>BSBM01000089.1:28252500-28852500 GCA_027924585.1 Larix kaempferi
AATCGAACCCAAAGCCTTGTGGAAAGGCCACCATGACCCCATTAAAATGGTTAACAAGTTGTGTAAAAAGGGCCCCCATGAAAGTGTTAAACCATATTAAAAGTGGAGCATATGATATTAAAACCATATCATAAAGTGGAGCATATGATATTATATTAAAAGTGGAGCATGATGGGCCCCAAATTAGGTACTTTATAAGCCTTTTGATGCCACAGAAGCACAATAATGGATATGGAAAATGCCTTTGTTTGTGGGGTTTAATGATTCATTTTGATTATTTGATAGAGTAGTTTAGAGGTTATTCTTTTATGCTTAAAAGCGTTTTCTATGAGCTAATCATATGGAAATAAGTGTGTATGAGCAGGTGCAGGTAATCCAAGAGCCAACCATCAATTCCAGCGCAAGGACTGAAAGACCATAAGTGGCTCAGTGCCTTTTTCCTTATTTGTAGAAGAGAACTCCTGTTCAGCATAATCGGCATTTAAATCATAGAGTTAGGTATGTTCCAAAATAGATATATATATATATGGGCCTCTTGGTTAGCAAGGGGTTCCTGTTGGAATTTTTGTATAACTTACATCCAGTATATGTTATTCGAGACAATTATGTGTAAATACTTTTCTGAACATGACATTACAATTTTAATGGAAGAAGTGATGTTGCTTCAAGATTTGCGTGTATAAGACTTTTCCCACTCCTGAAATACGAGTTGGAGAGGGCCCCTCCAACACATAGGTCAGGAGCTTCATTCCATTTCAGGTATTTTTCATATGTACTATGAATTGATTTAAATCCTTATCATATATGAAGTACTTTGGTAATGTTTGAATGACATGGTTTTATTTCAGATCAGCGATCATTTCATTTCTGCACTTTTTATCTGTAGTTCGCCAACATTGATTCTGTAGTTCTATAATATGCTTCCTGTAGTCCTGTACATGCATTCTGTGCAGGCGTAATTACCTTTGTTTTCCATCTCGCTATATAAGTTTTAGACCATGATTTATATCTGTGATGCCATGAATATTTCTTTTATCAGAGTTCAGTGATATAGGAGTTAATTGTTTTAGTTATTTGGATTTGAATAGAATAGATGGTTATTGCGTTCAGTATTGGATTTGAATGAGATCAAGTTTGATTAATTTTCAGCATTGAATTTCTAGTTAAACTTCCAATTTTCAGCACTTTATTTCTAGATCAAATTTCCCAATCTTTCAGCATTTGATTTCTTAGATTAGATTTAAAGCCTTTCAGTATTTAATTTTTAGCATAAAGATCTATTAGTTTCAGCATTTCTAGTTTACATATTTACAGTATCTTCATATTCCTTCATTCGTTACTTAAGAGTAGATCACTTCCATTTCCTTTTCGAGAAACCTTCAAGACACACCCCATCATCCTAAAACAACGAAGGCTATCCTATAGAGCACATGCAGTGCTTAGAACCTCTTAAGTTTGTACGCTCCCTGGTCGATAATTAAATTATGCTTTCGGTTTAGCTACCCTAATTAGGTATCCATTCCTGGATTCCACCAGAGCATATCATATATTATAATGTGGTAATGTGGAGGCACATGTTTACACCGTAGGCGTTTCACTGCGGAGAAGCATAACCATCCACGTCATTAGATTCCTCGCTTATAGAGCGAATGGAATCTTGCCACGTGGATGGTGCTTGCCCATTGGTTTTCACGTTGCTCCGGTGTTCTATCCTCTGGTCTACTATCCTTTGGACCTATCAAACCCATATTCCATTGCAGCAGCAGTCAGCTCGTTTAGTGTTTGTAACACATCAAAACTAGCTATGATCCCGGCAGTTTTAGTGGCCCACCTTTGAGAATCGTTATAGTGAGAAGGAACGGTAATCATAGCTTTGTTTACCTAACAACTTAGGTATTGTTGGGCGATTTCTTTTATCTGAATCAACACCATTGACAATATTTCCTCTGCCCCAAAGGTTTTCTATTTTCTCTTAAATGTTACTTGGAGTAGAGGTTTGTTGCTAGGTCTGCATACAATAGAAAATGGCAGGCCAGTTCATTTTGCAGACTAGGTATTTGGATCCTCTTGCAACCCCATCTCTTTTCAAAAAAAATAAATGATTAAATAATTGGCAGTTGCTCCAATTGGTCGCCCTTGTATTGGTAGTCGATGCCCACACATAGATTATTGATGCTCGATAGATTTGGTCAGCTATTGATTCTGGAAAGAAAATTGATGAAGCAATCATTTCTAAATGCTAATGCCGACGGGACCGCAGATGAGTGCAGCTATTGCTTGTAAACTTGAGCGGCCTTCTTTTCTTGTTTATGTGGCTGACATGGCCAAGCTAGTAGCCGACTGGTTTTTAATGCTGGTCGATAGATGATGAAAGCCTACTTAGTCGGCTGCGTTTTTTAGTGTCGATAAGAGAAAGTGGATATATATGTTTTAATAGGAAGGATCTGAAGCCGTGCTGGGTTTTCACCTTTTTCTATTCTCTGCACAAGTTTTGACATCCCAAGGTGTGTAACAGAATCTACAACATATCTACGTTGATCAAGGCGCGGCCATGAAGGAAAGAGATTGTACGAGCTTATGTTTAGTATAACTAATCTGGAATGCCAAGAATTTATAGAATCACGTCATGGTAATGAAGCATTTTCATACTATTTGCAGGTAATGTTAGTCGGATTCCGACCAACTCAGTCGATGAGCAAGACGACTTGTCCAGTAGAAATGCAGCCAACCACTCCAGTCGCTATACATCTGACCAAGACAATCTAAGTCGCCCTTCAACATTACAATTGATAGAATAAATAGAAAAAATTACAATCAGTGAACTGTTGCTCCCTTTTTGGAAACAAATTCCATCAATCGACTCAGAATAGACTAGATCTGGAAGAGAATTACAAAATATCTAGAATGGGTAATATAGGATTTCTGATATGATCTCAACAAAATTACTCAATGTCTGCTTGAGAGATAACACAAATCTCTTCGAATATAAAGATTTTATGCCCTTGAAATGTTCAATGATTGTTGAATTCGAATGCGTTTGAATCTAGAGCTTTAACTGCCACATGCTCTCAAACCTGCAACTAATCTTCGATTTGTTGATTTCATGCCTTGAAAATCTAGACTTGATCCTCTCATTTTGGAATTGATTGCTATAGATATCTTCCAGGTATCCTTTGGCGTTGATGTGTATCTTCTCCATTGGCACACAATATCAATAGTACCATCAAAGCATAGATTACTATAGGAAGAGAAGAGAAGAAATAAATAGAGTTCTGGCACTTGACAGAAATGAGTTTTAAATGCCCTGTGGTCATAAAAAATTTATAACCAACAAAATTGAAAACATCATTGCCATTTGAAGAAGCATCTTCACCACGCACATTACCAATCTTAGCATTTACAAAGTTTATCTATCCATGCATGAAACGAAACACCTGCACATTTTGTATCTTCAATAACTTACTTAGAAACTCATCGAAATGAATTTCCTCATATGCGACACCTGAAGGTAATCTAGACAGAACATTGTGCTCTTATCCTCTAACAAAATATATGGAGAGAATCCATTTGACTGGTCGATGGCGACTTAGATTGTATTGGTCGGATGTATAGCGACTGGAGTGGTCGGCTGCATTTCTATTGGACAAGTCATCTTGCTCATCGACTGAGGTGGTCGGACTCCAACTAACGTTACCTGCAAATAGTCTAAAAATGCTTCATTACCACGATGTGATTCTATGCAGTGTTATGCAGTGTTAAATTCCATAACCTGGACTAGATAAACAATTCTTGGAGTTTTCATGGCAGAAACAGTCGGTTTGACTGGACATCATCAGTGACTTGCCATTCGCATTAACGACGGCCACAGTTGCAAGTTCCAGCCCAATGGAATTAGAATGGTCAGGGATAGAGTGTATTAGATGTAAATATTTGATCCAAAGATCACTACTCCCTCTGGATCGCCCTGAGATCTCAAGCGGTATGAGTCTTGATATCAATACAACATTAATATGAACTCAAACAACTAGATCTGCATTTACCAACTGAACAATATAAATGCAATCATACATAAACAACAAATCTACCCTGTAACCCTTTCGGGAGAAACCAACAAACTATGGGGCTATCTTCTTTCTCGAGCCTAAAGCATATAGGAAAAGAGACAAGTACAATACAAGGTTACCTCAGTAATCTTTTCTGGAAAACTCAAGATTTCCATGCATCCAGCTGATGCATGCATGGAAGAGATAAGCCCTAACTGGAAAATTGGATCTGAGTGTCCCTGTATCCACTTCTTCCTGATCTATCTGTCTCTATCCTCAGCTCTGCTCTGCTCGCTTTGAAAACTGCCCTGTGACTGAAAACATCCTCCTCTGCATGCACAAGTGCACCCTCCCTCCAACAATGAAAGACTCGTACTGAAACAGATCTCAGCAGATCTAAGTTCTGATAGTCATTGATCTTCCTCAATCTCTGAGACGAAAGATACTCTGCAAGTTACAGACACTCAACTGCTCTACCGGATGCGATATGAGCTTCTCCCTCCTTGAAGAATGTGCCCCCCTTCACATGTGAAGTCATCCTCCTCTCTCTTGATCTATCTCAGATCAATGGTCTCACTGATGAAGATAGTCACCTCTTGTCTGCCTTATAACATCTCACTGTGAGGTTAGGTTTACCAAAAACCTAAAAATAGTTGCATGCAAAACTCACTTTTGCATGCATGCATGCAAACCTTTGCATGCATTTCTCTCCAATCATTTTCCTGGTTAATATTTTAACACTCCCTCTTAACCAGGAAAGGATTCTGTACCACTCCCATATTCTCCCTGAAGTATTCAAACTTGGTCTTCATCAAAGACTTCGTCAGAATGTCTGCAACCTACTCATCTGTAGAAATGTATTGTAGCTCAACTGCTCCCTTCTGAACATGATCACAAATAAAGTGATATCTGATCTCAATGTGTTTGGATCGATCATGAAACACTAGATTCTCATAGAGCTTGATACAACTCTGATTGTCACAATGAATCACCGTACGCTCCAACTACTGATCAAATAGACTCACCAACATCTTACGAAGCCAGATGGCTTCACACTGGCTAAGCTAGCTGCCATATATTCTGCGTCAGCAGAGGTCAATGCAACAGACTTCTGCTTCCTGCTGAACCATGACACATCTACCAAACCTAAGTTGAAGCAACACCCGAAGGTGCTTTTCCTGTCACCTGCATTCCCTGCCCAGTCTTAATCTGTGGACCCCACTAGCTGGACTTCTCCCTGCCTCACATAATTCAGTCTGTACCCTGTTGTTCCACTGATGTATCTCAAAACATGCTTTGCTGCTACCGAGTGCACATCTCTGGGTTCTACCATGTATTGACTCAAGGTGTTGACAGCAAAGCTCAAATCAGGTCTGGTGTTGACCAAGTACATCAAGGAACCGATGAGCTGTCTATACTTAGTGGAATCGGCCAACTTACTCTCAGAAGCCACTTGTTTCTTCGAGTTGGTCGTCATAGGGTGCAATCCTGCATCTGAAATCTCTTCAGAATGTCCATCGCATACTTTCCCTGACTGAGAAAGATATGCCCATCCTCCTGCCAGACTTCCATCCCTAGGAAGTAATGCATCAGCCCTATATTCTTCATCTCAAACTCAGATGCAAGATCCTTCTTGCAATCACTGATGAGTTTCTCTGCTCCTATAATAAACAAGTCATCTACATAAAGCACCAGAATAAGAGGATCCCCTCTCACCACAATGAAGTAGAGATTTGGATCTGCCTCACTCTTCTGAAACCCTAGATGCTGCAAATAGGTATCTATCCTAGAATACCAAGCTCTGGGTGCCTGCTTTAATCCATATAGAGCTTTCTTCAATCTGCACACATGAGACTCTCTCTCAAGTACCTCAAATCCCTCAGGCTGCTCAATGTAAACCTCCTCCTCGATGAGTCCATTTAGGAAAGTTTTCTTGACATCCATCTGATGAATCTTCCATCCCATCTCTGCTGCAACTGAAATCACATTCCTGATGAAAGAATACCTGGCCACAGGAGCAAATGTCTCCTCATAGTCAACTCCCTCTATCTATGAGAACCCTCTAGCCACAAACCTGGCTTTGTATTTCTCAATGTTGTCATCTGCAGCATACTTAATCTTATAGAGCCATCTGGAGGTGACTACATATTTTCCTTCTGGTTTGGGCACCACTTCCCAAACATCATTCTTCATGATGGAAGCATACTTTTCCAACATGGCATCTCTCCAAGCCTGCTTTCCTGCTGCTTGTTCATATGAGGAAGGTTCTAACTTACTGATGTTGCTTACTAGAGCTAAGTAACTGCAGAATCTCTGTGGAGCCTTTCTTTCTCTCACATCTTTCTTGGGAGTACCTATTGCCTGAGCTTCCTTCAAGGTGTCTTGAAGCCACTTGGGCTTACTCTTTCCTAAAGTGACATCCTAAGATGAGAACTCCTCATCCTCGTCCCAATATCCTATATGTGAGTGAGTACCTCCAGTAGAGGTGCCAGTAGTTGTTGATCTTGTAGCTTAAGAACCTGTAATCTGGGATCCTGATCTCAGTTGATCACCAACCTGAGATCATGTGCCAATCCCTGCTCCTATGCCAGTGGAAACCATATCTAATGCATCTGTCACTCCATATACTTGGGACCCTGTTGACTGCTGAGCAGTACCCTGTCCTGTGTCAAGTGGGGATGTAGCAACTTTTTGTTTTCCCTTCTCTGACTCACATGACTTCCGAAAGGCCCGATCCTCCTCGAACTTCACATCCCGCCTCACAACAGTCTTTTTGAGAGCAGGGATGTAAATGCAATAGGCCTTTGAAGTCTCATCATACCCAACCAGAATTCCCCTTTCTACAGTGGGTTCCAGCTTTGTCTTTTTCTCCGAAGGAACATGAAAGTAGGTGAGGCATCCAAAAATCCTAAAGTGCCCAACTTCAGGTTTCTTTCCAGAAAAATCCTCCTCGGGAGCCTTGTCCCCCAAGGCCTTATGGGGGATCTTGTTCTGAATGTAGGCTGCAGTGTTGCATGTTTCAGCCCGAAGGAAAAATGGCAATCCCTGATCATGCAACATGGATCTCACAGCTCCAATAGTGGCCTTGTTCTTCCTCTCAGCCACCCCATTCTGTTGAGGTGTATAAGGAACAGTCAACTGCCTCTTGATGCCTTCGTGAGTGCAGAACTTATTAAACTCAGTAGAGGTGTACTCTCCCCCATTATCTGATCCAAAGATCTTAATCTTCCTCTCTGTCTGTTTTTCCTCTAGGGCCTTGAATTCCTGAAACTTCTGCAAAACCTCCTTGGACTCTTTGCTCTTCAGGAAGTAGATCCAGGTCTTCCTGGAATAGTCATCAATGAAAGACACATAGTACTTGTATCCTTTCAGTGATGTGGTGGACATCAGACCACAAAGGTCAGAATGAATCAAATCAAGAGCTCTTGTAGCTCTAGTGTCGCTCTTGGGAAATGTAGTTTTGACATACTTTCTGAGAGAACACCCCTTACACACATCAGTGTGCTCAGTGTTGAACTCAGGTACTCCTGTCACAGTCTCCCTCAGAATCTTTAGAGCCAGATGGTGCAAATGAGCCATCCTTCTGTGCCAAAGCTCACAGGGATCACATTCCTCATCCTGACTGCTATGACTTAGGGCATGATGAAGTTGGAAGATCAGTTTATATTGCTTCCCACCGCGGACTCCAATCCTCTCAGCTGGGGCAACCTTGGATCCTTTTGGATGAACTGGCACGTTTCCATCTCTGAAAATCACCCATAGTCCTCGATCTTCAATAGTAGACACGGAGATCAAATTTTTCTTAAGACTTGGAACATATAGGACATCACGAACTCTCATATGTTCTCCAAAGTCTTTCTAGAAGGACACAGTTTCTCATCCTATAGCCTTAACCGTGGAGTTGTCTCCCAGGACAATCTCAAGATCCATCCCATCCTCTGCTAGGTCAAAAAAATATCCGTGAACACCTATCATATGACTCGAAGCTCCACTGTCTATGTACCATACACTAGAAGTGGAGGCCATCAACGATTGACAGGAGTTAAGAGCCATCTCCCTGTCAATCCCGTATGTAGTACACTCATCAATATCCGTAGCGGAGCAAGAGGTGCAAACAATTTTCTCTTCCCCATGATGTAGATCTGATGCTGCAGCTGTAGATTTGTGTATGAAGGCACTCCCTGACCCTTACCAGGGCTCTGATACCATGTAAATATTTGATCCAGAGATCACTACTCCCTCTGGATCGCCCTAAGATTTCAAGTGGTGTGAGTCTTGATATCAATACAACATTAATTGAACTCAAACAACTAGATCTACATTTACTAACCGAACAATATAAATGCAATCATACATAAACAACAAATGTACCCTGGAACCCTTTCGGGAGAAACCAACAAACTATGGGGATATCTTCTTTCTCGAGCCCAAAGCATATAGGAAAAGAGACAAGTACAATACAAGGTTACCTCAGTAATATTTTATGGAAAACTCAAGATTTGCATGCATCCAGCTGATGCATGCACGGAAGAGATAAGCCCTAACTGGAAAACCGGATCTGAGTGTCCCTGTATCTGCCTCTGCCTGATCTATCTGTCTCTATCCTCAGCTCTGCTCTGCTCGCTTTGAAAACTGCCCTGTGACTAAAAACGTCCTCCTCTGCATGCACAAGTGCGCCCTCCCTCCAAAAATGAAAGACTCGTACTGAATCAGATCTCAGCAAATCTGAGCTATGATCATCATTGATCTTCCTCAATCTCTGAGATGAATATACTCTACAAGTTACAGACACTCAACTGCTCTACCGGATGCGGTACGACCTTCTCCCTCCTTGAAGAATGCGACCTCCTTCACATGTGAAGTCATCCTCCTCTCTCTCAATCTATCTCAGATCAATGGTCTCACTGATGAAGACAGTCACCTCCTATCTTCCTTATAACATCTCACTGTGAGGTTAGGTTTACGAAAAACCTAAAAATAGTTGCATGCAAAACTCACTTTTGCATGCATGCATTTCTCTCCAATCATTTTCCTGGTTAATATTTTAACATTAGAGTGTGGCCCAACGAGTCGTGCCTCAACTTACCTCTTCGACCAGTCGCGGATCGACTTCAACAACTCAACCCCGACAGGTTCTGGGTTCGACATGACCTCGACGGCTTCTGAATTTGACACATGTGCTGCACTTCGATAGGTTTGGCTACTTTCGACAGTTTCATGACATGGATGACTATGGCTACCCGGATTAGTCGGATTTTGACTTGTCGTGGTCCGACTACCCCCCTTGTAATGGAAATTCTTCGAGTGGCTTTTGGAAATTCTAATGGCCACTCTGCCGACGCCTTTCGCTGAACAGGCATGTTTCTGTTATCGATTTCACGATCATGCAGATATTTGTTTAATTTGGTTTTGAGGATCCGGTTATCACAAATTAAATTGTGGCATATGTTTTGTAGGATTTGATGAACATGTATTTTGAGGATATATATAAGCCTATCCCATTGGTGTACAATCTGGTTCTGGGCATGATGTGGCGCTATCCCCAAAACGTGGATTTGGACAGAGTCAAAGTTGTTCAGTACTGTGCAGTTGTAAGCTTTTCTTTTCACTCTAAATTTGTACAAATTCATTAAGATTCATTAAACAATATGATTTACATATGAAATAGGTGTGGTCAGACGTGGAGCTTCAATGCAAAGTAGGAAAATATGGAGAGGGAAGATATAAAAATGTTGGTGCAGAAATGGTTGGACATTTACAATGACCCCTCTCTCGATCACTTGTGATCAAATGACACAATTCCTGATACAATTTTAGAGTGGACATAAAATCAAATGATCTTCAACAAGTGGTTGCTAATTCTTTCTTTGCTGCGATGCCAACATCCCCGAGCTTGAAGCCTGGTTCTCCCACAACAAGCTTAGAGATTTCAAATTTTCAGCAGTCTTCTGTACTATACGCGCATGCATTACGAATTATTATAAAATTTACAAAACCTTGGACGTCAGGAAACAAACTCCATTTTTTATGCTTCCGGAGGTTCTGATATAAAGCACTGCTCGAAACTATTTAACGTTTCTACCTGCATACAATTGTCCGCCGATCAATGCACCGACTGGTCCACACACTGACTGCCTTCGACATCATGGAGAATGAATTGCTCGAGGAGCCTACCGACCATTGATGAAGGGAGTTAGCTACCCACCATCTTGTTGAGCGCCGACCAGAATCATATATCGACTAAACAGTGTATCTGTCGATTGAAGCAGCTTGCTCGACTATAGAAACTTTATGGGCTGATCCTTTTTTAGAACATTGACTTTACTAAAACAATGCACAATATACAAAGCATATTAGATGGCGAACAGTTTATCAAGTTTCCCGACTTGTTTTCTTCTACCATGGTGACTGCCAAATAGATTATATAAAGAGCTGCAGGTTGTCAGCCCAGCCACTAATGCAATGAACAACATTCCAACAACGCCTATCAACCATTATGATTCATGGACGTAAATCATGACTATCGATGTAATAGGATGCACATGGATGTATAGATTCCCATTGGCTATAGATGCAAGGATGCATTCTAATCCGACCGTTGATTAAGCGAGGAACTGTTTCCACCTATCGCCTAGAAATATGTTGAATGAGACCATGTATTGGAGCGGTCGGCGTCAAAGAAGTTCAAAGAATTGATGTTTTATCCATGTTATTTTTGTCGATGTTAATATTTTGGTAATATTCTTTTTGGTCAATCCTTCGTATCGTTGATACATCGTTGTCGGCTTCACTCTTTTTTACTTGAATTAGAGACATGTTCAAGTGTATTTTGTCAAAGTATGCAACCATCGAAGTACGACAATGTATTGTGTCGGCTATCGCTATGTGTCGGCTATAAATTAAAGAGTTATAAATTGTTGTTTTTTATAGATTATTAAATCATTTTTTATTTATATTATTGAAGGCAAATTTGTATTATTGTTGTATATTTACAATTTTTCAGTTAACCAAGTTAGTTTTCTTCCAAATCTCTCAAAACATATGTTTCATGTATGTGCAGTCATTAATTTATATGAAGAAATGTGTAAGATATCTTATATTCTTATTAGTATTGAACCTATGTTACTAATTAGTATTTAACATAGCGTTAACTTGGCAATCAATATCTGTGAAGAAGCTCTATAAGGAGGCCTTACAATTATTATGGTAAAAATAATGACCTTTGTGAGAAAATGCAACGTGTGTTTATTGGTTGTGTGAACCTTAAATCATGGTAGTACCAAATTTGACATTCGAAGCTCTATAAGGAGGCCTTGCGATTATTATGGTAAAAATAATCACCTTTGTGAGAAAATGCAATGTGTGTTTATTGGTTGTGTGAACCGTAGTACCAAATTTGACATTAGTTAGGTGTGTTTATAAAAGTGTGCAATGAGTGTTAAGCCTTTGCATGTAAAATTTTGGTAAACCAAAGCTAAGTACATGGGGACTAAAATTTCTCATAAAAAAGTGTCATTTCCTTGAGTTTTAGTCTTCCATGCATTTGGTGAAGCGTGACAACCAACAATCTTGATAAGTAAAGGTTTGAATCACCTATTGGGGTGTTGTCAAGCAGTAAACCGACTAGCAGAATATTGATGTGTGCATATAGTAACTACATCGTCATGAAAGCATCTATATTTAACTCGTAATTATTCTATGTTAATATTTATATTGTAATTTTTTTTAATTTAATAAAGGGAGCATGCAATATTCTTGTAATCATCTTATGTGTTTTCTTATCGGAGGAAGAGAAGTCAACTAGGGATATGTGAACTTAGTATATGTCATATAATAAGGGAGGGTGAGCAAACATGTATATTCATCTCATAATTGTTGTTTTATATTTTTATATTTTTTTTTATAGAGGAGAGTAAATTTTAAAGTGGGTATTCATCTTATCATCTCATAATTGTCTTACATCTCCTATATAGGAGAATAAATTTTAAAGTGGGCATTCATTTTCCCATTGTTTATATATTGTAAAGGAGTAAGTAAGGTCAAAGTAAGCATGTGTATTAATCTCATAACCATCCTACACGTTGTATATGGGAAAAAATGTTTTAAAGTGGAAAAAAATATTCCAAAGGCATTAAATTGACATATCCAATTGGCATCCTACATGGAAGGACAAGACATTGAGTAAACATGCATATTCATCATCCATCCATCCTACATGTCATAGAAACGAGGGTGGGGGACAAGGCATTAAACACGACATATCCAATTGGCATCCTACATAAGAGGACGAGAGATTGAGTAAACATGCATATTCATCATCCATCCATCTTACATGTCATAGAATGGGGGTGGGGGGGGGGTCATCGAGTAAGCATGCATATTCAACATGCAACCATCTTTCATGTCATACAAAGGAGAGGAGATTTTAAAGTGGTTAAAACTAATATTCCAATACATCAAACATGGCATATCCAATTGATCTCTAACAAAGGAGGGGAGAAGGTTGAGTAACCATGCTTTTTCATCTTGTAGCCATCTTATGCATCATGCAATAGGAGGAGAGATAAAGTAAACATGCATATTCATTGCTTAATAAGCTTGGATATCCATCCTACAAACATCCTACATGTCTACAAAAGTAGGGAAAGCTAACTAAGCATGCATAGTCATCCTATAGTCGCATATCTAATTGACATCCTACAAAAGGAGAGGGGAAACTGAGTAGGCATATGTATTCATCCTACAGTTGTTCATAGAGAGCTTGGTCGAATGAATCTAGGCACAACATCGAACAAACTCTATTACAGAAGGCCACGAATTCGGCAATCATATCACCTTATTGCCGTTGACCCACCAAGAAAATATCTTATTTGTTTCATTCTTAAATAATGACTGCAATACATGTATATAAGGGTTGATACTGGTTTAAATTCTGTCGAATCTATGGAACAAAAGTTAAAGAACACATTTGAGCAGAATAGCACCGTGAATCAACTACGATGGCTCCATTATTTCCCATCGACTATAGCATTAATTGTTCATCGATCAAATTCAATTTACAACATGTTGTTAAAGAAACCAGTCGACTTGTCTGTCGAATAAAGTAGTCGAGTTGTTATCGCTTTCTGCTCAATTAATTTGCTCGTAAGCAACCGGATCAGTTGAATCAAAGTCGACCATTCCAATGTGGACTACACATTTCATCCGCTCAGAAGTTTAAAGAATGGAGAATCCAACTAGAACAGTCGTTATTTCATTGACAACTGAGATATTTTATTGACTATAAACTCCTCAATCAGTACAATCAACCCGTAATTTGGTTGTTTAGAGATATATTTGTATACAGGATACACACCTATCACGTTCTATGGCTACTATCTAATCTATCAATTGACAACATCGACCCTCAGTTATTTCAGGTTATGAAGAAAACAACGATGTCGACCACGCTTATGATGTTACTTATGATGGGAGACACTATCTACACTAGCTTTCAAGAGGTGCAAGCCGGCCAGCGCTTAGCCCGACTAGAAACGACCAGTCGAAAGGGTGTAGTCGGCCATCGACTGGTCGAAGTCTTGTTTCCTTCTATTTTCTGGTGACCATGTTGTGAATCTCGACAGCTGGAAAATATTGGTAAGGTCGATGTTGTAACTACTCCACGAGTTATTTCATGGTAAATATGGCAGTCACATGTAAATCGCACGAAGATGGTTGACTTTCAAAATGGTCAGGTCGAGTTGGTCGAACCTTTAAAAATTGGTTGACTTTTAATTATGTGGTCGGGGTGGTTGACACTCTATTTGGTTGACATAGTGTTTTTGGTCAATGCAGTCGAAATTTTAGCTTGGTCGATACTTAAAATTTTGTGTCGATTCTTTAAACTTGTCGATCCATATTCATGTTACTTATTAGTTGATATGTTTTTTGACGATCCAGAAGATAGTTACCCAATAATAAATGCTTACGTTGGTTGGTTACTTATACAACAAATGCTTTTGTGACCATTCTGTCCACCTGCAGCCATCGACCAAGTATTGTTGAAGGTGTTATTTCACGTTTACACTGTCATGGGGAGGAGCCATATGGTGTTGCGATGGGGCCATTTCTGCTCTATCTTGCATGAGGCTCGTCTCTCCTTTGATCGTGATGTGTTTTCGACCATGCTGCACATTTTCTTCAATGGAGTCAGGTTGGCTATCTATTTGAAGGAATAAGATATCGTTCTTCTATTATGCATGCAAGAAGACACCATGTCGACATTTGGAAGGTGCACTCCGTCGGCATCAACTAAGGCACCCCATCTACATTTAAAAGATGCTTTCTCTCAGCATCTGATGGAAAGCAACTTGTCGGGGCTTGGCCAGCATTTCAATTAAAGACGACCAAGCCTGTCGACTATCAACCAGATCTTATGCTCCAGTTGACGCGTTGGAAGATGCCGACATAACCTTGAAGACACCGACCGTGATACTACATGGGACACTAGAAACTCCATCGACCACATAATTGATGTGTCAATAGACTATCTTGTCTGGCGTCGATAAGAGCAATCAATTGGCTGAGCATTAAGTCCTACGATAGCCATAATAATCTACAACTAGACAGAAATTACATTCATAAATTGGACATCAACTACCATACAATATTTTTTTTTAAAACCAGAAACACAACTCAGCCCTCAACACAAGCGCATCAAGAGGTGGATGGGAAATGTTCAGATCATTTTGTGCTTCTAGAATATGTAGATCAATAAAAAGACAGAAACCAAAATTCAATATGTTGATTATTATTCCCCAAATTTAAAATAATGGCATATTTGATAGGAAAAGAGCAAATAATCGTGGAAAGCATAACTGACGTAGAACCTAAACACTAAAATAACTGCAGAACTTGGGAAGCATAAGAAACAAGGGAGAACCTAGGAAATAATCATGGAGTTGGTTTGGAAAGAATAGGTAGAGGCTGCAAGTTCCAATTATTCTCCATAGAAGGATGATATACTTGACAACACAGTTATGTTTCACATGTAGCAATCTCAATCTAACCCAGTAGGTTAAGAGCGTGTTTATTATCTTAGCGTATTTAGAAATACCTCCATCTTCTATTCGAACCAAATGTACAGAGCTATTTATCTTTAGTTCATGGATATTGTGCAACGGAGAAGTACTTAAGTATCTTGCTTTTATGGAAAGAAACGAGGACAAGAACAACACATGCTCTTGGAAAGAGAATAAAAGCCTTAAAAATTGACCAGGATTTGCTTGATGCTTTCCTACATTCTTTGGTAAAAGGAGGATTCTTTGATGCATCAATGGAGGTCGTTGATTCTTTGATTCTTTGAGATTGTTTAGTCATGGCAACTAGCGGAATTATGTATTCTGGGCATCTAGCAATATTCATTAAGCCAACCGACTATTGTCATGAAGCCGTCCGACCATTAAGCCGACTATATTCATTAAGCCAGCCGAATATAGGCATCTAGCAATATTCATTAAGTTGTCCGACCATTTTGATGGAGGTTAAGCTAGCCGACTATTGTCATTGTCATAAGTCCATCAAAATTTGCTCATGGATGCCTATTGACAACGTAGTTATCGACAAAATAAGAAAACATGTCATTCAAATGAAAGTGGCCGACCAAAGGAAAGATAGTCGACTAATCTGCTCGCAGAAGTTTGTAGACACGGAGAATATGGTAAAAGTATATTATTTAATGTTTTTTTTGGTTGGATCGGTGATAAAAGTATGCTCAAATCTTCACTTATGGACAAATAAAAGTATGGTTGGAAACTTAGTAATGGTGGGTCCCCCAATTAAACTATGTTGCTAACAATGTTGTCAAGGTTTAACCTCGCCGACCTAAAATGGTTGATGAAGCCAATATTCACATGGCTGATGATTAGTAGTCGGATCAATCTGGTCGGCTAATTAATGGTCGGACTTGTCTATATTTTTGTAAAAGATGTCGAGTCTTTTGATAACTAGTCGAGGTCGACCCCTCTTGTCGATGCTTATGGGTGTCAAAGTTTTTTTATATAGGAGTCATGTTGAGTTTATTTTTTCAAATTATGCTTCTTCATAAAGTGACTCTATAAGTAATTATAATAGTATGGTCGAATAAGTCATGCCCAAACTAACTTTATTTCCTTGTACTCTTTTCCTCTCGACGTTCCTTTTGCCCCTCTTAGGGAAAATGCTAGTATAATCTTATAACCATATTATGGGATATACCAAGCATATATTATGGGATATACCAAGCATATATTATGGGATATACCATGTTATAACGTGGAGCGCCCTAGCCACCATAAGCACCAAAATATCATGTGGAACCGTCATATTATAACCATATCCATATAATATGGCCACCGTAACATAATATTCAAACCATATTATAACCGTTCCACGACATGGTAACATTGTAATGTGCCATTTTTCAAAATAAACGAGCCGAGCGGAGAGGCCCGTGGGTTTGACCCCGGGACCTCTCCTTGTTATACACTGCCTTTTACCATTGGGCCACAAAGCCACCGTTGAAAGCATATCGGCGCAAATTTATTAACAAGTTACAACGCAGAAAGCTTATAAAAAGAGCCACAAAGTCGGAGTTCGGGACAAGTTCAGAAGTCGGGATTCAAATTTTAGTACAGAGCACCTGCACAGATTCTGAGGTGGAGTATGGGCACAATTCTCGAGACAAAGTACAGAGCATTTAGTATTTTTGTCTTTTGTGCAAATTGGTTGTCTCGAATTGCATGCCAGAGGAGGCCTCAAGCAAACAAGGTCAACTTTATACTCATTTTGCTCAAAATTTCAAGATGGATGCAGTGGTGCAGTTTGTTTTTGTGTTTGACATATAGAAAATAGTGGTGTTTCTAGAACACCCAATTTGTAATCTTTGAAGACTGAATAAGATCGGCCTTCCCATTGGAAGCAGCCCGGAGACATAGCTCAGGAGGGGGTGAACTCCGTTATCAGCTTTGTGTTATGTTTTCGGTTTGCATCTCTCTGTTATGTGCTTATGTGTTGATTTGAAGCATTTTAAAATCATCTTTTAAAGCAATTTTATGAATTTTTTCATGCAAATTTCACATGCAAGTTTATAGGTTAAAAAGATCTTGAGATTTTCAGATCAGTTCCTAGTCACATGTATGTCATATGTCCCCCGTAGGGCGACATTGAGGGAACACGTCCCCCTTCTTTTGAGTGATCCATGTATATTGTTTCCGACTCATATTAGCTGTTGATCTCATTGTATTATCTTTTGAGCTCAACCACTCATCTAAAAAGTGGTTAGGGTTTTGGTCTCTCTCGATCCTATTTAAAGGAAAGAACCCCCTCATTGTAAAGGGGACTTTGGCTCCTGGAATTTTCATAATAAAGAGATATTTGCATAAATTCTTGGATTTTCTTTATGGGATGTTCTTGTACTATGATTGGAAAGTCTATTTCTCTTAGCATTTGAGATATTGTTGTAGATCCAAAATATTTGTGGAGATAGTGTTTAACTGCAGGAGGGCGACTTTAACTGGGGCATTTTTGTAAGTTTTCCTCAACTCGTTTCTCTTAAAGACGCTTTGCATCAGTGGGTTTTCAATAGCATCTTTTATCTTGATATTTCTCATTCTTTTATAGTGTGTTTGTTTTGAGCATTAAATATCACTACGGTAGTTTATTTGTGCAAAAGAGAGGGGCGCACTACCTTCCTTGGGAAAATTGATTTCACTTGGATACGCCATAAAATTGTCTCAAATTTATCAAGAATGGATAGATCATCACTTACAAGGCATCTACAAGATTTTTCGGGTAAGATCTACTCTTAATCTTTTGTTTTAAATTTCCAAACCATTGGCCATTTAATTTTACTATTGAAACCCTGACTGTCGTAACTTATAAAAATTCTCTATCTCAAAAAACTTAAAATCTTGGTGAAATATTTCTAAGTTTTTACCTTAAGGCCTAGTAAGTGGGTCCTCTAGGGCGTTACCCCTAAGGGACTCCTTGCCAAATTCCCTAGGCATTGATCTCTTACCCTTGCGACCTCTTTTATTTTTCAATATTTCTAGGTTGTTTGATGCCTCGTCCTTGCTTGTGAGCCTATATAATATCAAATATGTTATCAAGCAGTGCTAGAAATCCCTAATCCTTTTAGATCTACCTCCTTGGACCATTTTCCAATGATATTTATTCGCGTTTCCCAAGGCATTGTGATGTGATCATTTGTCCTAGAACCTATATCCTAGATCCACTTCTAATCTAAGAGTTACTGTAATTGAAGCAATCCAAGCTAGTATCTCATCTCCCCTAAGCCTGTACAGTGAGTTCATCCCTTAGATCTAGGGTTTTCCATCCTTCACCCTACATATTATGGTTTACAGTCTGATCTGGTGATTGGATTATATCTCTCCTATCGGGAGTAGATCAGGGTCTCCCCCTTTGTTGTCTGGGGCTTGGATAGCATAAAGTGAAGAGTGTCTCGATTGGCATGACAACCAATCCATCTGGGGATCGAGGCCCTCTCAAGTCACCTCTTTAGTTGCATATCTCCTATATCGTCCTGCATAGGATCATCTTTTGGGGGAAACTACATAGTGTGATAACATGACCATTTCTCAAAAAGGAAGTCACATATGAATAAGATCCCATATAATACCCTCGCTTGATGACTACAGTGGAATGATTTTTATGATTTTCATTTTACCCACTTGAATATAACTATTTTTTTACTTAAGATAGCGAAGTATGGTTCAGCACAAGCTTGCCACTTTCATCTACATTCACCATTTGAATAGGAAGAATATCATCCATATTATGTGTCCATGGGTCATTAGTACCAATAGTGTAAAGAATTGGATCCTTACCACAATGATCCAAGCATGCCAACTCTAGGTTTAATCTATGGGACTCATCTATAACTTTGCATATAATGACTTCTTCTAAACCAATTTATCCTTTAAGAAGATCAGCAGTATCAAAGTTTGGAGCGTTGCCCCTAAAAAAATGCATAGTTGAATGACATCGAAGTTGATAAGGTATTTACCTAACATTAGGTTGGATCTAAACATCTTTGTTGCTATATACATCATTGTCACTCCAACAATCGGAATTTGCAATTCTAGATCATTGTCGTGACTTTCGTCGCTATATAGATAATTTTTACTTCATTTGTAGTCTATTTTCTTGTTTAGCATCCTCTTCAGCAAGTATTCGGAAAGATTCTTCTACAACTTATGGCGGAAATGAATTCCATTCTTTTTGTGCAATGGATTAGGGTCTGTATTGAACGTGATTAAATTTATACAAAAGTAAAAATACGCAATCATTTCACAATGCCCAAATGGCCTACACATGTTACACATGAGATAACTGGAAAACAAGATTTTAAAAAATGGAGTATTTCTATAAGCATAATATAAATACTACATAATAAGTAACCTTTGGTAAGAATACTACATTATTACCAGTCCATCGCTATACCATCATTATTGTTCAGATTATTCCCATGAAATCTGATTTGGTTTTGATCATAGATCGCATCCGATATGATTTGATCATGCGGTTTTTTATGCAGCACATACCACCCACAAGTTTTTTAAAAAGTTTGTCTCAAAGTCTTCTTGGTGAACGTTAAAGAATGGCATTGGAATTCATTTTTTCACGGGGTTTTATTCTTCGGTTTGATCAAGCAGGGGATCCCACCTGTTGTGTTGACAAGTTCTCTTATAGAGTTTGTTCAAGTAAGGCAAACGACCTAGTTTGACAACAGATTTTGGGTAAATCGAAGAAGAAGAAAAAAGAAGGGATTTTTCCATTTGTTACTCTCTTTCATGAAAATTTAAAATTTTTGAGTTAACCCCATATGGTGTCATGTGCAAAATAAGTTAACCCCACATTGTTTGTTGTGCAACTCAAAAATATTTTCGGGGGAAATAGGGGTTTGACTTATTATGTGATTAGCGAAACTAAATAGCTCTTTAACTAATTTTTTATTCATTTCTTATTTAGGATACATTTTTGGGGTGGTAATTTCTTATGATGTTTCTGGTGGTTTTGGATTACCACTAACCAATTTCATCAATGTATGTGGTGGTTTTTGTTGACCACTAACATTTTCATATGATCTCGTTTCTTCAATGTACTCACCCACTTGAGGTGCAAGATAACCTTTCTCTTCTCATGTTTGTACTCCCCTCCATAAGGTACAAGGGAATACCAATTCAAAATGGGACATAATCATTCCCAAAATTATCATTTGTAATAATTGATTAAGTTTGTTTGCTTTTGTAATTGCACCATTAAAATGTATATTTACTTGTGTTTGAACTAGACTATAAGAGCTATGTAACTTCTTGACTTCTTGATTCCAATGCCAAGAACATTTCCATCAATAGTGAAGTGTTTGTTTCTGAACCTTCTTCTACTTTCGACATTTGTTGAAGAGATTATGTGTTTTCCCATAATGAAGACAAGGATGGAGATCAAAACATTATGTCTCATGATGGCCAACTTTATGACAATGTTGGATTTCATTATGAATTTCCTCTATGTGTTTATCATCAATTGTTTGAATAACTTATTCATTAACTTATGGAGCCTTCAAATTTTCATCAACAAATCCTACACTCACAAATTGAACTCGATTGGAGTAATTTGGAATATGAAAGTTGTTTCCATTTTCAAATCCTAATCCATATCGATTTCCTTTTAATTGTAATTCTTCTCAAGATCTTACAATCATATTGGAAATATATATTTTTACTTCTTTATGTTCTTCTCAAATTCAAATTCACAGTCACTGTTATCTCTCTATGCTTCTTCTTGTGATTCATATTCAAAAGTCGTCTTCAACAATTCATTGTTTCTGATTGATTCCTCCTCATGACCTATTACATAAACATCAATCATAGTATTTGTATCACCCAATTGTACAAGGTCATTTGTATCACCAGTAGCATCAACCTTTGGTCACTTGTGTCACAACTTGTATCAATCATTTCCTTTTCAATTAACTGAATTTGAAGAAATTCAATCACTTTCTCCTTCATTTCAATTTGGTTGTGAAGATTAACAACCCTATCCTTCAATTCTTCTAAGGCATCCTATAGTTGTTTAATTTCTTGATTTTCATTTTACAATTGTTTTCCTCCTTTGCCTATTGTATATTTGTGTACTTGTCAGGCTTGGTTGTTCTCGCTCGCTTTCTCTTATTGCCAACTTTAGGGTGTTGGGTGCTTATACCGATCATTCACCCCAAAGTTTGATTTTACAATAAGTAGATTTAATATGACCTCCTTATTCAATTTCATGTAGATCCTTTTGACAATAAGGCTTTTTATACAATTTAATGACTCACTATAATGATTCAACGACTCAACCTTGATTGAAAGAGACACTTTGATTTACAATTTTCACTTGATGAAGATGCATCATTAAATTTTTTGTTTTCTCTAAGAGGACATAATTGCTACATTCATCATTGCATTTCATGAGTGCATCATCATGTATGCTTGTTTTTTTTTCCAAATTAGATATGTGTTAAAATACTAGACACAAAATAACATCATCAAGCAATCAAAAAATAATACACCATACATAAGCACAAATGTCCTAAGACCCCCTTATTCAAATTTCAAGCCATATTAAGGACTTAGTAATTGCCAAAAAATATATATATTTTTATTAGAGTTTGATACAATTAGATCTTAGCACTCAAAACCACAAGTAATTTTCCTGTCAAGTATAACTCAACTTTTGCTTTCAAATTAGGCTGACAAAAAAAATTCCTGACCATGTCCTCAAAGACATATTTGGATTGAAAAACCCTTTTACAATGATAATATTTCAAGCCTTCATTTATACTTTGATAAGATGTTGAGGAAAATACATATAATGCCCTCGAATCTTCATGAATGTGAGGTATGCTAAAATAAGTGTATCTCATAGTTCAGTCATGTGGGCCATTGTATTAAGATTTTCATAATAAAAAACACCACACATATTCATAAACCAAAGCGTAATGCTTCTTAAATTATGTGGAGGAGTTCATTTGGATGTCTCAAGAACCAAAGCATACCCACTTCTTGTATCCTTGTACCTTACCGCATATCAATAATTTTCTATATAAAGTATGGAGTGTCTTGTGACTATGCACATGGTACAAATGAAGTAAAAAAAAATACCTTACTTTTAAGTCATGCAAATTCCTTTCCAGCTAGTGATTTCTGGTTTATTTTTACTTTGTAGGTTATGTTTTCGCTTGCCCATGAACATAAGGGTTCATGGCATAGCCAAGGGTTCCAAATATTACCTTATCGTGGGCAAGCCTGTACACCAGAGCTTTCTCCTTAGTTAATGTGATTTATGTTTAGAGTATAATCTGTTGTTTATGGTTTGGTTATTAAACAAAGATTTATTTATGTTCTAAGATGGATATATTCATAAAATATCTACCATATAACGCGTATTAAAAGAGAATATAAAATATATATAAATATAATGACCCTAATCCTACTAGGTTTAATACATAGAATGGCTGATACAATAAACAACATAGTTAGCTCTATCATAGTATATTTATTACTCAGAAAGAAATAAACTAGGAAATATTAGCCTTTCAGAAATCATCAATCTTAAATAAACTAATTTCCATAATAACAAATTTAACTAGACAGGATATTAAGAACAACAATTTAAGAGCATCTCATTCAACTGACTTCATTAAACTTCAAATAAACATAAAGAAATCCTACAACATAAATACTGTTTTCTTTACCATTAAACCCTAGCTATTCATCCTTTAATTAAAAGAATAAAATATTAATAGTTGCAGAATTCATAATAAAATTCCCAACATACTTAACCAATAATTTCTTCCAACTTACTAAAGGGGCTAACCCGTTCCACCCAACCATCGAAATCTACAGTAGTTCTTAATCTCTCGACTTCTTGCAAAGTTCACCCCCGAGCCAAACCAAGCTTACTAGTAAAACCTTACTTAGGGTTATTTAATGAATTTACTTACTTATTAAATCAAACTTGCCAATAGGTTCCTTTTACTCAGCATTCTGGATTTCTAAGATTAATTTCCTCTCCTTCCTGGAGATCACTGTCCACACAGCTTGAGCGCTCAGCAAGGTAATCCAGGCTTGACCTTTACCGTGTCAATTGGCAGAATTGTGTCCTGCAATCTCCCTTATCTACTACTTAATTCTTATCTCTAGTTGTTTTTACAGACAATGGCTTCCTCTCTATGTGGTCTCATAAATGTTTTTGCAGAAAGAATTGATAATCTTGTAGGGAAAAGAAAGTAAGAGCAACCTTTCCATTTTATTTCCTTCCTCTTATATTTTCTTTTGAGTTAAAAGAGTAGTTAGGGTTTATTATAAATCCTTACATTTCTTGAAATTATTATTTATTATTTTGCACATCTTCTTAGTCTTTCCCCTTGTTTAGATTCATTTACTCACACAAGTCATGATTTTCATAGTAAGCTTGGTTTCTCTTTCAACGGGTTGCCCCATAGCAAGTAGATAGAAACATTTCACAAATAATGTTTTAATCACGTAAAATATTCTTTGTTCATGATGCCTTGCATCATACACATATCCAAAATTATTTTCAAGTCTTCTGACTTAATTAACTAGGGGTAACTTCTTAGGATGTGACATCCCACCCCCTTAAAAACAACACCGTCCTAGTGTTAACTTTTCAAAACAGGAAAGGATAGGCTTCTCTCATAACCTCTTCCTTTTTCCCAAGTGTCTTCTTCAGGTCCATAGTGCTTCCACTCCAACTTTACATGAGCAATCGCTATGTTCCTAAGCCGTGTTTCCCTTTGGTCCAAGATGCATTCTTGTTCTAGAAAAAATTCCCCCTCTGGTTCTACCTACAACAAATTCCAGCCAATAACATGTTTGGAATCATAAATATACTTCTTCAAAAGAGATACATGAAACACATTGTGGATCTTAATATGAGATGGTAAGGCCAATTGATAAGCCACAGGGCCTATCCTTGCTAGGATATCGAAAGGCCCATAGTATCT
This sequence comes from Larix kaempferi, assembly GCA_027924585.1. NCBI lineage: Eukaryota > Viridiplantae > Streptophyta > Pinopsida > Pinales > Pinaceae > Larix > Larix kaempferi. The sequence continues at coordinate 28,276,591 of BSBM01000089.1, forward strand.
TGGATCCAATTTACTGCATTTCCCCAACCTGAGGGTACTCCTTTTTGCTTTGACCTTTAAGTACACATGGTCACCCACCTAATACTCTTTATCCCTGCGAAGATTATATGCATAACTCTTTTTCCTGTCCTAAGCTTCTTTCAAATTCTGTCTTACCTTGTCGACTAACTGTTCCAAGACTTTCAATAAATCTGGTCCTAGCATTAATCTGTCCACTGGGTCATCCCATGGAACTAGCGTTCTGCACTTTCTGCCATACAATACTTAAAAGGGAGACATCTTTGTAGAAGTGTGATATCCATTGTTGTAAGCGAACTCGGCCAAATGTATGTTATCTTCCCAATGCGAGGGATTTTGCATAAGATACATTCTCAACATGTCTTTCAAAACTTGATTAGTGCGTTTTGTATGTCCATCAGTTTGTGGATGATAAGAGGTACTAAAATTCAATTGGGTATTTAAACCATAAAGCAAAGCCCTCCAAAAATTGCTTGTGAATTTAGAATCTCTATAAGATATTATTGTTAGGATATTCCTATACTCCATCCTAGTCCCACAGTATTTTGATCATTTACATTTTCAGTCATGCACGCACTTTTAGGGTTTGCATGTATCATTTAGGGTTTGCATGCATTCCAGTCATCAATCCCAGCACCTAGCCCTCAATTAGCTAGCCCCGGAGCTTCCTTCCACTCAGTTTCAGCCCTCCTAGCCTGTCATGCGCCCTCCTTTCACCTACTGCATGAGAAGGACGCCTTTCTCACCTACCAGTCCAGTTTACTTCAATTAGCCACCAGTCTTTCCTTGATTTGAGGCCAAACTGACTCCTCACTGTTGTTATTACTCCGATTGACCTTCAATGAGACATGACTACATGTTCTGACTCCAGTTAGCTCCTCATACTCCCTCCACTGATCCTCCCTCATTAAGTTAGTGTCTCCATGTACCAGTTACATTCAGTTACACCTACCACACTCAGTTAGACTCAGTTTGACTGACGGTTGATAGTTACTTGTGCATTGATGACTCCATCGATGATGAGATAGACTACTAGTTGTTCTCTGATGACACTCCAGTGATCTTTTGATCACTCAATGAAGGCTAATTCGAATTGCCACCTTGGCATTCGAATCCTCATACATTGTACTACTTATTGTCCATATTGTGATTAATTAATTAGTGTGTGTAAGGTATTTTTGCTTCTATCGGAGTTCTACTGTATTATTATTCTGTTGCTCATTATACTGCATTGAACACTCTTCTTCTATTTTCCTACTTCATCATAATTACTCTTGTGAGGTATACATCATCTCTTAGATCTGCTGTGAGTATTTTCACATGGTATCAGAGCATGTTGAGAGTATTGTTTATCTCCATTCCTGAGAGTTTTTTGCAGGTTCTTATCAAGATTTCGAGTGCAACAGTTGCAGCAGTTTCTGCATTTTTGCAGCAGCAGCAGTTGCAGATATTCTCTATTGTTTTTGCAGGTCTTCTACAGCTTCCATGTATTCATAAGAAATCCCTCTTCTTTCTCCATTCAACTATGATGAATGGAAACCAAAAATGATAGCATATTTGAAGAGCCATGATCTCTTTGATTGTTATTTTGAAAGAGAGTTCGAATCCTCTGAAGAGAATATTGACTGGTTGAATAAAGATGACATGGCCTTTGGAAGAATGATGCTTGCTTTGCCTGAATACATGTTATACCAAATCATTGATGATGTTGAAACTCCAAAAGAGCTATGGGCCCATCTGGATGAAAGATATGGTAGACAGAATAAAGGGAATGGTCCAAACCCTTTCGAGAGCAAGCAAAGTGATGCATTCGCCCTCCTTAATGATCTCAATGATCATGAAACAGTATCAAACATGTCTCATATTGAAGCTGTCCACAAAGAACTTGTAGATTCTACACTCATGCTCCAATTTTCTTCTCTTTCTGTCCCAGCTCACACTCTAGATATTGCAGAAGGTCCTAAATCCTCTCTTGCACCAGAGTCTGTTGGTTTGCATCATGATCACATGATTATTTCAGAGGTAAAATCAACTATTGGAGGTAATGCATTCGCTCTCCTCAAGCAATCACCTCTTATTTACTACTATATGATCATTATTCCATGCTTTCAGAAGGTTATTGAAGAATATGGCTATTGCCACCCGCTTGGGATAATTTCTCATGCATCTACTGGTTTTGATCTCACCTCTTATGGTTCAAAGGAGATCTCAAGAAACCATTGCCATTCGCTTGGGATAATTTCTCATGCATTTACTGGTTTTGATCTCACCTCTTATTGTTCAAAGGAGATCTCAAGAAACCATGATTCAAGTCTTGGATCTAATTTGGATTCTAAGCAAACACTACTTGAGATAATTTCTCATGCATATGATAGTTTTGATCTCACCCATGCTGGTTCAAAGGAGATCTCAAGAAACTATTCTTCAAGTCTTAAATCTGATTTGGATTTCAAGCAATCATTATTATTTGATGGTTCTTTTTGGCATAATCTCACCCATGATGGTTCGAAGGAGAAGACAAAAGACTATCTGCATATTCATGTTTTTTATCCTACCTCAACTGATTCGAATCACAGGTTCAAAGATCATCCTCATACTTTTGGATTTGTTCTCATCACATTCGATCTGAAGAGCAAGTACAAGCACATGCTCTTTGAGCATGATCCACTTCTTCCCAAGAAGAAGATACCTCCAGACATATGACCTAGCATCACACCTGCTTGAGTTTGGAGCATTTATTTTTTATGTGTGCCTTACAGTCTGTTTTGAGGGGGGGGGTATTTTTCCCATGAAATTTTCCCCACTTCCTTGGTTTATTAACTGTTATTATTCATTGTATTGGGTGACCTTTGGTCTTAGTTACCAGGGCCCAGGATGGATTAAGGGGGGGGTGTTAGGATATTCCTATACTCCATCCTAGTCCCACCAGTATTTTGATCATTTACATTTTCAGTCATGCATGTACTTTTAGGGCTTGCATGCATCATTTAGGGTTTGCATACATTTGCATGCATTCCAGTCATCATTCCCAGCACCTAGCCCTCGGTTAGCTAGCCCTCAGAGCTTCCTTCCACTCAGTTTCAGCCCTCCTAGCCTATCATGCACCCTCCTTTCACCTACTGCATGAGAAGGGCACCTTTCTCACCTACCAGTCCAATTTACTTCAGTTAGCCACCAATCTTTCCTTGATTTGAGGTCAGACTGACTCCTCACTGTTGTTATCACTCCAATTGACCTCCAATGAGACATGACTACCTGTTCTGACTCCAATTAGCTCCTCATACGCCCTCCACTGATCCTCCTTCATTCAATTAGTGTCTCCATGTACCAGTTACATTCAATTACACCTACCACACTCAGTTAGACTCAGTTTGACTGACGGTTGATAGTTACTTGTGCATTGATGACTCCACCGATGTGAAATAGACTACAAGTTGTTCTCTGATGACTCTCCAGTGATTTGATCACTCCATGAAGGCTAATTCGAATTGCCACCTTGGCATTCGAATCCTCATGCATTGTACTACTTATTGTACATATTGTGATTAATTAATTAGTGTGTGTGAAGTATTTTTGCTTCTATCCAAGTTCTACTGTATTATTATTCTGTTGCTCATTATACTGCATTGACCACTCTTCTTCTATTTTCTTGCTTAATCATAATTACTCTTGCGAGGTATACATCATCTCTTAGATCTGTTGTGATGATTTTCACAATTATTTCCTTTGGAATTCCATGCAGCCTAAATATTTCTCGCAAAAATATCTCAGCAATGTTAACAGCCCTATAGGTGGATTTTACTGGGATAAAGTGTATAGATTTGGATAATTTATACACTACTACCATTATAGAATCATTTTGTTTTATGCTCTTAGGTAATCCTATAATAAAATCCATATTGATTATCTCCCATTTCCACTCAGGTATAGGTAAAGGTTGTAACAGACTGGCAGGGTGCTCGTGTTCAATCTTTATTTGTTGGAATTCCAAACATTTAGCTATAAAATCTGCTATATCAGTTCTCACGTTTGGCCAAAAATAGTGCCTTTTGATTGTTGCTACCATTTTCTGATAGCCTGGGTGCCCAGAGTTTAATATCCCGATTTTGACCCTATTGCATTAAAATTGTAAATGATGTAAATATCGTTATTTAATCATGGTGAGGAGCTCAAGGCCAAGGCCCCGCCATCGATTTAGCTTTGTATGTATCGGCAATTAAAAAAAAGATGCCTATGGTTCTTGTGCTAGACATGCACAATGTAAATTAAGACATCATGTAAATACAAATTTTAATGAAATACGCGCAACTAGCTATGCAATGCAACAAAGAGATGGGGGCATGATTTTTATAAGGAATAGGGAGGGAAATTCTTCAAACCCTTGAGCCAATAGTGTTAAGCCAAATTTCATGAGAAAAAAACCCATAAACCATCAACTACCCATTTTGACTTATGCACCCAATCATTTAATTCTCCCAAGAGTTGGTTGAGGTAGTTAATGCCTTGGGAATGAAGAGGTATGGCATCCAATTTCGTGCATGGGAAAGCCATCAACCTGGGAATTCGTATTTTTGCTTCTTGGGAAAGAAAACACCCACGAAATGGTGCCCAAAGCCATCTTTCACCCATGGCCTTTGCCCTCTCACGCAGTCTGAGCTAGCTGGGCTTTCCCCATCACGTTTTTCACCATTTTTCTTGCATTTTCCATGCCTAGGAACTCGTTTTTGTTTTGCACAATGGCTGGGAGGAAGGGAGCCACGATTTTGGGGTTTATGGAGGCCGTTTTTGTCCCTTGAATTCCCATAAACGTTTTCTGGAAACGATTTTGCTCTCCTAGGGTTGATTCCCAAATTGCCATTCTGTTTTTGGTTGCCCACGTTTTTCTGAAACTGATAGAAACCCCATTTTGGGCATTCCACTATAGAAATGTTTTTTCTCCATGCCCAACAATTGTGATTTTTGCTGTTATGTACATCCTTGTTTTGGTTGAACCTGTGAGCAAGAAATTTGGAGTGGAAGTGGACAGAATTGGCTTGATAAACCTAGTGAGGAAGGTAACCTCTCAAGAAGATCAAAAAGGGATGGCTACTCTTCTATGCACACCTTGGACAACACTAGAATGGGAGGTATGGCCTGAGGGACTGTGCAGTAGTGAAGGGAATACTTCCTTGTTCCAAGTGTGTAGGTATTGTGGGGACCAAGCTAGATAGATCTTGTAGAGGGCATCCATATCTCTGTGGTTGAGCTCACTAGCTTAGCAATTCTTCCTTTCCATTGCCTTAGTAGCCTGATAAACCCAACTGTCGATTGGCTTGACTGATTTTGGTGTATATTTGGCTATGTGTGAGTCTGTTGTTCCCTTTTTCTTGTAGAAATCATGCCCAGCTCGGGGCTGGCAATTGTACCAAGAGATTGATAAGCACAACTGGCCTATGGTTGGGTGGAACGTTGCAGTTGCATAGCTGGTTGCTCGGGGACTACTTTGTTTTAAGATAAGTACTCTCATGCATTAAATTATGCAATGTATTTATTTAATGGCTGTCATGAAAATGTTGAATGTATGTTAGATATTAAACATTATTTTAATTCCGCTGTGTTTCTACATTATGCATATGTATATGTTCACTTATTATCAATGAGTTTTACTTAATGGATATGGGGCTAGATGCCCAGCTTCCGTCTCACGTTCTCTCCCTGTCTCGGTCTGATGGGAGGGGACTTGACACAGAGTAAGGTTTTTTGTGAAATTCTGTTAGGATTTGGTGTCTGAAATTTTATTTTTTAGGAATGTACAACCTGTTTTGTGACCAAATAAATCCTTCTTCATTAATTTTAAAACCTTGTTGTTGTTGTTCTGAATTATTTTTGAGTCATTTTTCACTATTTTCAACATAAAATGGGTCGTCTCTAAGTACTTTTTTGATTTCATTCTTTAAATTTCCCTCTGCTTTACTTAAATAAATTTCATAAAGTAGATGCACTCACCTACTAAAGGAATCTAGGACCTTATTTTCTCTTCCCTTTGTATGCTTTACCTCGAAGTCATATTCACTAATAAAGGCTAACCAACGAGCTTGTCGGGCATTTAAGTTGGGTTGTTTAAATAAATATTTTAAGCTCATGTTATCAGTTTTCAACAAAAAAATTCTTTCCCGTGAGGTAATTCCTCCACATTCTAAGGGTGTGTATAATTGCAGCTAATTCAAGGTCATGGGTAGCATAATTTCGCTCACTTTCTTTAATTTTTTGAAACTCATAAGCAATTACATGGTCATCTTGCATCATAACACCCCCCAACCCTTCTTTACACGCATCTGTGCATACTACGAAATATTTGTCTAGATCAACAACTTTCAATATTGGTGCCTTTGTCAACAATTCCTTAAGTTTATGAAAACTAGCTTCACATTTATCACTCCAAACAAATTTAACTTCTTTCTTTTGCAAGGAGGTTATGGGATAAGCTATTCTAGAAAATTTCTCTGTGGATTTTCGGTAGTATCTTTCTAATCCCATAAAGGATCTCACATCTGAAACATTCTATGGGGTAGGCCAATCCCTTATGGCTTTAATTTTCTCTGGATCCACTGCTATACCCTCTTCTGATATGGACTAAATATTGAATATCATTCTTATAGAAGTCACATTTAGAAAATTTGGCATACAATTTATGCTCTCTTAGGGTTTGCAATACTATCCCCAAGTGCTCTTCATGTTCTTGCTCATTCTTTGAATAAATCATAATATCATCAATGAATACAAGAACAAATGTATCTAAGTACTGACAAAAAATATTGTTCATTAAGCACATAAAGGTTACAGGTGCGTTTGTCAAGTCGAAGAGCATTACTACAAACTCATAGTTTCCATACCTTGTTCTGAAAGCAGTCTTACTAATTTCTTCTTCCCTTATCCTTACCTGGTGGTAACCTGACCTTAGGTCAATTTTGGGAAATATTTTAGCCCCCCTGACTTGATCAAACAAGTCATCAATCTTAGGCAGTGGGTATTTGTTTTGATAGTCAGTTTATTAAGCTGACGATAGTCAATACACATTTGCATGGTCCTATCTTTCTTCTTTACAAACAAAATAGGTGCACCCTAAGGAGATACACTTGGTCTGATATACCCCTTTTCAAGTAAGTCTTGTAACTGGATTCTCAATTCTACTAATTCTGGGGTACTCATTCTATAGGGTGCCTTAAAGATTGGCACTGCTCCTGGAATTAGATTTATGAAGAAGTCTAGGTCTCTCTTAGGTGGAAGCCCCGATATTTCATCCAGAAACATGTCTTTAAATTCTGCTAAAAGAGGAAAATCTTCTATTTTCTATTGTATTTCATCATTACAGTTTTGAGCACTTACTGCATATATTTTACAGCCTTTTCGGGCCTCTCTTTTAAGTTGTAGTGCAGAAATCTGCCGCACATAATTCTTTCTGGGTTTGCCTCTTACCAAGACAGGATTTCCTAAATCATCAACACAAGTAATGGTATTCTCCAAACAATTAAAGATTGCTTGATGTTTTTCTAACCTATCCATTCAAATTAAAACATCATAAGATACAAGGGGTAATACATTCAAACTTACAGCAGTTTCCATTCCATTCACATTCAAGAGACAGTCTTTAACTAAATCGGAAATCTTTCGTTTAGTACCAGTTGCTAGTTGCACCAGCCATGGTTTATCATGTTTATTCTTTTGTAAATTGCATTTTCCCACTACTTTTGGGGAAATATAACTACAGCATGCACCCGGATCAATTAAAATAGAAATAGGATGCATAGATATTTTACCTTCTATTTCTATCATAGATATCTGGAAATCGGCTTGATGATTCTCTAATGTTGCACATATGTGAGGATTTCTAGCTACATAATTGACAGTAGGCTCCTCTTGCAAGTTGTTTAAAACCTTGCTTCTCCGGTTTGGACAGTCCTTAAGATAATGAGGACCTTGACACTCCCAACACTGTACTATTCCAAGCACTGTTCGATTCCTGGATAGGATGTAGGCTTAGTTCCACTTTGTGTTGGAAGGTTGGACTGATATTCACTTTTAACAGTAGCTTTTGTATTCTGAATTTTTTTTTTTCTATTATATTGATTACGGTAAGTAGATGGTTTGTATCCCTTTTTCCTTTGATCTGAAAATTCTCTCTTCATACTTCTAGTCTTTTCTTATATTCTGACCTACATTGGCTATGCTCATAGCACAACCTTTCCTTATACAAGGCTTCATCTAAGGTCTTAGGTGCATCAAATTCTATCTTATTTTCAAAATGAGTTGGCGGGCAACTCAAAAACCTTTGTATTTTGATTTTCTCCTCCTTGATGTAAGGAACATAGTGTAGTAGTTCTAGGAAATTATTAATTAGTCCATCCAGTCATAGAGCCCATTTTTAACTCATGAAATTCCTTGATCTTCTTATCATAGAATATTTCTGACAAATACTTTTCTTTTAACAGACTTTTGAATTCAAACCATTCAATTTTACCTTCTTTAATTCCTTTGGTGAGTTTTAAATCTCTCCACCACCGTGCGGCCTTTCCATTAAGGTTGTAAATTGTTAATCAGGCTTTTAATTCACTTGGGTAAGCATAAACATGAAAATACTTGGACATCCCAAGTAGTCATTCTTCAGCTTTTTCACCTGAATCAAGTTCTCCTTCAAAGACCGGTGCTTTAATCTTCTTGAATTCCCCTTTCAACTTAGAGGTATGCGAATGTTTAAATTTCTTTCTAAATGGGGGCGGAGATGAAGTTTCAGAAGAGTTAGTACTATATCTTCTTCTCTCTGATTGGTAGGAGGGACTTGATTCAAAACTCCTTTTCCTTTTACTTTCTTCTTGTTTGTAAGACCCCTCCAATGTATTACTATGAGTGTGCATTGGATTTTATTTGATTTCAGTTAAGTTTTGCAACAACACCGCATTCAATTCTTGTTGAGCTTGTCTATATTTTTTGTTATCTTCTTTAAAACTCTGCAACTCCGATTTTAAACTTTCCATGGTCTTAAGCAATTATGAGGGGGTGACTGTTTGTTATTCACCATTTAGGCTAACCCAGATTTCTCCTTCCTGCTGAGGTAATTCCATATACCCTTGTTGGTTGGAATTTCTGTTATCGCTCATGATTAATGAAATTTTAGTCTCAGTGCAGTTGTCTTTGGTTTTGTAACCGGTCTGCTCGTTCTTCCTGTCTTTCTATAGCCTCCTAAACTCTTTCCAATTCTGCCCTATCTCTGGTTATTCTTAGTATTAAATGGTAAAGTTGTCCTGATATAGAATTTTGATTTCCCAACCGTATTAGTAAATTTGGTTGCGTCACCTCCGATATAGTTATCAATTACCTTATTATAAAAAATAAAAAATTTATTAGTTTATATGCGCAAAACAAATCATTCTGCAATTTAAATGGAAATCCCATAGGTCACACAGAGATGCAACCTAGGATCTGATACCAAATTGTAACACTTGATAACTTCTCTACATCAAAGCTTGTAAAATTACACAAGTAATTTTGTTTTTGTCTAATCTATTCATCATCTGCAATTCGTATGTGATGTATGCTCAGGTAGTTGGTTGGTTGCACGCTCATTTATGTCCTTTCTATAGAGCATGATTATCGTCATTAGCAATTTTAATGTTCTCGATTCATTTCGATATGCCATGATATTTGAATTCATTCATTATTTCCTTGTGCGCAAGGTTTACCAAATCTATTACAATAATCTTTTTTCTTATCCTTGAGTAATTATATGATCTCATCTATGAATGTTGTTCATGTTTTCACGAGTCGGGATGGCATTATATCCAAGCCATTCTTGTTAATACTAGTTCAGAAATTTATCGAGATTATTCTTAAATTATGTTTACATACCTAGATTATAATTAGAATTGGATTGTTCTAACTTGTTTCTCGATGCAAATCGTTACATAGTTGTAAATATGTTTATTTAACCTTTTATTACTACCCCTAGCGATCCACATAAGCATGGAGTCAACCAAAAGGGGGAGATTACTTAGGATTCACCCTAATGAATTGTTTAACATGTACAGGTTGTTCTCACATTTAATACCATGAGGGGCGTTATCTATAATGTAGCTTGAGCATTCTGCCTGCAAAGTAATAGAATACAATATGGTAAGTCGTGGATGTTTTGGAGTAAATCCACACACCAATTGTAGGGTTGTTGGAACATTTAAGAATTCAAGCTAATAATCAGATTAGGCGTACGAATAAGGATTGCATCGCCCTTCCAGCTGGTTCATGCTATAATTGCACTCGTACTAACTCTTCGATAACAATGAAGCGAGGGTTAAACCTCTTTCATGTTGGTCACCCTATATGATAATCAATTACAACTAACACACGGGATGCTCAATAGAAATTGTCAACCCAGGATGTATAAACATTCAAGTAGTTGATTGAATAAATGGAGATAAATTATCCTACCTATCTGCTTAGTCAAACTCATCTCATAGTTAAAACTAATCTAATTTATCCATCTAAGAATTCAAAGTACATTTAGCTTCCTACAAGCATCACTCCAGCAATCACTGATCTAAGAAGAATTAAGCTAGACTTACTTTTGCAAGAAGTTAAATCCTAAAGATATCAGACTACAATGCATTAACTATAACCTGTCTAAAATTATCTAATCTGCAAATCATAAATGACAGTAAGAAATCAAAACCAAGTGCAATCATAAATTGACTAATTCAATAAACTTCAAGAAAGATAAATAACAAAAATAAACTAAAGTTGAGCTTGACTATAACAGCTAACTAACACACTTGCATAAAAGGAACTGACCTACACAGTCGACTGTCACACCATGCAATTACAGCCTTTCAAAATGCAACCATTAACTACCAAAGGAAAATACAATTATCAATTACTACTATTGTGGCTTCTCTGTAAAACGTATCTACTGTAAATCCACACCACACAACAAAAATAAACTAAAGTACCTACTTAACTTGGCAATCTCTGTGAGAAGGCGGGCCCTGGCCTTCTAACAGAGATGTCGTGAACTTCTACAAATTAGAACACAAAGATATGAAGAACTTTGCTCCTTGTATTAAAAATGGTAATTCACAATACTCTGTTACAACTCGTACAATTGATAATCAACCAACCCCAGGCTCTGAAATCCTTCCCATATTTATACATGCATAATACAATCATGATCCACTAAATTCGTGTAGCCATGAAGATCTCTGATCTTCAAGCTGTTGAGTCACAACATAACAGTTACAACCGTGAATGGACTTGAATGAAGCAGTTGGATGTGAAGGGCGTTGTTACTCCGGTTGTCAATGGATCAACGGACTAAATGGTCGGGAAGTGCTCTGTCTGTTGCAACGAAGTCTTGTTACAGCTACCGTGTGGAGAGATGATCATGTTGTTTCTATTAATGTGTGGAATCGGAATCATGGAGTAACTGCTGGCACCAAACGTACCTTCCTTTCATGGACTTAGCGGGCTGCTACACCTGTGTCTCTCAATGCTTTGAGCTCATCTTAATAAAATCAACACAAGTTAGCATAAATCAAAAAATAGAATTCATAACCATAACAATCTTGGGCATTAATAAAGTAGGCAATAATAAATCATACCTATCAGGATTCATGCTCAATCTTGAGGAAAGACATATATTTGGCTTATGAAAATAAGGCAAGACCAGGGAAAAAAGAGGTAATAGGTGTGGTCAAAAGGGGGCAATTCCAGGACCCAACATCTTCCCCCAACTGCCCGATTGCATGTCCTCATGCAACAACTTCCACTAGTCTGAATCTAAATCCATACTGTATTTGTGGAGATTAGTGAGGTTGAAGGCAAGTTCAGGTGCTTCCCCTGGTTGCAGAAATCCATTACAGGCAACCCACTTCTTCCAACACTACTTCTCCTCCTTCTTAGTCAAAACATAATTGTTTATGTATGGGCTCACAGGCAGCCATATGATAGGAAACCTGAATCTCAGTCCCAGCCACAATGGTCCACATGATTTCATGCATTTAACATACTCATGCACTCTAAGAAGAGCATGTTTAACATTCTCAAAACAATATGGATCCCCTTCCTTCAAAGATGAGGAAGAAGCTAACCATCTGTGCTCGCTACCTTCCAGGGCATACTGTTGTTGGTTGGAAATTGTCTGGACACAGGTAGTGATGACTGTCCCTTGTATATACATCAAGTGTTGAGTCTTCATAGGATATTTGAGAGACCTTGCATGCTTTGTGATGAGACTTCTTGGAAGTCGAGGTTCATTTATGATCCAAAGAGTAGAATTATCCTCGTTCCTATTGATAGTCTAAGAGGCATCCCACCATTGCACGTGATTGGTGACAAAAAATGTGAATGCTCTCGGCTAAACATCCCCCAAATAGGGCACGAGATTAGAATGAGAGTCAGTATAGCATGCTTTATCGTGCAAATATAATTCACACAACAAATTTTGATCCCCAAAATCACTTTCCATAAAAGTCTCCAAGAACTGGAGGGCAGTTTCCAGCTGGTGCGGTCTTCCTTCTTTCAATGCCTTCAACTTAAATAAAGTTGTCTGCTCATAAAGAAATGTTGGCTAAGAAGGATATGGATCCCTACAACTCAACAATTCTTGAGAGAGAATATACATTTGATATTTTTCTTGTTGCATGGACTTGAATTTCCTCAATTCTTCCAATTCTTCTTGAACACTGTCCCACTGGGATTTCTGGAAAACCAATTCCTCAACCCATTTCTCTCTCAATTCCCTGATATTCTTTCTATATTCATAGAGAGGGACCATCCCTTCTTTGCACTAATCAATATGTTTTTTCCATTTAGCTAACTTAAGTTTTAACAAAGAAAGCTTTTTTTCCAAACGTTGAATCCTTCTATCCTCTGCATCTTTCTCATCATCAGAGTCTAAATTAATAATTTCCTTAGATATTTGTATCCCTACCTTGTCACCAGTTGTCTCAGCCTTCTCATTTTGTATTGGCAGTGTAACAACTTCCTCTTCCATCAGTATTGTGGTGGCCTCTGTCTGTGTTGCAGTCTCAACAAATAATTTTGGGAATGCTGGTTCTTGTGTGACAACATTCCCCTTCTGAATCCCATTCTCAGCAACTTTAGTCTGAGTTGCAACTTCAGCAATCATTTTTAAGAATGTTGGTTCTTGTGTAACAACATCCTTATCTTGTATCTCAATCTCAACATCCTCTGTCTGAGTTGCCACTCCAACAAACATTTTTAAGGAAGTTGGTTCTTGTGTAACAGCCTCATGTTTTTCAATTCCTTTAGACTACTGAAGTTTCTCTTGGGTTACTTCAATGTCTTCTGAAAATTGAGACTGGACCTGGAATAATTTAGTATCCCCCGATGGATGGGATTGCATTTCTTCATCTTCTCCTAGTTCCATATCAGGTATTATGTCTATTTCTGGCTCATTTCCTTCCATTGGTTCCATAGTAGGTACTTCTTCTCCTACTTGCCTTGCTTGTGCAGATTTTTGTGTCGCTAAGTCCAGCACTGTGACTTTATGCCCTGCCAATTTGAATATATCTCCACATTCTAGGCATACCACTTCTTCCTGTCCTTAATTCCCCAAAATAGGAGGTGAATTTTCCAACTGATCTGCAGCCTCCACCAACGTGTTCAAGCTCTTCTATGCATGTTTCCTACATGCTTCTTTCCATTTCTCCAGTTCCTTCCAAAGCATTTGTACCTCCTCTTTTAGCAGCTCATTCTCAAGAAGAATATTTTCAATTTGGGGTTCTTCTGCAGTAGGTTCTTGTGTAACAATGGGTGATTTGGGGTTTCAAATGGGAATTTCAATGTCTGCCCTGATTGCACATGTCGCTTCTTCTGTGGGAATTTCAATACTTACCCCCATTGCACATGTCGCTTCTACTACTGTAACAGATCTAGTTCTTCTTTTCTTTACAACCCCAGATGGCTGCCCTTCACTGCGTACTGCTTTTGCTGCAGTAACAGCTCTAGTTCTTCTCTTTTTCGCCGGAGTGGGTGTCTGGCCCTTATTCTATGACCTTTTACTTCTTTTCTGTGACACAGGGGTCTCTATATTTTCAGCAACAGGGATGAATTCCTCCTCTTGAATTATAGTTCCCCTTATTTTAGGGGAGGATTCAACATCCAGAACCTCCATGTCTCCTCCTTCCACTGCCTCTATTTGATGTTCTTCCTTTTCCATTGCAACTTCCGCAGCTACATCTTCCACTGTCGCAGCTTCTACAGCTGCTCTAGTTTCAGCTTCCTCTGCTACAGCTTCTAATGACACCATCTCTACTGCTTCAGATGCCACCCTAACTGCTATTTCTATCGAGCCTGTTGTTTCTTCTATAGGGTTTGTTGTTGTTGTAGCTTCTAATACCACAGCCTCATTTTCCACAGCTTCCATCGTGTCTTCTTTTGCAACAAGGTTTGGTGTTGTCGCAACATCCACCATATCTACCTCCTCTTCATCCTCCAATTGGTCTTCTGATACTCTATCCCTCCCCCCAGCTGAATCTGAGGAACTCTGGTCCTCTTCCTCTACTTCAATACCTCCTATCTCTAGTGCAGGTTCCCAAATTATCCCGGCCCCAGCAAGAAATTATGCCCAAGTTTGGTTTTGCTGTGTTAGTGACCTTGAGATTAATAGTTTAATTTTGCCATGATTGGTGATAGAAGAAACTGGATGCTGGGATGTTCTCACATAACAAACCATGTGATGTATGGTTTTTAAAATATAAAATGGCATGTTCACTATATTACCATGGCGTAAATGGGATAATAAGGGAAATTCGGAGAGATAGACAATTTTGTACTTGCCTTCGCAAAAGATGTATTTCTTGAGGAAGATTGCAACTTGATCCCAAGGCTGGGGTAATGATTCCAACGCTATTCCACAGCCTCTTGGATGAACATTCTCACCGACTGCAGGAAAATCCCTCACTGCAGTCGCATTCTGCGCCTTTCGTCCAAAACATCTCCTCCCAGCTTGAGGCAAACCAGTAACTTCCGCCACAATTTCTTTTGTGACATCTATGCGCAATCCTCTGACCTCATAATGAGTATCAGTCAACTTGAGAGCAAACTGTAATGATGTCTCTATGTGAAAACCATTAAGCGTTGAAAATACACAGTCCACCCAGCTGCTTCAAAGATGGCGAAAACCTCCGCGTTTGCATGTAGGGCCTCTGTGTTCTCAGGTTCATGCAAGAATGCATTTCCCATGTCACCTTTCCTTCGTAATTCTGATGGCGAATACAGAGATTACCAATTCGGACGTGGAAGTTGCAGCATACGAACATTCATCGAACAACCGAAGTTGGAATTGGGTATTTTAGGAAAGATGGCACATTTATCAACCCACAGAAAGATGATAGAGTTATGGAAAATGGAATAATTGGCAAGTTTGGTACGGATTAGGTAAAGGTGACGATCGTGTAATGGATACGAGTGTTAATTCTGACAGGTCCCTTAACGGTTAAGTGGGTACGGGTTGTTGACGAGGACTAAAGACAAAGCATAATCATCATTGCCACATTAATTTTATGCCTAATCATGTATATATTTAGAACTCGTACCTTTGCAATATGAGCTAAGCCTTAACTTTACACAATGATTTGACTTCGTCATCACATCCATTAACAAAAACATAATTGCGCATGTGCTATGATGAGTTGGCCACCGCCAACCGAGATGGCAAGTACATCCATGCTGACAGACACCCATGGAAGTCCAATAGTTTTTCTTTCTTGGCAGACTGTGATTGGAGCTATGAAATGAGTTATAAATTGGAGTCGAGTGGAGTTGCAGCTGATAGATAAGAGGAATGTGGCAAAGTTATGGCGGCGAAAATATGAAAAATAAGCCAAATCTAGCGGAGTCGCAGCAGATAGAAGACAAATCTGGGGGATTCGCAGCTGCGCAGATAGGGAAAATAGGTGGAGTCTGGCGGAGTCACAGTTGCGCAAAATAGGGAAAATAGGCAAAATTTGGCGGAGTCGCTGCTGCGCAAATAGGGAAAATAGGCAAAATTTGGCGGAGTCGCTGCTGCGCAAATAGGGAAAATAGGAAAAAAATGGTGGAGTCGCAGCTGAGCGAATAGGGAAAATGGGCAAAATTTGGCGGAGTTGCAGCTGTGAAAAATGGGAAAAATATGGCGTACTCGCAGCAGCGCAAATAGGGAAAATAGGCAAAATTTGGCGGAGTCGCAGCTACGAAAAAAGGGAAAATAGAAAAAATATGGCAGAGTCGCAACTGCGCAAATAGGGAAAATAGGCAAAATATGGTGGAGTCGCAGCTGCGAAAAATGGAAAATAGGAAAATCTTCAGCTGATTGGTTAATGCTGTCGAATTTTTCATTTTCTTCGAGGAGTTATTCATAACAGGAAAATAAGCTAGGGTGCCTGCAATCGTCTGGCCCAGTCACGACCGCTACTCCTCAAGTTGATTCATGTACACAGTTCTTCAGGAAAAAAAAACGATCAAAGTGTAAAAGAAAATAAAAAACAACAATTTATTTATGTACAAATTTATGTGTGGAAATTACAGTTTAAACATTCATAGGGGCCGAAAAAGATTCCTGCCCTTGCGTTAACTGATAATCTGGATCAACTGCAACATGCGAAATGAATGCATTCTTCGAAATCGGCTTATGATACAGTCACAGCCAATGACCATTGGCGAATAATGGTGTCTGGTTCTCATCAATTGGGGTAAAGCGGACTGTTCCATTGTCAAACACCTTGTCGATTTGGTAGGGTCCTAGCCATCTTGTACGCAGTTTGCCTTTGAATTCCCTCTTAAACCGTGAATCATACAGTAAAGCCCAGTCTCCTTCACATAATACTTTCTTCTTTATGAACCTGTCGTTCCATTTAGAATGTTGTTGTTGAATTAACGATGTCTGATGCACAACAGTTGTGCGCTTCTCGTCAAGTTCATTTAATTGATTCAATCGATTCCTCTGTGCTTCTGTCAAATCTAGGTTTGATTCTATGGTTGTCTTTAGAGTTTTAATTTCAAATTCAATGGGAAAGACAACGTTCTTACAGTACACCGATTCGTATGGGAAGAAACCTGTAATGTTGCTCCATGTGGTACGGTATGCCCATAATGCCTCTGGAAGTCTTCCAGCCCAATCCTTACAGTGAATCTTCACCGTTTTTATCAGAATAGCCTCAATTACCTTATTAGTGCTTTCCACTTGACCATTGGCCTATGGATGATATGGCGAGGTTATCTTATGCTGAATGTGATATTTTTGCAACAATGCTTCCAATTTATGAGACACAAATTGTGGTCCTCCATCTATAATGATCTCCTTGGGTACTCCAAAACGGGTGAAGATCTCTTCATACAAGAAATCGATTACAGCTTGATCATTAGCTTTGACCAAAGCTACAACCTCCACCCATTTGGTCATGTAATATGTGAAAACCAGGATATAGACTTTCTTCTTCGAGGGAGGGTTGATAGGGCCTACAAAATCCAAAGCCCATCTATCAAAAGGTTCAACCATAAGCTGTGCCTGAAGAGGCATTTCATCTAATCTATTCGGTTGGCCCATCCTCTGGCAGTTGTCACAAGCCTAAACATATTTTTTTGCATCCTTGAACAATGTCGGCCATAAATAAACCATCCTTAATGCCTTATGACTTGTCCTTTTGTCAGCAAAACGTCCCCCACAGGGCTCATCGTGGCAAGCTTTCAAGATACTATAAATTTCATCCTCCCTTACACATCTTCTGATTTCCAAATTGGGACCTGTGTAGAAAAGGTTCCCATCTATCCAGCAGTATCTAGCACTTTGCTGTATAATCTTTATTTTTTCTCTCTTAGATAGGTGTGTTGGAAGCTTTCCTGCAGCCAAATAGTTAGCAACATCTACATACCATGGGGAATGAACTGAAACTGCAAACAAATGTTCATCAGGGAAGGAATCTTCAACTGGTAAACTGTCATCATTGTTAGTAAGTTGAGATAAAAAGTCAGCAACAACATTTTCCTTCCTTGGTCTGTCAATAATCGTAATGTCAAATTCTTGTAACAGTAACAACCATCTAGTTACTCTAGCATTAGTGATAGGTTTATTCATTAAGTACTTAATGGCTGAATGATCAGTGTGCACAAAAGTGGAATATCCAGTAATGTAGTGTCTAAATTTATTGATGGCATAAACAATGGCAAGGAACTCTTTCTCTATAACAGTGTAGTTCAGTTCAACAGGGGCCAGGGTCTTACTGATGTAATAAATTGCATATGGAGCATGACCTTCCTGTTGCCCTAATACTTCTCCAATGGCAGTATCTGAAGCATATAAGGAGATATGAAAAGCCCCGTAAGATAGGTGTTGTGGACAACCTTTTCTTAAGTTTAGCAAACGTTGTTTGGCATGCATCATTCCAATCAAATTGTACATCCTTCATCAACAGAGTGAATAAAGGAGAAGCTAGTTTGGAAAAAATTTCTATAAATCTTCTGTAGTAACCAGCATGCCCTAGGAAGCTACGTACCTCTTTTTTTGTTCCAAGAGTGGGTATGTTTTCAATTACCCTAATTTTGGATGGATCTACCTAGATACCATCAATAGAGATAAGATGTCCTAGAACTACGCCCTAGCTCATCATCATATGGCACTTATAAGTGCTTAAAGATAGTTGGGTTTGTTCACAACGTTCTAAAACTCTTTCTAAATTTTTCAATGCTTCTTCAAAACTACTATCGTATGGAGTGAAGTCATCCATAAAAATTTCCATGCAATCGTTTACCATCTCATAAAAGATCCCAATCACGGCTCTCTAAAATGTGGCAGGTGCATTACACAACCCAAAAGGAAGTACCATGTATGCAAAGGTGCCCCAGGGACAGGTTAAGGTGGTTTTGTCTTGGTCTTCAGGAGCAATCTGGATCTGGTTATAACCACTGAATCCATCCAGAAAGGAAAAATACTTCTTCCCAGACAAAGTGTCAAGAACCTGATCAATAAAAGGTAGGGGAAAGTGGTCTTTCTACGTTGCTTTATTCAATACTCTGTAATCTACGTAGACTCTCAATTTCCCATTCTTTTTTTGTACGATCACGAGTGGAGAAACCCACTCGCTGTCTGAAATTGGGTATATAAATTATGCTTCCAAAAGTTTCTGGATTTATTCCTTCACTATGTCCCTTAAATTTGGGTTCATCCTTCGTTGTGGTTGGCAAACTGGACTGGAGTCGCTTTTGATGTAAATGTGGTGGGTACACATATTAGAGGGGATACCCTTCATATCTGTGTATTCTCGTGCGAAAGCTCCCCTATGTTTCTTCAACAGAGTGATCAGGCATTCCAGCTCATTGGGCACAAGATTCGGATTAATGTTCAATGTTTTTCCTGACTCAATTTCCACTTGAATGCTTTTCGAATTTTTAAGTACTGTAATTATATTGGCATCACTGACTAGAGTCTCTTCCGTTAGATTTTCTTGTTCTGTTTCGTCTAAGGTACTATTCAGAATTCGGTAGGCGTGTTTAGTGACAGATGTGGGATCACTGATGAAACTATTAATAGTGTCGTCCTCTATTTCATCCTTAAAGGTTAAGGCTCTCCCTATCGTTAATAATGGTTGAACGCCTTCTTCTTCCTCCAGATCCACCCAAAGTGGAGTTTCAGCTTCTAAGTTTGGTCGGGTTGGAAGGTATAAAGTCAAGCTTTTAATGTCAGTTCCGTCTGAGATAGTCATGGACCCCGACCAACAGTTGATGCAAGCATCTGCGGTGGCTAACCAAGGTCTTCTCAGGACCAGGGAGTCTCCCCCCAACTACGACTTCGGTTGTAAAACCAAGAATTCCGCAGGGTGTTCCCACGAATCAACAAAGACTATGAGGTCGTCTAGGATTCCCTCGGGCTTGATTGTTGATCTGTCAGTAAGTTCTAATATGGTAGGGGTTGGCCGAAGATTAGTGAGTTCAAGTTTTTTCACAGTTTCGATGGTCATAACATTGATAGTTGCGCCTAAATCTACCAAAATGTTAGGTATCTGAGTGTGTCCTATGTGTACTATAACAGTGGGGTTTCCATGGTCATCATACTTAGCCAAAGGAGTCTTCCCCATTAAGAATTCAGAGAGTTTTCCCATTACATGGACAGTGGGAGGATCCCTAGGTTTTTGGCCTGGTTTTTTTAAACACAGATCTCTAACGGTCTTGGCATAGATGGGCATGTCATGGAGGGCTTGTAACAGTAGAATTTTGACATATAAATTCTTCAATTCCCCTAAGAGATTGAACCTAGGTTGTTCCATTGTCTTTTGTAGGGCCAATCGTTGAGGATATGGTGGTTCTCTTATCAATTGTGTAGGTTGTGTTTCGTCGTGTGTCTCAGCTGGTGTTTCAGTAGGAATTTCAGCATCCTCAATGATGGGGATTGTTGTGTTAACTAAATCTTCGAATTGCCGATCCCTTCTTGCTTCAGTCATAGAGGATGGAACATCCTCAATGACGATGGGTTCCACTACCCTTCCTGATCGTAAGTGTATGTCATTGCAGGGAATTGGGGAAATGGAATAAGCATGCATGTTGGCAGTCTCAAATTGATGAACTACTTTATTATTCGGGTTGGGGTTAGGTTGTGCAGGTAGTTGTGGTCGTAGTGGTGCATTCATAGGTGCGACATTGTTTTGGAGTTGCAGCTGTGGTTGCTGATACTGTTGGTGAGGGTACTGTTGAGGAGGATATTGTTGATAAGGAGTCTGATGAGGAAAATTATTTCATGGGTAGGAATTTCTCCAGTTGGGAGACCAGGGAGCTTGTTGATTTGATTGTTGTTCCCATGGCATCCAAGAGTTAGGGTTTTGCATTGAAGTTAGAGATGGATGCCATTGGTTGTTAGAATAATGTGAAGGGAATTGTGTATTCATGTTATTCATATTATTAATATTATTCACATTATTCCAAAAAGGTTATGGATCTGGGTTCATACCTTGATTCTGAGGCTGCCAAGGCTTCTTCTGGGCGATAAAATAAGCTTGTTCCACATCTGAAGTGGATGCCTGCAGGAATGCTTTGACTTTGGGTAATGAAGGACATTCCTTGGTATCATGATCCAATTCACATATCCGACATACCTCCACCTTGTCAAGCGAACATTCTTTCAATGGGTGCTTCTTTCTGCGTTTAGCACAGAATACACCAAGTGTCGGGTATTCTACTGCTTGCCTCTATTTTTCTCTCAAGACATCCAATTCTGAAGAGATGGAGCTCATCATATCTATTTTAAAGTTCTCCAGAAGGTTTCCTATTTATGCCCGAGTGGCTCCTCCACTAGCTGATTTTTGTGTCCTAGTGAAGACATCTCGATCTCGTTCTTTGTCCTGTTTTTGGTTCTGGAGGATCCCCTCAAATATCTTCGACATAATTCGACAATCTTCTCAAAGGGTTCCTTTGAGATGTCCCCCTTTCCCAACAAATTCAACATATCTAGGCAATCTTCTCTAATCCCCTGTAGTAAGATAATCTTAAGTACATCTTTACCAATATCGGCATTACCAGACCTCTGTAAATTATATAACAATCTCTCAACAAAATATTCCAAGCTCTCCTCTTCCTTCTGAACCATTTTAAACAATTCTTCCTTCCTATCTCTAGTTCTACAATATTCTTGATATTTGGAAAGGAAGGTTTGTTTCATTTGATCCCAAGTAGTAATGGTCTCGTGACCCAAACTCATGAGCCAGCGTAGAGCGTTTCCTTTCAAGGTGGCTAGGAATAATTTCAGTTTCTACGCACTGGAGGTGTAATCGTAACTGCGATAGAGGATGTCGAATTCAAAAAGGAATTCATTTGGATCTTCATAGGACTTACCATGGAAGTTCGCGAGAACCAAGGGTGAAATATTCTTCATAGGAGTCGCCCTTGGTGTTTGGAGGATAGGGAGTTCGAGTGTGACAACAGTGTCACCATGTTGATTATCTTCCACCTCTTCTTCCTGGTTGTTGTGGTGTTCATTATTTTCTCCATGTTCTCCGTTATCCATGTTGGTCCAAAATTTTAATGCTTCCTTTGCTCTTTCTTCCTCTTCCTTTGCTTCTTTTTCTCTGCTCCTTTCTTCTTCTCGCCTTCTCTCTTCTTCTTCTTCTTGGCGATATTCCAACCACTCCTCTTTAGTGACCATGTGCCTGTTCATATGATAGATATCCTCTCATCCCACTGCACTTGCAGCACTTCCTTTGTCTTCAGGAGGTTTCTTCTCGGGAGGGGAGTTGAAGGTCCCGTTGCATTCTCCACGGTTGATGCAGATGTGTCAAGATTAGGGAGAACGGAGTTTCTTCTTCCTGAAGATGCTCGTGGTAGTCTGGTAGAGGGATCATCTCTGGCAATTATATCATCAATGAATGTATGTCTTCCCAAACTTTGGTTACGACCACGACCTCTTCCACATGCAATGTTAGTATTTTGAGGGGGTTCCCGATTTGTTCTTCTTGTATTCATGCATGCTTCAAATAATCATAGCTAAAATGAAATCAATAAATCAACTACTATCTATGTTTATCAATTACCATCCTCGAGAACGGCGCCAAAATGTTGGTCACCCTATATGCTAATCAATTATAACTAACACACAGGATGCTCAATATAAATTGTCAACCCAAGTAGGTCTTTTTATTTCAAAAGTAATTAGCACAATCTATGCATAAACATTCAAGTAGCTAATTGAATAAATGGAGATAAATTATACTACCTATATGCTTAATCAAACTCATCTCATGGCTAAAACTAATCTAATTTATCCATCTAAGAATTCAAAGTACATTTAGCTTCCTACAAGCATCACTCCAGCAATCACTGATCTAAGAATTAAGCAAGACTTACTTTTGCAAGAAGTTAAATCCTAAAGATATCATACTACAATGCATTAACCTTAACCTGTCTAAAATTATCTAATCTGCAAATCATAAATGACAGTAAGAAATCAAAACCAAGTGCAATCATAATCTGACTAATTCAATAAACTTCAAGAAAGATAAATAACATAAATAAATTGGAGTTGAGCTTGACTGTAACAGCTAACTAGCACACTTGCATAAAAGGAACTAACCTACGCAGCCGACTGTCAAACCACGCAATTACAACTATTCAGAATGCAACCATTAACTACCAAAGGAAAATGCAATTATCAAATACTATTGTTGCAGCTTCTCTGTGAAACGTATCTACTGTAAATCCACACCACACAACAAAAATAAACTAAAGTACCTACTTAACTCGGCAATGTTTGTGAGAAGGTGGGCCCTGGCCTTCTAACAGAGAGGCCATGAACTACTACAAATTAGAACACAAAGATATGAAGAAATATGCTCCTTGTATTAAAAATGGTAATTCACAGTACTCTGTTACAGCTCGTATAATTGATAATCAACCAACCCCGGGCTCTGAAAACCTTCCCATATTTATATATGCATAATACCATCTCGATCCACTAAATTCGTGCAACCACGAAGATCTCTGATATTCAGGCTGCTAAGTCACAACAGAACAGTTACAGCCGTGAATGGACTTGAAAGAAGCCGTTGGATGTGAAGGGCGTTGTTACTCTGGCTGTCAATGGATCAATGGATTAACTGGTCGGGAAGTGCTCTGTCTGTTACAGCGAAGTCTTGTTATAGCTACCACGTGGAGAGATGATCACGTTGTTTCTATTAATGTGTGGAATCGGAATATGGAGTAACAGCTGGCACCAAACGTACCTTCCTTTCATGGATTTAGCGGGCTGCTACACCTGTGTCTCTCAATGCTTTGAGATCATCTTAATAAAATCGACACAGGTTAGCATAAATCAAAGAATAGAATTCATAACCATAACAATCTTGGGCATTAATAAAGTAGGTAATAATAAGTCATACATGTCAGGATTCATGGTCAATCTCGAGGAAAGACATATATCTGGTTTATGAAAATAAGGCAAGACCAAGGCAAAAAGAGGTAATAGGTGTGGTAAAAAAGGGACAATTCTAGGACCCAACATTTCCCTTCACCGAGAGGCTTCATTCTTGTTATTTTTATTTCATTATGTTGTGAGGAGGGTTCTTTTGTTAGCAGAGAGAGCTCTGCGTGGCTCGATGGTAAACATTGTTCTTGAGTCAAGGTATAGCGTTCACCTCTGTGCTCTGTTGAAGCAATGAACAACACATGATCTCCAGTTCTTTAATCGGTAACTACTTATTACCCTTCTTTGTTAATGATCTTGCTTTTATTATTAACATCCATTTGTTACACTATTATTTATTTGCTTGCCAGGTTGATAACTCCCTCGGGTTTCTCTGTGTAGGTGAGCACAATACTAGAACCATGGGTCCTTCTTATCCACAGATGAAAGTGGCGTCCAACCTAGGTAATCTCCCACCCTGGTTTGAAATCCTCCAATGTCGATTCGCAAGATTTTCGGGCTTCCTCTTCGAGCTCTATAGCCATAAGGGTCATAGTTTATGATTTTTTCAATGGTTAAGCTCAAGCTTCATATCCTGTAGTTATATATATTTGTTTTATAAACCCTATGTTCAGGTTTTAATGGCTTATGGCCCCTATGTTAGTTTTATAGCTACGGCTCCTTAAGCGATGATAAATAAAATTCAAGGGTTTCATTCCCCATTAACTAGTGTTTGTATTATTTCCTTTTGAATGTTGAAATTACAGATGTTCTCTTATATAATTGAATGTTGAAATTGCAGATATTTTCTTATATAATAGAGGGATTATGGCCTTCTTGTCTACTGTTGCGATTTTGATTATTAAATTTATATTATATATATATAGATGTATAGATGCTCGAGCTCTTCGATTTACTCATGCATAGATTATTTTCCGCATTATCCATTTTATATGTATACTCAATGTTTTCAATGTCTAAGAGTAATGATTCCTTCCTGTAGTTATTTGGTTAAGAGCGACGAACTTCCACAAGCTCTGTGTTATTTTCTAGACTTTGTTTAGTTATCGTGGTGTATTTAACTTACAATGTTTACTTGTATATGTTTGGTTCTGAGCTCGATTCTGCAGCTAGCTTGAATGAATATTTGCCTTTACGATGAGCTTATTAGTGTTATCACGATTTGGTAACCATAATTGTTCTATTCAGTTCCTATATTGTTGCTTGCAATGAGGGTTTACGTCTATTATTACTGCTTGTCTCATAATCTTGTCCTTTAATTGTTGTATTGGATATAAGTTGCCACTGTAAGAGGTCGACCTAGTATTATGTTGATGTTTGATTTATTTTTACTTGTCTATTCTATGAATAAGATTATCATAGCATGAATTCAGGCGTCGAGCCTATCGAAGTGAATATATTGTTAAGTATTGGTTCTATTCATTATTATTTTTACTCTCTAGGTTATGTTTTCGCTTGCCCATGAACATAAGGGTTCATGGCATAGCCAAGGGTTCCAACTCTTCCCTTATCATGGGCAAGCCTGTACACATGAGCTTTCTCCTTAGTTAATGTGATTTATGTTTAGAGTATAATTTGTTGCTTATGATTTGGTTATTAAACAAAGATTTCTTTCTGTTCTAAGATGGATATATTCATAAAATCTCTACCATATAACTGGTATTAAAAGAGAATATATAAATATAATGACCCTAACCCTACTAGGTTTAATACACATAATGGTTGATACAATAAACAACATAGTTAGCTCTATCATAGTATTTTTATTACTCGAAAAGAAATAAACTAGGAAATATTAGCCTTTTAGAAATAATCTATCTTAAATAAACTAATTTCCATAATAACAAATTTAACTAGATAGAATAATAAGAACAGGAATTTAAGTGCATCTCATTCAACCGAATTCATTAAACTTTAAATAAACATAAAGAAATCCTACAATTGAAAAACCATTTTCTTTACCATTAAACCCTAGTTATTCATCCTTTAATTAAAAGAATAAAATATTAACAGCTGCAAAATTCATAATAAACTTCCCAACATACTTAAACAATAATTTCTTACAACTTACTAAAGGGGCTAACCTGTTCCACCCAACCATAGAAATCTGCAGTAGTTCTTAATTTCTCAACTTCTTGCAGAGTTCACCCCCGAGCCAAACCAAGCTTACTAGTAAAACTTGACTTAGGTTTATTTAATGAATATACTTACTTATTAAAGAAGACTTGCCAATAGGTTCCTTTTACTCAACATTCTGGATTCCTAAGATTAATTTCCTATCCTTCCTAGAGATCACTGTCCACACAGCCTGAGCGCTCAGCAAGGTAATCCAGGCTTGACCTTTACCATGGCAATGGGCATAATTGCCTCCTGCAATCTCTCTTATCTGCTGCTTAATTATTATCTCTGGTTATTTTTACAGGTAATGGGTTCATCTCTATGTCGTCTCAGAAATGTTTAGCAGAAATAATTGATAATCTTGTAGGGAAAAGAAAGTAAGAGCAACCTTTCCCTTTTCTTTCCTTCCTCTTATATTTTATTTTGAGTTAAAAGAGCAGTTAGGGTTTATTTTAAATCCTCAAATTTCTTGAAATTCTTATTTATTATTTTGCACATCTTTTTAGTCTTTCCCCTTGTTTAGATTCATTTACTCACACAAGTCATGATTTTCCTAGTAAGCTTGGTTTCTCTTTCAATGGGATGCCCCATAGCAAGTAGATAGAAACATTTCACAAATAAAGTTTTAATCAGATAAAACATTATTTGTTCATGATGCCTTGCATCATAAACATATCCAAAATTATTTTCAAGTCTTTTGACTTAATTAACTAGGGGTAAATTCTTAGGATGTGACATCCCACCCCCCTTAAAAACAACACTGCCCCGATGTTAACTTTTCAAAATAGGTAAGGATAGGCTTCTATCAAGCCTCTTCCTTTTACCAAGTGGCTTCTTCAGGTCTGTAGTGATTCCACTCCACCTTCACCTAAGCAATAGTTATGTTCCTAAGCTGTGTTTCCCTCTAGTCCAGGATGCATTCTAGTTCTGGCAAAAATTCCCCCTCTGGTTCTACCTGCAACAAATTACAGTCAATAACATGTTTGGAATCATAAATATGCTTCTTCAAAAGAGAAACATGAAACACATTGTGTATCTTAATATGAGATGGTAAGGCCAATTGATAAGCCACATGGCCTATCCTTGCTAGGATCTCAAAAGGCCCACGGTATCTTGGAGCCAATTTATTGCATTTCCCCAACCTGAGGGTACTCCTTTTTGCTTTGACCTTTAAGTACACATGGTCACCCACATGATACTCTTTATCCCTTCGAAGCTTATATGCATAAAAAAATTTCATGTCCTAAGCTTCTTTCAAATTATGTCTTACCTTGTCCACTAATTGTTCCATGTCTGTCAATAAATCTGGTCATAGCATCAATTTGTCTACTGGGTCATCCCATGTAACTGGCGTTCTACACTTTCTGCCATACAATACCTCAAATGGAGACATCTTTGTAGAAGTCTGATATCCATTGTTGTAGGCGAACTCAACCAAACGCATGTAATCTTCCCAATGCTAGGGTAAAATTCTCAACCATGCATAAATTATGCCACTTGGGGGTTTAGTTTAGTAGGTCTAGATAGATCTAATGCCATTGGAAAGAACTCAAGTGGGGCCCACCCTTAAAATATGGAAAATGAGTGAAATGGGGCCCACAAGGAAAAATCAAGAGAGGAGTGGCACTAGAAGGGTTGCTAATCAATGGATCTGATGAATTAATGAGGAACAGGCAATACCCAAGTGACATATCTGGAAAAATCCCACCTACCCAAAAGTGCGACCTCCCTTGGAGAGGCCCGATGCCTTAGATCGGTGGGTAAATGGAGTCGGATGCCCACCAAATTTGGTCTCCAAGGTTAATTAATTATTATTGAGGTGGGTTTTAATTATTAAGCCCAAGCAATCGCCAGTTCTAAAAAAAATAAAAATGAGGGTTTGAGATGACCAATGGGTAAAATGCATGAAACTTGATACGTACCTTGTAGATATTACCTCTAAATCTTGTGGCTATCTTGAAAATTGATAATGCTTTCCAACTAATGAAATTGAGAGTGAGATCGAACCTATCCAAGTGAAATCGCTATCCCTCCATGGTGACAATTGTGCCCTTCTCCTGCAAGAAACGATCTATATGAGAATAAATCTAGCATGAAAATGACTATAAGTATGAAAATATGAAACAAAAAGCATCAACTACGTCACGAAGATACAATAATGATACTCCCTGAGACAAAAGAAGGATCCAAAGGTAAGATATGGGGTTTCCCCACAATAGCGTCCCCTCAAATCGTCCTCCTCTTCACCCACACGGCCTCCCTGTAGAGAAAAGGTTTGGATATGCGATATCCACAATGATAACACAGAGAAAAGATTTTATATTCAACTTGCAAGACAACCCATCAAACCCAAAGAAGAAGATCTGCAAAAGTAGTATTTTATTCCAAGAGTTCAAGAGCGCAAAGGTGCCTTTACAATGGGGGGGGGCTCTTCCTTAAATAGGAGGAGAGAGACCAAAACCCTAAACCACTTTATGAACGAGTGGTGGAGATCAAAATATAGATACAATATAATCAACAGCTAAGATGAGATGGAACAATATAACATATATCAACTCACTAAGAGGGGTGCACACTCACTAAAAGAGGCCCTAGGGGGGGTGCACATCACATGAAAATGACTAAGGAAAGTGTGTACCACATCAAATGACTAGGACAAGTGACTAGGAGCACATGATGGGGCTAGGAGGTTTTATTATCCTTCAGTAGCATCACCCCATGGCACAATAACATAAGATATGACTCAATGACGTGTCCAAGTGACCAAATGATCAAATCGTGGCCCCCTCAATGAGAGAATAATACATCAAAACACATCCTGGAGAGTGTGTGGACCCCACTGAATGCTGCAAGCTGATATGGAAGGAGTGGGATACATCACAGGTGACCTATGAACAAACCTCATGCCAAAATCTTACCTCAATATCCCAAATCGATTTCCTCAATGACATTTTTATCCCATTTTTATTCCACTTAAAAAACCATCAAAAGGCTTGTAGCTCATTGCCTGGTGCCTGGGAACAAAATATGACTATACCAACATGTCTGGAGATGGGGTAATATGGTAATAACAAGTGGCTGGACCCCCCATCTCCTCTGTAGCGCACTAGGTAAACGTGCTAGCTTAATGCAACTGCGGGATAGGCCATTTCTGCATGGCCAAATTGGCAAAATGTGGAAAATTGACCATATGATCACTGAGAGTGCCTCAAACTGATAACTAAGTGTCCAATGGACTCAAAATGTCCAAATATACTAAATATGAGTATCCATACACCCTGTGGCAACCTGTAAGATCATATGTAGCCTCAGCCATACTCGAACAATATAAAAATAAATGGTATGAACATGATAATAACCGATAAAAAGTGCATCAACCATCATCTGAAACCTGTGTCCACAGTATGGATTCATCAAAGGTGTATCAAAAGACCATAAATCATCAACATATAGTATCACTGGTCCAACTCATCACGGATCCCAAAGTTGACTTGGTCAAACTAGGTTTGACTAGGTCAAAACTGACCAAAATATGACCCTGGCTAGAAAAGCCTGCTGTTGCAAGTGCAAATGGTTAAGGCATGCTCTTTTAATCAATTCTAGTAGCAAGACTTAAAGTATTAAGCATCATTTCACTGGCATTTAATAAATAATTATAACAAAATAATAATCTAAACAATCATTTACTCAAAGTAGAACCTCAAGGATATACTCATTCTGTAGACATGAACATTTTGCTAGAAAAGGGTGAGGGTGAAGAATGCAAGCCTAGGATAAAGGGATGACTTGACTAACTCAACACTGTGATACTTTGGATAAAGAAAACGAAATACACACTTAAGCATATGTCGGATAATAAACACACAGGGAATGGCAATGTCTCACAAATGGAATAAGTTGTTCAGAGAGGTGCTTATTCAACCTTGGCAAATGTCTACAACTCACATCCAAGCTGCATCAGCTCCGTGAGGATCTTTTATAGAACTTCCATGGACTGGGTGCCCAACTAACAGTAACTTGAGGTTCTAGGGGACACTTAGAATTAGTTGTCCCTTACTCCATCTCACATCACAACCCGTAGGCTCCATGAGGAATTTAATCATTACATTTAAAATTTCATGGCCAACAGTCTTTAGATTTGACATATATTTAACCACTGCTTTTTAGGCCTATATGACCCTTTTGGGGATTTTGCATGTGCTTAGAAGCACAACTACTCAAGCTTTCGTCCAGGTTGCTTTTCATTTTAGTTTCCATTTAATTTCATAGCTCCTTTTCATTGTGTTGAGAAGCATAGTTTCAAAGTGTTTCCATGGGCTTTCACAAGAGATATAATCAATAGTTTCCATATGTAATGATGTTAGTACAAATTGCTCCAGGTTTTAGTCAACACAACTCAAGCAACTACGTGGATTCTCCACAATCAAGACCAAATATCGGGGAAACCGACTAGTGTCATCAAGGTATCAAATCCAACTCACCAATGGGTAAGTTGTGTTTCCAACTCAGAGCCGAGACACAAACTAACAGGGATGATACCCAACATAGAGGAAAAAGTGGGGAGGTCCTCCATATCATAGGTTGACGTGTAAGTCAGGGTAAAACCCAACAAGGGAGAGATAACGGATGGATGAGGAGAGTGAAGGTGATGCCTAAGATAGCAACCCATAAAAGGTGGGAATGATCATGTCCACACTCCTAAGAGAGTAAAACCAACGAGTATGAAACAAGAGCTTCTAACTCTGAGTAATAAGATCATTTATATAATCAATAACAACCATATGCATATCATGTATATATATTACTAGATCATGGACACTAGATACCAAGTCCAGCTACTAAAATGATCAAAAGAGCAAGATGAATAAAACCAATGCACATCATATACCTATTGGGCCATATACCTGTACCTGCTATCTAGACAATCTGTAACCACTGAAAACACTGCTGTTGAAACTTTGGGCATTGCACTTCTCTGTATGGGATAAAAGGTCACCTTAGTCATCAAATCTGAGGTCATAAGGCTCAATCTTGGCATAAGGTTTGCTGCTGTCTGATCTGGGGCTGCTATGATAATGTGAGTGATCAAAATAATATTGCTCATCATAAGCTGATCTCATCAAAATTGTGTAAAGTCCTGGCTCAAAAATATACAATGAACTACTCTGCAATCATGGTAGCCCGACTACCATGGATGTGATGACATGACCAACTCATGGGTCTGTGCTCTTGGCGCGTGTATCATTCTTTGAGGTAGATCGAACACTGTTCATGTCAACTCAAGGGAAAATGCCCACCCTCATATTAGGGTTAGGTATAGAATTTATGGCTAACACACTAACTAGAGTATTTTCGGAGGACACATGTAGAGGATGAATTTAAAGCGAATATGCCTAGCACCTGAGGGCGGATTCATCAGAGCACGTGGCGGATAATCTATAGCCAGATCCGCTAACCAAGAGGTATCTTCAACCAGATCTACGATAGACCATCCTAGGCCACTGATAAAATATGTCTTGGAGCCACCCGTCATTACCACATACACACCCTAACCATCCCTGTCACTCCTCCAAATCCAATAAATCTAGGTTTTATTTGAGTTTTCTTGTCATTTTATCACTGCATAATTAAGTCTGGAACCTCAATATATACTTCAACTTTATATCTTACACCAATATAATCTTATATTACACGTGAATAGAATATTCATTATTTATTTCGCCTTAAACTCCTTATCTAATTTTATATTTTTCATGTTAATGTGTATGAACAACTCCTCTTTGACATTTTGAATTGGAACTTTCCCCACTTAATATATATTTAAATGCTTTTTATGAGAATTCTTCACACCTTAAAATCCCCTTTATAATCAACCTTAACTCCACCTTTATAGTCACATGTTGAATGCTTGGATGGTAGTGGCTATGTGAAAGGACATTGAATATTTCATTTTTACTCTAATGTTTGTAGTTGAATCTACATCGAATCGTAGCTTCCTTGATGTTTCGTAATTTGTGATGGTTTATTCCCACGCTTGGTATCCAGGTTACTTCCATGCTAGTGGTGGTAGTCTCTTGATTTCCTACATACAATATCTGGTGAGTTACCTCAGTACAACAGGGGCGGAATGGGACGCAATGTTGTACAATCTCAACCCTTATTCCATCAATGATCACAATCTTCTATTTTGAGTAGATAAAGCAGTGTAATAGTTGCAGATGTTGGTTTTGTTATTGCAATCTTATGCCCAATACAATAAGCTTGTAGGAGACTACGAGGTCTCTTTTGAATCCAACCACCACACTGGCAACGCCGACACTAGTTCTCCTAATTTTCCTATGATTTCCTTTGCATTAGAGTTCTATTTTGTGGATTTATGGTTCCCTTAGAATTTGTAGTGGACAAAGTTTTCCTCTTCAAGTTCTTTCATTCTCCTCGATATCTGATTTTATCTTCAAACTTGTAGTGGAATCTTCTTTCTTCAACATAATTCTGGAAATGGCCAAAGGCTTGATTTTTCCAAAGATAAAACGATCAGAGAAATTCTAAAAAGATAGGGGTGGCCAAAAATCTAGATGAAACAAAGTCTAAATAAAGTGTGGACAAGGGCTAAAGGCTTGATTTTGTCAAAGATCAAATGATTAGATAAATTATGAAAAGATAGAGGTGGCCAAAAAGCTAGATCAAACAAAGTCTGAATAACGTGTGGACAAGGGTTGGATCATAAACAAAGCTTTGATACCAAATGAAACTAACAAAATTTGTTTCTTGAATTCAAACAAGAGTTTAATTGTTGAATATCCAATTTAAGTAGAACAACATGTTATAATCCATAAAGGAGAAGTATATGATAAATGAGTAATGAATAAGATATTTGAGATGATACAATGTCATGGGATGGTGTGCTTAAATAAACATTGATTGGGCATCATGGTTGAATAGACATGCATTTTCATTAAGTCATGTCCTTAAGTTAAAATGTCTTTTTACTATTTATTGTTTATAATTATTTATTTAGTATTTACATATATATTTAATTATTGTTTCATAAATCCCGTGGGGGGTAGCTCAAGTGGTTAAGTTGAAATTGGTTGTAAATGGCAGGTCACGTGTTCGATTCCCCCCAACTTGCATTGTGCATCATGGCTTGAGCCCTGTGGTTGCACCTAGGGGTATAGTGGTAGCGAGATTGGACCCCTGGACTCCGTGTCACGCGAGTACCAGCCCAATCTTCGTTGTCGATTCCCCTAGACAAAAACAAATTATTGTTTCATAACATTTTCCCTAGATATCTTCCTTGAAATGAGGGGATCTACCCAATGGGTTTCCCTAGGAAATATATTCCATGGAAAAAAAAGAAAAAAATACAAGTGAAAGATTTATGTACCTTAAAAAACGATTAAAATTAGTGACAGTACTATCACATCAATTTAAAAAATCACCCCTTAAAACTAGCTTTCAAATTATAAAAAATCAATTTAAAAACATATACCTTTATACAAGTTTCATTATTATCAAAACTTTTGATTTCTATAATATTTTTTTCTAAGGGAAAAAAAACATATTTTGTATTCTAACAAAACTAGAAGACACATTCTATTAGTGCTCAAGAAAGTATTACAAAAATTTGGAGTATAATAGTGAATTATCTCTACTAGCATAATAAGTGTAAACAATCCACCAATCGACCCAAAAAATCAAATTGTCCAAACCCTACATGTCATCCTCAGATACTTCCTCAAAATTCCAAATAGTCCATAATAACTTACAAAACCAAAATGGTCCCCTCAAAACCTAAATGGTGCAAAAGAGAAGAAAATAATAGATGGATGGGTGAAGAGCAAAGGTAGGTGCAAGTATTAATAAAAATAGTTAAAAAACTGTACGTCGAAAAAAACATGAGTGTCATTCTTACTATAGATTAGGTATATTCTTTATGCTACAAGGTTAATTATGGTGACGTGAGGTTAGGGTTTTTTTTATGGAAATGATTATTATTTGTATCAAAAGAAGGTTGTGGTTGCATTGTACATTGAATTAATACAAGACATAATTAAAATATATGATGTCAAGGTTTCAAAAAGACCCAAAATTTCAAAATCACCGCTTACTATTTGAGCAGTTATTATGGTTTTGACAACTATAAAATTTAATAGAATAAAGCTAATAAAATGAGCTAGTAACAAAACTACCTTACGAAGCATAGTAAAACCTCATCCTTTCAAGCTCCTCTTTTAAAGACAACTTCAACATCCTTTCCTTTTAGCTAGCTTATGAATATTTGTTCAATCCCCAGTGCTCCTTTTAATTGTGCCTTTAGGATAGCCACATATGATTCTCCTTCTTCATACTTGAGCAATGGATGCCTAAGCTATTCATTTGTTCTTCTATCTTTTCTTAACTTTGCAAGAGCAGAAATAATCTCTCCTTCCCAATCAACTTTTGCAATCACTTCATCTTCAAATTCTCTAGTTCTGCTTTCATCTTATGAGTATCCTTATTCTCTAATTTGGATAGCTGAGGTTTCTTTTGAATAAAGTTTTTCAAGGTTGTCCCATAGCTTTTTGGCTGGATATTGTTGGCCTACTTTACCCTTACACATCATCACATAAGCTCTTTAGAATTGCATTTATTGCTACTGCATGGCACCTATGCAATCCATTTGCAGTTGCACCTTTTGGCCTAGATTTCGGTGGGGTGTACCCATTCTTTACTGAATTCCAGACATCATCCTTGAGAGCTTGCAAATATGCTTTCATCTTTACACGCCATGAAAAATAATTCGATCCATCGAACCAGGGAGCTCCATCCAGAGAGAGTTCTTCTTTTCCCATGTGTGCTTATAGGGATCTTCCTTCCAGTGGTTAAACTGTTGCCTGAATGAACAAGCTCTAAAATAATCTCCCAAAACGAGACTTAAACGGGCTTCCAAAGCTACCAACAGGGTGATCAAATTAGTTCTTCAATGAAATGCCAAACCTAGTCCAAATGATTGTCATAGAGACTGCCCGATATTAGCCTCAAATTGTCGTTAGAACTGTTGTCTAAAACATGTGCATACTCGGCCATTCTATTCTATATCAAAGACTATGAATAGATCTTCATACCAGGACTTTCCTTAATCAGCATTCAAACTAAATCACAGTAATTTAGACAATCTTGCCATCAGACTCTTGTCTCCATAGATCCTTTGTTCACAACCAACAATTGAGGGTTAATGTATATTCAAAATTAAAAACTGCAGATCGCACTAGATCCTAAGATGCATCAAGATGGACATATTTCTGTAGTCTGGGTTGTCAACAAGTGTGAACTCAATACAAACTCAGAAACAAAGACCCAGTCAACTTTCTGCGCTCAAATACTCTTCATATTTCATAGTCAAGTTAATTTGCTCCAGTCAATATTTGTGCAACCAATATTTTTAGCAGAGACATTCTAAATCAGAGGTCAAATTTAGTCACAGTTCTATAACTATCATTCTGCTAACACAATAGAGCTCATGGAACAACACACAATGTATAGTATATCATTGTCAAGAGTAAACTCTTTCTTGCATAATGCTTGTTCACTTCACAATCACATACTTAAAACAGATCTATTCTCAATTAGTAGCTAACCATTTTTGCATTCATGCATTCCATTCCAATGCAGTTCTGGATTACTTTTTCACATAGTTTTGTCATCATATTTGATGCAGGAGCATCAATGCTGAGTCAACAATGTGATTGCGTGTTCACATGTTGTGGCTAGCAGGAGGACGAGATGTCGTGAAGGGAATTCGTTTTGGTAAGTAGTTTGAAATATTTGCAAGTGTGTAACTAAATAGTATGTGTCAGTTTTTGAGAAGGTAGAGCATAGTGGCGAGTTGATGCTCCCTGCGTGGAGATCAAGACAGTTAGCCAGTTAGTTGAATAATGATAGTGACTCCTTCAGTGATGGAGGAGAATCTGTTAGTTAGTTTGTTCAACTATTCGGTTTTGGGGATGGGCAAATGGATAAACGAGGGGAGATTAGGAGTCAACAGGGGATTCGACTCAAAGAGCAAGAGAGAGCTCTGCGTAAGAAAGAGTTGGTGGGATATTTTCCTGCACCTCAGAGAAAAATACGACTATATAGTTGTTTTTGCTTTCACATAATGAAATCAGCAAGTTCAGTGTGTTAATGGTGTTACTGTGCATTTGAATAAGCCTATATTCTATCAGGTAGAGCTGTGTGTGAATGATAACCTGATGTCTGTGTGAATGAATCTTTGTATTTGTATTTGTATGAACAGTAAGAATGCCCAAACCCTTTGTAAGCATACCAATAATACATAGCAGAGATAATTTCTTATCATCCTTAGTTTCCATCAAGATCCGAATGAAGACTGAGTTGGATTGATCGATTCTCTGATCAATCCATGAGAAAATCGCAGAGTCATAGCCGATTCAAACAACAGAGGTTGGACGGCTTAGATCCAAGCCGATCAAGTGAACGTGCACCAGAGTTCGCATCTCTGCAAGCCAAAGTGCAATGTTCCTCACTGATCAAAGATCAA
This sequence comes from Larix kaempferi, assembly GCA_027924585.1. Lineage (NCBI taxonomy): Eukaryota > Viridiplantae > Streptophyta > Pinopsida > Pinales > Pinaceae > Larix > Larix kaempferi. The sequence continues at coordinate 28,313,193 of BSBM01000089.1, forward strand.
CGAACGAGATTCCATCCGCAAAAGATCGATGGTCGATTTTGCATTCCGTAGAAGGAAGAAGCGCGGGCATTAACGGTGAGGAATTGCGGAAGCCACATTGCGGAAAGCTTTTTCAAGAAAACACGAAAGATGCACCCGCAATTCGCAAGCTGCAAAAAGGACCGTGCAGAAAGGAAGTTGCGGAAGTCCCGTTGCGGGAAGGCACTTGCGGGAGGATCATTGCGGAAAGCACTGTAATTGCGGAAGCAAGGTATTTCCGCAAGACTGTTGCGGAAGGTCAATTCTGACCGTCAGAAGGTTGTAGAAAGCCAAGTTGGGAGAGAAGGGAAACCATTGAGGAGGATCTAGCTGGTTTTCAGATAAGGCTAGGGGTTTGATTTCATGAATCACCCTATTTCCTGGGAAGGTGCGGGTTGGACGGGCTGTGGTCATCCCCACCTACACCAATTTTGGTATTAGAGTGAGGCTTTGCTCAACGTAGTAGAAGAAAGACATGGCAGTATGTGTAGGCCGAGAAAGAGCTCGTGGTAGAGGGTGACTAGCAACGAATGCATAAGTCATGGAGGAAATGAGAGAAATGCGAGCACGTATGGAAGCTGTGGAGATGGGTAGATAAAGAGACCCAGAAGCAGGGGATGTGAGTGACCCTGAAGAAGAGGAACAAGGAGAAGAAGCAGCACCCATGCGAGAGACACCTGAGTTAAGATACTTTCAGTCAATTCTTGGAGCAACTTCGAGGCCAAAAACCAAGTTACCTACATATAAGGGAAGCCTCACTGTTGAACACCTCGTTGATTGGATCAACGAGTTAGACAAGTACTTTGAGTATGATGAAGTTGAGGAGAACAAGAAGGTCAGGTTTGCAGTGACAAGGTTGAAAGGACATGCGTCCCCATGGTGGGATAGTGTGCAAGCTGAAAGGAGACGAAAGAACAAGCCATTGATAAAGAGTTGGGATAGGATGGTAGCTAAGATGAGAGCCAAATTATTACCCAAAGATTACCAGTTAACGTTGTACAGACAAATGTAGAACCTTAGGCAAAGATTACTGACTGTAAGAGAGTATACTAAAGAATTCTACAAAGTGAACCTAAGGGCAGGTTATGTCTAAGAATCAACAGAGAAGGCTACTAGATATGTCAATGGTCCCAAGATGGAGATTCAGGATGAGATCAGCATGATATCACCAAGAACCATGGAAGAGGCACACCAATGTGCCTTGAGAGCAGAAGAAAAGTTATTGAGAAAGCAGAGTCTCAATAGGGGAACAGGTTCAACCCAAGGAAGGGGGCAACCAGTTGGAAAAGGAAGGTTTGTAGCCCAAAGAGGAATATCCAGTAACCCAAACCAGTAGGAGCACCAAGGTAGAGGAGGTGACTCGAGAGGGAGAAGACCTTACCAAGGATGTAGAGGTAGAGGAAGAGGCAGAGAAGTTGTCTATAGATGTTACAGGTGTAACAAATTGGGGTACATATCCTTTGAATGTCCAGAGAAGGAATACATAGGACATAAAGGAGCCTATGTAGCTCAGAATTAGCAGTAGCAAGAGCACATGACAGTGGCTGAGAATATGCCAGAGAAGGGAGAGTCTTTGATGATGAACATAGTCTTATTGAAACCTTAAAAGGAGGAAGTGGAACCGACTCAAAGGAAGGCTTTATTCAATACCATGTGTAAAGTCAGAGGGAAGTGTTGCAAGATGGTGATTGACAATGGGAGCACTGACAATCTTGTTTCCACAGAGATGGTAGAGAAAATGAGTATGAGGAGGAACAAACACCCTGTTCCATACAAAGTATCATGGCTGCATAAAGGACATCAAATCCTGGTAAGTGAACAATGTGAAGTTGATTTTCAAGTAGGCACATATAAGGACAAGATTGTATGTGATGCTATGCCCATGGATGTTTGTCATATTCTTCTAGGGAGACCACGACAATTTGACAAAAGGGTAGTGCATGATGGTAGGAGGAATTGTCATACTTTCGTGCAAGATGGGATAAAACATATTCTTCATCCTTTGCTCAGAGAGAGTTTGACAGAGCAGCAAGCATCTAAGATCCTGATGTTGACAGGGAAAGAGTATTTGCAGCAGATTGATGAGAAGGAACTGAACTATGCTGTGGTATGTAAGCCTAGAGTGGTAGTGATGAAGAATAATATTACAGATCTTCCCGAGGAGATTCGTGAGATGCTAGGAGAGTTTAGTGACATTGTGGTAGATGATTTTCCCAATGAGTTACCACCGAAGAGGGATATAAGTCACCGAGTTGATTTTATTCCTAGAGCAAGCTTACCAAACAAGGCAGCATATAGATTGACACCTCGAGAGAATGAAGAAGTTAGGAGGCAAGTACAAGGATTGTTAGACAAGGGGTTGGTTCATAAAAGTTTGAGTCCATGTGCAGTAGCAGCAGTACTTACCCCAAAGAAGGATGGTGAATGGAGGATGTGCACTGACTCCAAAGCAATTAACAAGATTACCATCAGATATAGATTTCCATTACCCAGGATGGATGACATGATGGATTACCTGAGTGGAGCAACATGTTTTTCAATATTAGATCTTAAGAGTGGATACCATCATATCAGAATTCGAGAAGGAGATGAGTGGAAGAGATCCTTTAAGACAAATGATGGGTTGTGTGAGTGGCTGGTTATGCCATTCGGACTGTCCAATGCACCAAGCACTTTCATGAGATTAATGAATGAAGTCTTGAGAGATTTCATAGGTAAGTTTGTGATAGTTTACCATGATGATATTTTGATTTTTAGTAAAACAGAAAAAGAACACTTGAAGAATCTGAGATGTGTCTTAGAGAAACTTCAAAAGGAAAATTTGTTGTTGAATGTGAAGAAGTGTACATTTATGAAATCAGAACTAGTGTATTTGGGTTTTGTTATCTCAGGAGATGGATTGAAGATGGATCCAAAAAAGGTGCAAGCAATCATTGATTGGCCTTCACCTCGAAGCATTTTTGAGGTAAGAAGTTTCCATGGATTGGCAAATTTTTATAGAAAGTTTATAAAGAATTTCAGTGGTATTTGTGCACCAATCATTGAAACAATTAGAAAGGTTAAACAACCATTTCAGTGGACAGTAGAGGCTGAAAGAAACTTTCAGTTCTTGAAGAAGAAGATTACTGAGCAACCAATATTGAAATTGCCAGATTTCAAACATCCTTTCCAAGTGAAATGTGATTCCAGTGGAGTAGCAATTGGAGCTGTACTCAGTCAGGAAGACAGACCTATACATATTTCAGCGAGAAGTGGAATGATTCCAGACATAAGTATTCATCTGATGACAAGGAATTCTATGCTATTGTCCAATCACTAAAGCATTGGAGACATTATCTGATGCCTAGAGAGATTGTTTTGTTTTTTGATAATCGTGCAACAACCTAAGTTGAATTAGAAGCATGTCAAGTGGGTTGAGTTCATGCAGAACTTTGCCTTTGTGATAAATCACATAAGTGGGCAATCAAATCGAGTAGTTAATGCCTTAAGCAGGAGACAATTGATGGTGCAAGAAAATCATATCCAAGTCTTAGGATTTGAGCACTTAAGAGGTTTGCATGAGACTGAAATTGATTTTCAGGATGCATACAGAGTTTGTAGGAATCCTGTGGAGGTGGACATAGAGCCATGGATGGAGTATATGTTGCATGATGGTTTACTCTTCAAAAACAATAAACTTTGTATTCCCAAATGTTCCATGAGGGAGAACCTGATACAGGAGAAACATAGTGGTGGAATGGCAGGTCACTTTGGAAGTGATAAAACCTTTGGACAGTTAAGCTATTTCTACTTTTGGCCAAAGATGAGGTCTGAAGTTGAGAAATTTGTGACCAGATGTAGGGTATGCTAGCATGCCAAGGGAAGAAGGCAAAACACATCCTTATACACACCATTGCCTGTTCCAACTAGGCCTTGGGATTCTATGAGTATGGATTTCATTTTGGGTTTGACAAAAACTCAGAAGGGAAATGATTCTATTTTTGTAGTTGTGGATAGATTTACTAAGATGGCACATTTCATTCCATGTTATAAGACTAGTGATGCCACACACATTGCTAACTTGTTTTTTAATGAAGTTGTGAAGCTACATGGTTTACCTAAGAGCATTGTATCTGACAGAGATGTGAAGTTCACAGGTCATTTATGGAGGACCTTGTGGAGGAAGTTGGGTACCAAGTTGAACTTCAGTTAAGCATATCATCCACAGTCTGATGGCCATACTGAGGTGGTAAATAGGAGTATGGGTAACATGTTGAGAAGTCTAATTGGAGAAAATCCAAAGCAATGGGATAAAGTGTTAGCTCAAGCAGAGTTTGCATATAATGATTCACCAAACCGAAGTACAGGAATGAGTCCATTCCAAATTTTGTATGGTATGCACCCAAGAGGAGTGTGTGAACTTCGTGATTTAGGCCAAATGGAGAAGAGTTTGCAACAAGGATTAAAGAACTACAAGAGCAAGTTAAATCAAGGTTGCAGTAGAGTAACAATAGTTACAAACCAGAGCAAATTCCAAGAGAAGAGAGAAAAACTATGAGGTAGGAGATTTGGTTCTAGCACATCTGAGGAAGGAGAGGTTTCCAAAGGGGGAGTATAACAAGTTTAAAATGAAAAAGATAGGACCCTGCAGAATACTTAGAAAGTTTTCAGCGAATGCCTATGAGTCGGAGATGCCAACGGGGATTGGAATCTCACTTATTTTTAATGTTGCAGACATGTATACTTATGTGACAGATCATACAGGACAAGTGCCAGAAGGGGAAGATCTTCAATGGCTGAAGCAGATGCCTATGGCCCAACCATCAGAAGCTGAGTCTATCTTGGACACTAGAGTGGCAAAGAGTACCAGACAGAAAGACTACCTGGAGTACTTGATCAAATGGAAAGGACATCCTGTAGAAGATTCTACATGGATGGATGCTAAAGAATTGGAGACAAAGGGTTTCTCAGTAGCTGACTTACTGAACAGGGGTTCAGAATTTTAACCTTGAGAGTTTGATGCAGGAGCATCATGATGAGTCAGCAATTCACATGTTGTGTGTTCACATGTTGTGGCTAGCAGGAGGATGAGATGCCATGAAGGGAATTCGTTTTGTTAAGTAGTTTGAAATATTTGCAAGTGTGTCACCGAATAGTATGTGTCAGTTTTTGAGAAGGTAGAGCATAGTGGCGAGTTGATGCTCCCTGCGTGGAGATCAAGCCAGTTAGCCAGTTAGTTGAATAATGATAGTGACTCCTTCAGTGATGGAGGAGAATCTGTTAGTTAGTTTGTTCATCCATTCGGTTTTGGGGATGGGCAAATGGATAAAAGAGGGGAGATTAGGAGTCAATAGGGGATTCGGCTCAAAGAGCAAGAGAGAGCTCTGCGTAAGAAAGAGTCAATGGGATATTTTCCTGCACCTCAGAGGAAAATACGACTGTATAGATGTTTTTGCTTTCACTTAATGAAATCAACAAGTTCGGTGTGTTAATGGTGTTACCGTGCATTTGAATAAGCCTAGATTTTACCAAGTAGAGTTGTGTGCGAATGATAACCTGATGTCTGTGTGAATGAATATTTGTCTTTGTATCTATATGAACAGTAAGAACACCCAAACCCTTTGTAAGTAGACCATTAATACGTAGCAGAGATAATTTTTTATCATCCTTAGTTTCCATCAAGATCCGAACGAAGACTGAGTTGGATTGATCGATTCTCTGATCAATCCACGAGAAAATCGCAGAGTCACAGCCGATTCAAACAACAGAGGTTGGATGGCTCAAATCCAAGCCAAAAAGGAGGATCGACGGCAGGGAAAGAGTTGATCAAGTGAACGTGCACCAGAGTTAGCATCTCCGCAAGCCAAATCGCAGTGTTCCGCACTTATCAAAGATCAATGGACGAGATTCCATCCGCAAAAGATCGAAGGTCGATATCACATTCCGCAGAAGGAAGAAGCGCGGGCGTTAACGACGAGGAATTGCGGAAGCCACATTGTGGAAAGCTCTTTCAAGAAAACACGAAAGGCGCACCCGCAATCCGCAAGTTGCGGAAATGAGCATGGGGAAAGGAAGTTGCGGAAGTCCCTTTGCAGGAAGGTGCTTGTGGGAGGATCATTGAGGAAAGCACTGTAATTGCAGAAGGAAGGTATTTACGCAAGACTGTTGCGGAGGGTCAATTCTGACCGTCAGAAGGTTGCAGAAAGCCCAGTTGGGAGAGAAGGGTCGACATTGAGGAGGGCCTAGCTGGTTTTCAGCTAAGGCTAGGGGTTCGATTTTAGGAATCACCCTATTTCCTAGGAAGGTGCGGGTTGGACGGGATGTGGTCATCCTCGCCTGCCCAATATTTGATGTGCATGAATATCCTTAAGCCATACATTTATCAAACTCAAAGCTGTATCTTGCTTGACTGCATATCTCAGTTTCAGGCAAATAGAATGGTAGTTTCTAGTCACGATGTTCCCTGCAAATTGATCCTTTAAGTGGTTTGGTCGAGATCTTTTGAGCTTCTTGCTCTGTTCATAAAAGGAGCGCAGGGTAAACTCCTGATCTTCTTCAGAATGACAACCCTCCAAAAGAATGATCTGCAATTTGCAAAACTTTCAACCAACAAATTTGTATATGAGTAATTAGAGGCTACAATATGGAACCAGATATGAGGAAATCCACCATTAACGAGAACTCAAAAATCTATCTATGGTCAAAACGCTGCTATTCACATGGAAAAGAAAACCAAAACTAGACCATGACAACTTATTGGACCTGTGAAATGAAGTGAACCAAATTGAGCCTTTGAATCAATCTGGGCCAATAGTCCATTAACACTTGCAAAGGTAAAAAACCAGAAGAGATAAAACCCCATGGAAAAGTAAACCAAAACTAGACCATGATAACTTATTGGACTTGTGATTTGAAGTGAACCAAATTGAGCCTTTGAAACAAACTGGGCCAATAGTCCATTAACACTTGCAAAGGTAAAAAACCAGAAGAGATAAAATCCCATCTTCACCACACTAATTCATCTAGTCACGATCAATAACCATTCCTTTGCAGGCTGAAGCGAGCTAGAGGTACATTGAAGTGGGTCGAAGCTAATGCCCATGCCATCAACATAAGGTTGACATGTTACTTGTCCATAAACTCCATTAACACATATATCCTAAGGTTTGATAAACTATATTTCATGGGAGATACACAATGTTAGGAACCCCCATTTAAGTTCAACATTCAAGTGTTTAAGGTCGCCACCCAATTTTTTCTTTGATATTTACGAGGTTATTGAATGCCTTCAATATTTAATAGTATTCTATACACTCAAAACTCATCAACACCCCTTGAACTCTTTAAATAATTTTGAAAAAGCTTAAATTATGAAGTATAAACTCATTTAACATTTGGTGAATTATGATTCAAGAGTCTCTGATTACAATTAGATTTTTGAATGCCCTTAATTTTAGAATATTTAACCTCAAATACAATGCCAATGTTTGCACTTAATTGTTGTCGGCTTCTCCTAACCACCAAACAAAACTTATTTCACAATTTTGTGCATAATTAAAAATACCTCTCAAACACCTACCACCTATAATTTTGTAAAGTTAGTTAACTTTGTGTTTGTGTTACCATTGTTTTAGTACTATCACTATAAATGGACCAAGATAATTATACAAGTAAACACTACAAGGTTGATTATAATGGCGTGGGATTAGTTAACTCTATATTTGTATTACCTAAGACAAAGTGAATGCAATAAAGTTAAAATATAAAGTTAATTAATTTTATACTTGTATTACCAATTATTTTAACTTAAAATTTACAATATTAAAGTAAATTACCACAACAACTCGTGTTGTAGGGCTCTCATTTAATTATTTTACATATCATGCTCAATTTTGTATACTTAACAATGAAATGATAATTAACACAAATAACAAGACATATGTGAACTTATGAACCCAAAAGAAAAGCCGTATACTCAAGCTCTTTTGAGATGATATCATTTTGAAATCCTTCTATATCTCGTTGTTCAGCTAATGTATCTTTGGAGATTATATCATTTGGATATCCTTTTATATCTCCTTGTTTAGATAATGTTTTTTAGTTTTTTTTTTTCATATGTAATGTATTTTTAATTATTATGAATTAATAAAATACTAATATTGAATGAAAATAATTTTTTGAAGGTTTTATAGTAAAATTGTGTGTTAAAAAAATTGAAAATGTTTTAAAAAGTTAAGAATAATTTTTATTTTTTTTAAGGTAAATTATTTTGGAAACCTTAAATAAGAATATTTCTTTTAATTTCAAAGATAGTATCCAAGGTAAACCTTAAATTCTTCATGGCACAAGCTCATTACAACAATATACTTATTATGAATTCAACATATCACTTACAAGAATAAAGCTCCATTACACAACCACTTGAATTAAACCCAATTGACTTGTTTTTCTTCTACATATATTAGAATTCAATTTTACAATATTTAATATATTAATATTATTCATAACTTTTAATTCAAGAAAGCTGAAGAAAATACACAAAGTTTTTCTCCAATCTCTTGATTTTCTTGGTGTTTGATAGAACAAAGTTGGTCTCCGTAGATAATAATAATCATCATATTCGATGTATGGAAAGGTACATTCCATAATATAATATGCAACATATTGTTACAAGTAAGTTAGTGTAACGCTTATATAAGAAGTGGACACTTCACATTTCGAGGATGGTACCCAAGGTAAATCATTCGGTTATAGTTTTGGTACCCTAACTTGGAAAGTGAGACCCACAATACTCACATAGGCAATCGAGTGAACTTCACCTCGTTCTTGCTTGTAATTCATAACACCAAACCGTTGGAGTTAACCCACTAAGCTTTTATTAAATCAATCTAATTAGTAAGTTAAAATAATATGAATGAACTTAGATTTATTTGAACCAAAATCTATCATAAACCTTTTTAATTAAGGGGATCAAATCCTAAAGGTATAAATCTTTTTTCAAAATTGTATAATGTTAAAAGAGTTTGCACTTTGAAAGATTTGGTTCCACTTTATACTTAAGGATAGAATACATTTATTTTAAGCTTACTCCATTGTTGTTCTCTCAACTTCTAAATCAAATGAGTTAAACTTATTTGGAAGACTAAATGTGTCCATAAGAAAGATCTATAACACTGGGAATTAAATGGATTGTGCTTTAAACTTTAAAGATGAAATATTATTGCAAAACAAAACCTTAACATAAGAATATGTTATTGTAATAATAAAATCTGGCTATTTTTATGAACATCACAAAATGAAGATAACAACCAGAATTAGAAAAAGCAAAACATGACATAAAAATACTAACAATGTTATGCCAAAACGAAGGAGGATAATATCAAATGAAACGAAAGATTTATACTTTAAAAATGATCAAAATTAATGGAAGTAATATCACATCAATATAGAAACTTATATCTTAAAACAAGTTACCAAATTATCATTTTTTTAATTGTTTATAATTTATTTACTTATTTTTTTCCTAAGAAAAATATTGGCATTTTGAATTTGATAAGAATAGAAAACCCCATATATCATTCTTGCATAATTCCTCAAAAGTCCAATACAAATATTTGTTGCACCTAACCTAAAATTTATCATGGTAGGTTGTTGGTTAGTCTTGCCTAGATAATCTCAACCAAATGCTATGACTCTAAGTTTCGTAACTAAACTTTTTTTAAAATAAGAACATGTATAATTTTCTATATATGAAAAGCTGAGACCAACCAATAGTTACAGAGATATTGAGTCTTTCCAACATCAAAAGAGTCTAAATTGCATGCCAAGAAAGTACCAAAAACCTAGCTTATATAACAAAATGCAAGTTAAAACTACATAGCTTACTATCCTAGAAGTGCTATATATTTGCACAAACCGGTCCAATAGAAGGAGACATCGATATTGCATAGACAAAACATGTATTAAATAGAGAGAAAAAAGCTGCACTACTATCCATGCTTAACAGAGACCTGAGTTGGGCAGTGAACATAATCCTCTTCCATAGCGTTAACCTCAAAAGATGAAGTAGTCTGGCAATGGCTGCAATGGTTCATATTCGGGAGCTTGTCCAAGTCAATTCACATGCCTTCAATTTCCCCCCTTGCTCATGCAAATTGCTTTCAACATCCTCCATTCTAGAATCCATCATACAAAACTAATAGGAAGCCTGCCTCAAGGAGTCCAAGAATCCTTCCATTCTTTCATACATGACCCAATATGTGTTTGAATTCCACAAAGTCACTGTGAATGCCGCTAAAGAGCTCCCTCCATGATGGCATTGTATTAGTTTGGTTGCATCAAACCTGAACAAACTTGCAAGTCTTGCCCACTAGAACAACAAATGCGATCAAATTGGCCTTGATTAACATCCTCTACACAAGAAGGCTAGTTCAGCTTTGGATGCCCAAGCCACTGCGGAGCACCACTCAGAAGCAAACAACGAATGAAGCCTCGACCTCTCCTTTTACATCAGGTTATGAAGGAGCCTTATCTTCAAGGGAAATTGACCTTAAACTCAATAGAGTGAGATAACGTGAAGAGTCCGTGTCCAATTGAGGCATTAACATTAACCTTTTTGGAATCACCGAAGAACCAGTCCCACCATAAATACCCTATAGAATTCCTTTCTCGCAAGCTAGAAATAAGGCTTTTAGCCTCTGATTGAGAGGAGGATAGGACCGAATCACACTTTATGAGAGATTCATCCACTTTTTTCCATTTCGAAATACACATCCATCATGTCCCAAGTGTGGTGCGTAAATGTGCTAGTCAATTCGCATGCGGGGAGAGTAAAAGACCATTGGAGAAGAGTATCACTTGCAGTTGCCACAGACTTGACCTTTACATCCCAACCACCACCTTGTGTCCAAGTAAAAATAGGAGCTTTAAGGGTTGACTTGATGCGACCCCTCTTGCATCCAACCCGCCTTCTACTTTTGCACATGATTGCTTGGCTAGGGAAACCACTTCCGATGAGGTGTCCCCTCATTTCTTACTAAGACCCCTTTCCAACTTAACTCCTTGGTTGGCTAATTGGTCCACCATTCCATTATTTGTTTTGCGTATATGAAACAACTATATGTTATGAGAGGATTTTATGAGACTCAAAATTCTACAAAACAATCGCCCCTGTCTTGGATCATGGTTTCTTAGGCTTTTACGAGTCTTGCTGATGACAAGCATAGAGTCTCCAAATATGATAACCCTTGAGAGATTTAGGGAGGTAATTAACTCAGTCCCAAGCAGAAGGGCATACCACTTGGCTTGGTTGTTCATCTTGCCTCCCTAGCATAACTAAACTTAGCCAAACATATACTCCACCATTTTTTTACTAAATTAAATTTATATATAAAATTAAGTTAAATCTAATAAAAGTTATAATCCACCACTTTATCTTCATTAAAATTTAAATTTTTCATTAACATAACTACATCCCATCTCAACTACTTTACCATAACTTTATGAATGGTGGCTTCTCCTTTAAGCTTATGCATTTAAAATTATCATCGACATAACTACATCTCATGTAAACTACTTTACCATAATCTTAGTAGATCCATTTAAGGTTATGCATTATATATAGAAAGATAAATGTATGTACGTACTTTTTTTTTCCAACTTAATTATGTTCGGTTAAATTTTTGGCCACTTCCCCTCATTTCGAGGATGCCACCCAAAAAAACCCTATATTTTTCACGACATAAAACTAAATTAACCTCTCATTTAAAAAATGGCACCCCCGTAAACCTTGAATTCTTCCTGACATGAAACTAAATTAATAAAAAAATTTAATACTATTACAACAATACGTCAATATATTTATAACAATATACTCGATATAAACTTAACATGTTAGTTACAAAAATAAAACCATTTCATCCTACAATTACCGGAACCAAACCCAATTAACCCTTTCCAATTTACTCTATAATTGTTAAAACTTCATTCATCCACACCCTTCCCTTTTAACCAATATGGCCATCGATAGATTTACACATCCTCTTTCGCTTTTGGTGGGGGAGCCCGGAAATCAGCATTTATAAATTTTCGTTTCTTTGGAGGCTTTTCATGATTCACTTCGCTGCGGTTGAATTGATTTGATGGCGGACGGACGCGATCAGGTGAATATTGCAGCTCAAGCTGTAGCTGCAGCCTTGAATTGGAGCTCCTCTGCTGAAGCAAGGCAGGCCGCTACTCACTATCTCGATTCTGTATGTCCTCTTAAACCCCTCATCACATCTCGGTAATCTTCTTCAGTTTTTTTCTATAGCTGGTTTGTAATGACAACGAGGTTTCAATGGCCTAGATACAAACATTTTAAGCTCCGTATTCTTCTTTTACACGTACAAGCAGCTTCTTGTCATCTGGCGATGTATTTTAAGCTCAATGGGGATATGGGGTGATCTGTTTAGTTACAGAAACAATGAACGCAAGGAAAAACACAGGTTAAAAAGGGTGTTCCAGATTGATTGTCTTGATAATGAGTATATCATATAGTACATAATGCGTATAGTATATAATAGATAAAATATGCGTATAGTTTAAATACATAACACATAAAAATTGACTATAGTGCAAGGTGGTATTAATGGCCAGTCTGGACTGATTGATAGATTGATTAATTATGGCTTAAATCCACTAAACTTGTCCAATTTTCAAGTAGCTCAAACCCCGTGGAAATTTGCTTAAATGCTATGGCCAAACTTTGTTAAAATTACTCTGCGCGGATGCTACATGAATGATGGGTGCATAACAAAATTGTAGGAAAGATTGGGCGTCGGCCTGGCAACCATCCCGAATTTAGGGTTGGTGGGTACGGCAATATAGATTTTCATAAAGATTCAAGGATTATATAATTTATGACTGGTTTTATCTTTTTAGTGTATTCATAAAACCATAAATCTTAATTATAAAAATTCACATAAGAAGCGGCAAAAATGGAAGATTACATCATTCAAACATCAGTACACAAGCCTCTTTCAAAATTCATTGTTTCATGAATCATATTAATGTAAGCGCATATCATGTTAATACAGTAAAGATACATGACACATAATCATAAAATAAAAATGTGGAAGTTACGGAACCGAGCTTATTTGAAAATCTCTAGATTCTAGTACTTCATCTCTCCACCCTCGACATCCTCCATTGGAACATCATCCAATCCACCTCCCCGACCGATTATAAGAACCATTGTCAGTACCTTACCTAGATGAACTACCAATAGTGTGCTGCTCATCAACAAAATCTCCCATAACCGACCCGATCTCCTATTTTTGTGACGTACTTCTACAAAGGAGAACTAATGAGCAATTAATGTTGATTTTCTTCACCATCTCATCTCCCTCCACAACTTCTCCCACCACGAGTTCCATGGCTAGAGCCTCCTTGAGATGATGAATGTGAGGCCATGGGAAAATATAGGAAAATAAGAGAGAATAGAAGAAGAATTGAGGGCTTTGAATATCATCCTGATTTCAGAAAACACTAAACTCTCTCATCCACACCTATTAAACTCGTTTGCAAGCACATGCAACACAAAAGTATAACCCAAATCTGTCAAGTTTGGTAACTGTAAGCTGCTGTGCCATCCAACTTATTATTCTACTCTTCAAACCAAGTATGAGAGTGAAAAATGAGCTGAGTTAGGTTCGAAATGCTTTTGTAGTGAGGAAGAGAGATAAAAAAATAAAAGAACAAGGGGGCCTGTGCCCCACCCCAAGTATCCATTGGTTGTGGGGAGGCCATGTGTGCCTTGCTCTCCTGTTTCACTCCTAAATCGCTGGCTCATTTATTTTTTTATTTTTTTTTATTTTTTTTTATTTTTGCTCTTTTTCATATCCCGTGGGAAACATTTCCTGTTGTGGGAAATGTTTTCTGTAGATGTTTTTGCTATTTATTACTGCAAGAAACATTTCTTGTAGGTGTTTCTGTTGCCAAAATGGTTATGACAACTGGAAATTTATCTGACTACAAAAGGTTGTTAGATCCTATAGAATCTGGTGCGGATTGACAAATCTACAGATGTGATCTGTGCTGGATCCAGGATCTTCACCCTCAGGAGGTGAATTTGGTAACTGTTAACTTTGAGAACATGATACAAAGATCTGCACTCCTCATGAACAAAATCCTGACTCAACAGTGAAAACTTTGTAAACACCTCTCAAAACAATGGACAGTAAATACTCGACAATCTGGACTGTAAACTCAAAAATGTGGACACTACATAATGCAAGATTAGTAGATTACATCAAACCAATGGAAAACTAAAGGCTAGATCTACTTAAAAAACGCGGCAATTCAGGAAGGCATACTAGAAATTTGCAGCAGCAATCACATTCCTTGCTATTATCCATGGAAAAGAGAAATCACACAGCTTTGTATCACACACAAACTTCTCACTCAAAAACCATACTATCACACACTAGCAGAATCATTATACTACCTCAGCTCATTCTCTAGCATAATCCCTCTACTCCTCTAGATTCTAGGAAGTGGGCTGCCACTTTAGGAGGATCGATCCAAATGGATTGGACTTATGTTACAATACCAATATCTGAGGATTCTGTAGTTAAATTGCATAATGAGAAAGAAAAGAAGTATCATGTTGAGAATCCCAATAATCCTTATAATCAATATACTTATAATACTGATGATCCTGGGAGCTGTGCAGTTTACTCTACCTTTCTAGCACCTATTCAAAGCAAGGATGAAACTGAGGAGGATAGGCATAACATGGAGGATGACATAAGTGATGCTGAATCTATCATGGATAAATCATAGTGATCTAAGTTCAAAGTGCTAGGTGAATGATACCCAAATTGCTACCCTAGGGGGGATTTGCCTTGATAGATTAGAAATGCCCAGGCTAGGAGTTGGATTTGCAATTATTTGTTTCCGAACACTTAATTGGTTTGCTTGGATGACAGATGTAACAGTGGATGAAGATCACAAGCAAGAAAAGTCACAAAACCCAGAAAAACAACATCCAGACCAAGGGGGGCAAATTGATCACTAAGCCAGTGCCTGTTCTAGATTGGAAGATGGAGTCTGTTACTGTTCAAACTAGCAGGCTAAACTTGCTAGTGAATGACAATCATATGAGAAGGTTGAACCACTGTCACCTTAGCTCAATCTCTCTACATCTTCGGGATTAATTATTGTCCCAAGGGGAGAGCCTTTAGTGTACCTATCAATCACATCCACACAACTACATTCCACCACCTTACAACATAGATCAATGCCTCTATGGAGTCAAGTAGAGAATGAAGAAGACATACTAAGTTGATTTAGGTCAAGCAAGTATTAGTTCAATGTCTGAGCACTATAGTACTAGTAACCAATGTAACTAATCCTTGATCATTTCATATCAACATAATAGGGTCACAATATAGCAGCTGTAGCCTGTAAATACAAATGAATATAACACTTCTGTCATTCAAACCAGTGTAAACAAAATATCTAACACATCAATCCCTTCAATTCAATTATATATCATATTTGTATCACAAGAAATGAGTAGCAACCCACTTGGACATCACTGCTTGACAACAGACATGATAATCAACACTTTACGAACATCCCACTTAGTGAAATAATGTAAACAACAATCATTTAACCAAGCAATAGGTACAAACAATTAGCAAAGTCAACATATCATCATTCACCCTTGAGATAACCACTGTGTAACCTTGTCGATGAATGTCAAAGCAATTGATATAATTATGATTTTAGGGATAAGGAGGTGTCTCACAAATGGATGGTCTCCAATAGACTCTAACAAATATCCTTGCTTGCTATTCATTGCAAGACTCATATAATTACTTGCTTTTCATTGCAAGTCTTGACTTTCATTTGGTCTGCATTCCTTTAGGTATAACATTTATACGTTTCGATGCATTTCATGGCCTTTTCATTTAATTTCATGACCCTTATTTGATTTTACATGTGCTGAGAAGCACATCCATTTGCGGCCTTCTTTTCATTTCATTTCATGGCCTTTTTATTGCTTAGTGTTGAAAAACACAACCAATTGTAGCTTGGCCTTTAATTTGGATGAGGAAGCTTGCTTCGTGGACTAAAGAGATATTTGAGACACAAAACAAACATGGGGGCATATCCAAACACAAAGGTCACAGTGGGGGGAGTCCTCAAGCACATCAGTCTTATCCAAGTCCAGGGGTTAAAATTTGCAATATGGAAAATCAGATGGATAGGAGGACAAGTGAAAGTGGCGCTAGACAGAATGGAGATCGATCTAGTTTGTATAGAGGTTAGCCCTACTAGTGAGCATTTACCAGAGTCTTGACACTACAACCACTTCAGTATTCAAATCGCAAGTCCATAGAAACCAATAAACTATGATCACCAATGCCAACTACATATGCCAAGTCACATTTACTAAGATGACTAAGAAATACAATGAGCACAAACCTCATGGTATATACCTTCTCAGTCAACTAGATTCAGAATACCTTTGACATCTAGATGGCAAAGAAGGATGGATCAGTTGACTACTCTGCTAAAGTGAACCAATGGCATAACAAATGTCTCTTCAGGATCCATGAAGAGGGCTCGAAAGTGACAAGGGTACTCTGATAACATTGCTCCGAATAGTTTAGCTGCCTTTGATTGTACTCTGCGAATGATCATCATGCTGCATGAAAGCTCATCTCATGTAAAGGACTGGTTTGGGGCTATGACAACTGCTCTGGAAATGATAGTAGATCCCAACTACTATAAATGTGATAACAAGACCCTACTGGCCAATGCCTCTCTTGCCTTCAAAAGGCGCCTAAAGGTGAGGTAGTATCTGGTCTTTGCAATCTTGAGTAGCTCTAACCTAGAGTGCTTGCAAAAAATGTGGTGGGCCATGCTACGATTGGTAATAAATTTTATCATTTTCTTCCCTCTTTTGTATAAGGCACCAATCCATCTATAATTAGGTTCCTTCATCTTAATAATATCATACATCAAAAGTTGCAATGTCTGAACCAAACACCCCGATTGAAATATGTTAGGGTGCATATCCTCAATGATTGCTCCTGCTGCCTTATAGTTAGCAACATTATCAGTAATGACTTCAATGACATTTTATGACCCAAACTCTTGAATGGTTTTAAGTAAAGGTTCTGCAATTTTATTACAATTCTTGTAGCGATCTGAGTAGTCATGGGCTGAAAGTAAGACTGCACCATTAATAGACACACCAAGAATATTTATCAATGGCCTACCTTTAACATTTGTCCAACCATCATATACAATGGATACCCCATAGTTGGTCCAATCATTTGTAAACTTTCCAAGAGCATTATGCATTTTGGCTCTTTCCTTGTCAAGTCCCAAGGTTCTAGCTTTGTTATACCCAGGGCTCTTGTATCCTTTAGGGGCACTATTGATGGCTTGTACCTTTTCATGCCAATAGGGTGAACAAAGAACATTGAATGATGCACCACATGCATATGGAAGCCTATAAATTTTTGAATCCACATCATCCCTACAACTTTGGTCAAGGAAATATGATATTGTTCTATGCATAGGCGAGCATCCACTACTGTGGGTGGATGGGGATCGATTACCAAACATTCTATGTGAACCTGAGGCCTTAGATTCAACCCTTGTTATTTTGGATTTGTTTTGTGTGGCCTCATTTACCTCCTTGTATTTGTTTCTCTTTCCTTGGCACTTTGTCATAAGTTTTGACTCAATAGTCATACCTTCATCCCATGGCATAATCCCACATAGATGCTTTCTCACATGGGTATTGTTATCACACAACTTGTAGTTGCCCCTAGTGGTATCACATCCGGGACGGTAGAGGAGATGGACAACTAAAGAGGTGACCCAAGAGATGCCACGGTTCCCAATGCAAGGTGGGAGTCACGTCAACCGAGGCACTTTTCACTTTAGATCTAGATAAATCAAGACCTAGGGGGATACCCTACAACCAATCAAAGATGATTGGACCCAAACAAAGGTTCCTAGAGATGAGTAAATGGTAAGTTACGGAAACCAATGCAAGGTAAAGTGGACCTAGAAATTAAAGTATGGTTGAAGGTGGTTTGAGAAATGATTAGTGTTTCAACCAATGTATAATTTAGGCCACATGATTAGTTATAATGACAAGGTATAGTACCATGTGTTACACAAGTGGGTCCTACTTTCTTGGGATATGTGAAATGGCTTAAAATGGACCCACAAGGTGAAATTAAGGGATGCAATTAGCACTAGAGGATATGTAATGAGTAGATCTATGGATCTAAGTTGAAATTAGAAGTACCCACTTACTGGATCTAAGGTTTGACACAATTCCCAAGGATTGCGATTTGCTTAAGGAGGACTAGTGCCTTGTTGGATGGGTTAATGGAGTCAAAAGATATGTCAGTGTAGATCGGGACACCTAGAGGTCAAGACAAGTGGGCTAATTGAGATAGAGTGGTTGGATCTTGATAGATATAGGATTTCATGAAATGACCCAAGTGGACCACAATCCCTTAAAACAAGAAATGCTACCCCCAAGGAAGATCGTCACAAAATGATACTCTAGATATAGGTTTCAAGGTATGCCCGTTCCAAATCCACTGAAATCTCAACTATCCAGGTCCTAGAAGTGGGCAAACTTAGTCACCCAAGGAAGTGCGACCTTGCTCAAGGAGGGCTAAAAGGTGGATAAGGTGTGTCAAATCAAGTCCAATGGCCACCAAATTGTAGATCCAAGTAGCTTAGGCACCGATCTATGTGGATCTAGAAAATCAAGTCAATCCAATGGTTAGATCTTACTGGATCTGAGTTTTAAGGTGCCAAGAATTTCAAAAGGGGGTTTTAATTCCTTGAAATGTGGAATGATGCCCACAAGGTAGAAATCACCCAAGTAAAAGCCTAGGGGTAGGTTATCAAATGTGTAGATTGAAAATCAAGTGGGATCTCACTTACCCACATGCTAGATCTAACCGAACAAACCTCTCCAAGGAAGTGCGATTTGGTTCAAGAGGGCTATATTGCCTTTAAGAGTGTGTCAATTTTAACCCAATCACCACCAAGCTATAGATCTGTTGTCCACCAAACTGCACACCAGCAGTGGAAATCTTTCGAAAGCTGTCTCTTCACTAAAAGTGAGAGAGGTGTGGCCTTGGGGCAAGCAATGAGCCAGCTACTGTCACCTGAATCCCAGCTCCTCCGTTTAGGCTAACTCCTAATGAAGCCAAGGGGGGTAGTCCCTAAAAAAGAGTTTCACTAAAGCTCTTGTGTTTTAAGTGTTTTTTGTGTGGGGTGATGCGGATGAGTGTTGTTTAGGAGTTTTTTTGTAAAATGATGGGAACACAATTAAACACGCAATCCACTTTGCAAATTCCACAAGATACAATTTAGAAGATGAACAATATACTTCTGACTTAGAATTTAAACAAAGCATCCACAAGATAAAGATTAAACAAATGACAAGGACATATGGTCCAGATTCAGAAGATATATAAGAGTTTTTAAAGACCAGTGCCAAATGGAGTCAAATGAAATACTTGCGATGCTGAAAAATGTAAGTCAAAAGTAGCTGTTTGTGAGATCGTTTTGAAATTGCTCTTGGTAAATTTTAAGTGTTTTAGGTGTTCTTGATTATTATGGCCAAAGCCAAGGATATCAAAAGAGTGTCCGGAAAGACATTCTAAGCAGCTCCTTTAAGAGACATGTTGGACCTGTCTGGAATCACAGCGAGGCGCACAACGCTAACCAACCACTATGTCGTAGATTGGGCAACCCGACGCCTCCCCTGAGAACTGCTTTGAATACTTTTTGAACAACGCCGGTTCGTTGGTTATGGGGGTGAAAGTTTTAATTAATTATCACTTATGAGCTTATCAAGTCCTTCACCTTTTTGAGTACTAGTCCAACCGTTTCCGGTTGGCAGAGCATACGAGTGTTGGATAAACGACCAAGATAAATTAATTAAGGGGGAAATGTGGATTGAAAAGTTTTATTATTAGGAGCACTTGTTCAACTCTCCGACAGAGAGCGCTCTTGACTTAGTCTTAAGACCACAGTTCAAGAGACTTCCTACTTTAAAATGCCTAATGCAAGGGGAAAGTGCAAATCTATATGCTCTCCGACAGAGAGTGCTCTTGACTTGGATTTGGCCAAGTTCAAGAGGCTTTGTTCGTTTTATTGCAAAAGTGAAGCGATTGTGAAACTTAAAGAAGTAAATGAAACTGAAAAATGACTGAAAAATAAAGATAACCACAAAGAAAGATGCTTTGAAGATAACAGAAAACAAAATCTAGTGTTCTACCAAGCAGATTTTTTCTAAAGTGGGATCAACCTCCGAACAAGGCTAATCACTAGAACCGTCAGTCCTGGAAACCTTCCAGCTAGTTGGATGTCCACAAGATGCTGATGGGGGAACGAGAAGCTACCACAAAACTATGTGGCCTTTGGGATACAATCCCAAAGTTAGCTTACTCTGGTTAAAACTTGAAAGAGAAGCGACAAGATGAAAATAAACTACTCTAAAGCAAAAACTGAAAGATCTAACTTAACCAAACACCACACTCTTCCCCAAATGGGGAAGAAACCAAAAAAGTGGAGGACTTCTCCACTTGAAATTTTATTATGAGATTACAAATGCCTTGGGTTTTGAAACCTTGAAGGACTTTGAAGAAGTAAAACTTGAAATGAAAAAAGGTGAAAACTCTTATGAGTTTGTACAAAGGATAGTGGTTTATTTCAAATGACATTCACGGTTTGCACTTCTCTTTGGTTCAAAATTCACTTGAGCTTCTCTTTGGCTCCTTCTTGGATATTGCTTCTTGAAAGCTTTTCAAGTTCTCTTCTCTTTCAAAACACCTACACAAGTCTCAAAACAACTCAACAATGCACCCATTAATCATTAGGAAAATGAAACAAACTTGAAACTAGTTAAGTCTAGATTTAAAAATTTAAGTCTAAAATGTGAAATGTATAAGATTTTGACATAAAACCTTAACTATGATGAAACGGACCAGCGAACAACAAACTCTTAGAATGTAGTGGGAAAGAGATCTAAAGTATAAAAATTTGAAATATTTTTTATGAAAACTAAAATTAAATAAAGAATGAAAACTAACTCTTTCAAATGGAAACTAAAATTAAACAAAGAATGCTTCTAAGATCTAACTTTTCAATGCATAAGATGATGTATGAGAAGCAATAATACTAGAGATCTAAATCTAACAAATTTCTTTTGCAAGCTAAGAATGAAACTACAAACTAACTCATACAATTCGTTTTTGGTGTTTTGGGCTTGTTTTAGGGCTCTTTATGATGGACGAAAGGAGCCTTGAAGACAAAGGTGAAATGGAAGATGAGCTTGGGAAGATGGGCAAAAAAACAAAATGGATGAGAAAAAAGATGGATCTAGGGCAAAACGAATGGATGAATGAGAGAAAGGGCAAAACGAATGGGTGAGTGAAGCTAGTTTAATGGGGATGGGCTTGAAGAGGTAAGCTAGGTAACCAAGGTTTGTTTTGAAAGTGTGTTGATGGAGGAAGAGGCCAAAAACTCCTACTTGAAAGTTTCTTCCTTTGAAAAGAAGAGAAGAGCTTGAAGACCTGCAAGACAAACTGATTAGATGCCAAGAACCACTGTTAAATGAAGAGTGACTTAGTCTTTAATAAGCCTTTCTCCACCTTGGAAAATCTTTGCAAAAA
Source organism: Larix kaempferi (assembly GCA_027924585.1). Lineage (NCBI taxonomy): Eukaryota > Viridiplantae > Streptophyta > Pinopsida > Pinales > Pinaceae > Larix > Larix kaempferi. Next base: position 28,334,903 of record BSBM01000089.1, read on the forward strand.
ACTTGTTATGAAGCATACAAAAACCGAAAGATGTATTTCTAATCAAAGTTAAAACATACATCTAATAATGAGATTGCATGAACAATAAACAAATGAAAGAGATATCACCAATAGTGTGAAGAACATCCCAACTTGCTCCAGCATGGTCCTCCAAAGTCTAAACTTTATTCAATATTAAACAGATATTACAACAATATTTTGGCAGAGTGTTCATGCTCAAAATCTCCATGAAGAAACAAGCCTAAAAGGCCTTTCTTAAATAGCAAAGGCTACATACTAAAACCCTAGGTCGAATTGACATTCATAAGAGAGCCAAATGCCAACTAACACTAGTCAAATTCCAATTACATCTAGTCCAACCAATCGAATTCCAAGTTAAATGAGCTTGGAGTGCATACAACTCGACTTTGTGGATGATGTGGATGGGGAGGTGGCCTCCACCTAGGCAAGGCGCCCCCCATCCCACTTTGGAGACACCACCAAGGCAATAAACATATGCCATGTGTAGAACTTGCATTCCCAAAGGAGATTGACATGAGCTGAGGTAGGTGGCGTGAGTTAGATTGGTAGAAGCTTGGAGATTGACTACCAATCGTGGTAGTTGAGAGTGGGAGGTGGCCTCCACCTAGGCAAGGCGCCCCCACTCCTCATTTAATGCAAATCACACCACTCATAACTCATTTATTATGAACTCCACCTCACCAATTCGCAGATTGCATGAAGGAGGGCGAATTCTCTTTGGGAGATAAGTGAGATAAGCTTGTGCTGACTGTATCTTCAACTGGATGAACTTGGAGTTGATTGGAATCATCATGAGTGTCTGTTGCCATGTCATTTAGCCTTTTACTTTATTCCATTTGGACTATTTTGGAGAGTTTTGGATTTTCTCCAAAATAATAAAATTTATTAATTTAATTAATATTTTCTCAGTAATTGGGTTTTTAGAGAAAATATTAATTATGAGGCCTAAATGACATCCAAAACCTGGGTTTAGCTGGTCCATAGGTCATGTGTGATTTTTGGCTTATGAAACGAGCCATCAACCACTGAATTCGGACCCCGGACGACTGACATATTACAAATTATTATTTCTCTATTTAAACTATAGAGAAATTTATTAATTTTTAAAAAATAGTTAAAAAACCCAAACTCGTTGGACTTGGTAAAATTTTTTCGAAATTTTTTCTAAGGGTCTTAGAGACTGGGGACATGACCAGAGCCTATTCTAATAGTGTCTAGTAGGCTTATATACATTAGTTGGACTTTAATAACCCCCATGGCTAAAATTTTCAAAATCGGACATTCCAGCTTTGGAGGAGCGGGAGAAAACCTCATCGATTATAGCTCGGCTATAAGCAAAGTATAATTGACAAGGGAAAAAACTCCCTGGAATACCTTAGTTGCTTAATCAAGTCATGGGGAACCGAGACACTCAGATCCTACTAGCACACTTTATTACAAACGCCCATGGGGCCATGGTCATGTCGACTAAAAACAAAAACTGGCTAGCCAAAACTGGCTAACTGCCGCAATCTGAAACTCAGATACTCTGGAAGTGAACACTGATGTGTTCCAACACTGGCGCTCAATAAGGTTTCAACTATTTGTACAAAATAGGTGATAACAAGATCCAACTAGGGGTGGATGCTATAGAGGTGGGTTCTTAAGATCTCTTCAAAAGCAAGGCTAGATCTAAGTAGATCTAAGAAAAACTAAAATGAGGGTTTCAATTAATTAGGGTTTGTGACCAATGAAGAAAGAATGAATGAAAGAGGCACATACCTTGTAGATCTTACCTCAATTGCTTATGGCCACCTTGCAAATTGATAGCATTCTCCTATGTGTATATTCAAGAGTGCAATTTTGATTCTCCAAGCCAAATCGTCCTCCTCAAGAAGCCAAATCGTCCTCCTCCTACAAGACAATATCAAAGAAACAAGTCAATTAAGATGATTATGAAAATGATAGAAAGATGTAATAGAAAGCATCAACTATGTCACGAAAATACAATAATGATACTCCCTGACACAAGATCCACCCAAGAGAGAATATGTGGATCCCTCCAACAATAACGTTAAAGAAATCGCCCTCCTCTCCACCAATTCGACTTCCCTGCAAGACAAATAGTTGTAGAACCAAAACCCACAATGATACATAGAAGAGATACTGTATACTCAAGATGTAAGAGAATCCACAAGACAAGAGAGATATGCTCCACAAAGAAGTGTTCTATTCCAATATTCTAGAGCTCCAAAGGTGAGCTATACAATAGGGGGTCTCCTCCTTATATAGGATAATAAAGACCAAAACCCTATACCACTTTACAATACTACATCAAATGAGTGGTTGAGAATAAAAGATCTCATCATACAATCAATGGCTAAGATGAACCATAATAACATAACACATGGATCACTCATAAAGGATGACGTCATAGTCTAAAAATAATCATGGAGGGTGACATCATCCACTAGAGGGGGTAAAAGTACTAAAGCCCACCTCATAATGACTAGGACATGACATAAAGAGCACATGTTGGGGCTAGGAGGCATCAATCCTTATTAGCTCATCCCCAAGGCACAATAAAATAATAAAATATGTCCAAGATAATATAAATGATCAAATTTGTCCTCAAAATCTGTGACAGACAAGCAGTAAAAGACCTCCTGTGATCGCTGTGGGCCTACCCACATGGTGAAAACTGGCTGGAAGATAGTGGGATCACCCTGGAAGACCTCTGTGAAAACCAAGTGCCAAAACCTTGCCTCAATTGCCCAAATCGAATTCCTCAGTGACCACTTTATCCCATTTTTTAACTGCCTCGGTAATTGTGAAAGTGCTAAAACTGCCTCCCAGGTCATCTGTGTTGTCCAACTGAGCCCACCAGGCTCTCCAGAAGGGGGGGTAAATGGTAAAAACAAGTGGCTGGACCACCCCCTCCGCATACAGTGCCCTAGGTGAACTGGCCTCTCATGGCCCCTGCTGCTCAGGCTGGGAAATCAACCTCAAATCTGGTCAACAAGTGTAAAACTGCATCAATCACTGTTAGAAGTGCCCGGAATTGGAAGATAAGTGTCTCACTGGATCCAGAAGACCCAAATCCACTAGGAATGTGTACTCATACACCATGGGTTGCCCTAATGGGCCAGCTGTAGGGTCCACCATATATGGACAGTGCATAATCTTATGATCTGAAGTAATAATAAAACCTGCTGAACTGCATCAATCATCATCTGAACCATATGTCCATCATATGATATCATCATCAAGTATGTGGGACCATCAATCATCATCAATAGGTATATATATATGGCCCACATCATCACGGATCCCAATAATATACAACCAAGGATAAATCACATCAGTAGACTAAGACATGCTTCTCTAATCATTCTCACAGCTAAGCTCAAAGTATAACATCCATTTAGTGGCATTAATCAAGTTAGCATATTCCTTTGTTATATAAAATTACTTGCACAATAGTTCAAATGACAAACTCACCCATTGGACATGGTCAAACTGCTAGTGAAGGATGAAGGCTAAGAACAAGGTTGGGCCAAGGGGTTGACTTGTCTAACTTAACTCAAAAATACTTTGGATTGGGAGAAGGGGAAAGCTACAAACTCTGTGCTTGGACAAAACAACACGGGGAATGGCTGTGCCTCACAAATGGATAAGTTGTTTCGAGAGTGCTTATTCAACTTAGGCATCATGTCTACATCAAATTGATCTAGGTTCATTAGGATCATTCAATTTCATTTCATGGCCTTTTTGGCCTACATAACCCTTCGAATCTCAGGTGTTCTGAAAAGCACAACTAGTTGCAGCTTGCATCCAGGGCATGTTTTCATATACATATAAGGTCAACAATTGTTTAGATATAGCTTTTAAGAACCATTGCTTTTTGGACCTTTCTTATACTCTTCGAGGAGTATTTTTAGCTGTTCATCGCTCTTGCCCTTTTTAGTTTCCATGGGCGAATTTATAAGTTTCCATAAGTAGAACATGAGCTTTCAGTTTTAGCCAACAACATCTCAAGTGACTAGGGGGGGTTCGAGCCAATGCCAAACATTGGGACAACCGATCAGAATGATTTAGGCCTACAATCCAACTCACCAAAGGCAAGTCTTGTCCCCAACTTAGAGCCAAGGCACTGGACATACAGGGATGCGGTCCAAACACAGAGGTAGAAAAATGGGGAAGTCCTCAGTATCAGAAAGTCAAATGAGACAGGTCAAGGTTTAAAGTCAAATAGGAAAGTCATGTATGGATGGAGTCAAGTGAATATGGAGCCTACACTAGCAGACAACTGGTGTCAGGAAAGACCATATCTATGTAAGGTGGAAAACCAGTGGGTTTTGTTAAATGACCTAAATGTGCAAGCAATTGTCCATTTTATGATTTATAGTTCATTTTAAACAGTTTGCCACATCAGGAATAATATACCAAGCAGATGCTGTGAACATGACTAAATCAACAAGATAATAATCCACAGTCAATGATAAAATATCCATAGATCATACAACATCATCATAGCAATAAACATCGTATACCATCTGAAACACTGCTGCAATACATCTCTAAGCACTGAACTGAAACTGTATGGGATAAAGGGTCACATCGGTCATCAAATCTGAACTCTCAAGGCTCAGCCTTGACACAAGGTCTAACATAAGTTTGAATAATACACTGCTCTGATCATGAGTGATCACAAAATATACAATCATCATAGCCATGCTCTGAATAATGGAAGCTCTGGAATGTGTAGATATCTGCTAAGCAAGAATAGTAGCCCTGCTACTATGGTGTGATAATGAGTATATGACCATGTGTAAGTTTTAGTACAATGGGGGCATATAAACTTTGTGGTTCCACCCCCTTTCCCTCCCTCAAGCCTTGTCACATACTTCCACAAAGGTGTTGTGTCTGTGTTTTTGTTTCTCATCATTGTTAGCTTCATTATCACCATCCCCTTCCATTTTGTCCTCCTCTCCATGGTATGTGTCACTCCCTATTTCTCCCTCCTCATTACTGGTATTTCTGCTTCCCAACACCACCATCATAATTAGAAATGGAACCAAAACGAAAAACCACATACACATCATGCTTCTTGACTCAAGATGAGAAGAACTTGCTACCTGCGATAGAATGATGGAGAAGGAGAAGTGGGAAAGAGTAGGAAGATTTAGAGCCGACCTCTTTAGCTCTCCATTGGTGGTTGAAGGTATCCACGACAACCTTCAATCTCCCTCCCAATCTCTCACAAATAACAACCTTCAATCTCCCTCCCAAGCTCTCACAAATTTACTCACAAACAACTAGCAAACCAACTCAAAACCCTAGCAACAAGGAGCGAAATGAGAAATAGAATGAATACAAATTGTGTGAGTGAGTGTTTTAATCCCCTAAAAGAACCCTAGCCATGCCTAAACAACCAATTGGAACCATGTCTTGATTCCAAAAAATGAAAGAGGAAATAATCGCCCCATTTTGCAGAATTGCTCAGGGAGCATTGGGGGAGTGATTTTTAATCCCCTAAAAGAACCCTAGCCATTACTAAACAACCAATTGGAACCATGTCTTGATTCCAAAAAATGAAAGAGGAAATAATCGCCCCATTTTGCAGAATTGCTCAGGGAGCATTGGGGGGAGTGATTTTTTTGTCTCTGGGAGTGACTTGGGAGCACCGAGGAAATGCTTAGAGAGCGGCACTCCGTGGTTGCTCTTAGAAAAGTCAGGGTGCGATTTTTTTAACCAGGGAGTGCGTTCCCCGAAATCGCTCCAAGAAGGGAGCAATCATGAAGCACACAGAGGGAGGGTTCTTTGGGACAAAAGCAAGGGGGAAGGGTATTCCCCCGTAGTACAGATTGAAATATCAGAAGATAGGACCGCCTTTCCAAGTTTAGAGGCAGAAAATATATTTTCCCCATTACATTTTAGCTCAAATCATGATAGAGGAATTCAACAATCAACATCACTAACATCTGAGAACATAGAGGGCTTGGTGCTCTTTATTATACATCAATCACATACCCTCATACATGATAGATTCCAATGGAAATGTTGCAATCTAGTCAATCCTAAAATCTTGATAAGTCTGCTATATTTTGAATGGGATATAAAATTCTACTTTCTCCATATGAAGTTTGATGAGGTTGGAACCACTCTCAAACATCTTGAAACAATTAATGGTAATGTTCAAAATTTAAGTAAAATGATAGAAAAAAAAAGATAAGGAAATGATAGAAAATAAATGATAAAGGAGAATGTCAACTTTACTTTAAGAATTTAATATTACGAGTAATTACTAGGGAAGGGGGTTCAAAACAACAGGCTTTGGTAAATGGGGAGCATGGGAGAATATTATATTTTGAAGGGCATGTTTTGTAGTGCGTTTCCTTGTGTTTGCCCCAAAAGAGGACGCGGGGGATCACCCCCCTTGGAACACCCATGTCTCAGGAGTGTGGGGAGCATCCGAGCACATACCCTACCCTTGGGAATGCATCCTTGTGTAACACTGCATAATATGTTAAGTTTGAGATTTCCGTTGGCCCAACTTCAAGTTTGCTCTCTGGCCCAACTTCATTATATAGCAGTAGTTGTGTTCTTTTTTTATACTTGTACGTGGATGGACCCATCCCATTATATATTTTACAAATATTATTTTACCATAGGTGTAATGATATGCTCATAGGGTCTGCTGCTAAAGCATCGTCAATTAATGCCTGATGTATTTGGCCTTCATTGTCTAAGGATGGATTGAAATTAATGACTCATGTTCATACTAAATGTCATTTTTCAGCGAAGTGACTGAAGACATTCCATGCTTAATTTATTGTTGAAAGCATTATTCTTTAGTTTTTCAATCAAGTGCTTGAAGACCCTTTGTTTGACTTCTTTTTGGTGGTTTGACCTTCTACAAGTGTGATGCCTTTCTGAGTAGGAATTATGATGGAAAGAACTGGTCAATTTTGCATCTTCATTGTGTAAAATTTGTTGTTCTGATGTGTGGAGCAGTTAAAATCAGGGGATGTCCGTGTTTTAGCAAATACTTCATTTGCATTGGTGATGCAAAATTGGTCTTCTGAAATTCGCCATTATGGATTCAAAATGCTACAGGTACATATGCCATTATATGTTTAACATTTATTGATAGAATGGTTTGCTTGTAGAATTTCTCAATGTTTGTTTGTAGACTATGATATTCTTTCCTTCATGATAGACTTTGGATGCTTGTTACCATATGTTTTCTTATATTATAATATTGTTTTCACTTGATCACTCCCTTGTGTTTATTTGTCTCTTTATGACCACCATTGTTATTATATTGTCTGTCTTTTTGCTCTCGTTCTTGTGAAAGCTTTGTAGTTGAAAACATCCATTGTGATTCTTAACACTATCGATATTGTCCCTTGTGAACATGAGGTATTGCTTGGGTTAAAACCCTTAATGTGGGATTCCCACCCTTATTGGTGAATCCTCTAATTTGTGGTACTGGTTACCGGGTTCATTTTTAAGTAACAGATTCTCATATTATGATATTTTGAGAGTAATGTAAGTAGAATGCATGAAATAAATTCTAAACTAAGAAAGATAGGAGTATGAGATAATTGAATCCACAACAGATAAAAGAGTAAGCCTATGCAACAAAACTTATATCTTTAATACATTCAAAAGATTAAGTATAAACAACAAGGTAGTTATAAGCCTTCACAACAAAACCAAGATTTTCAATAGATTCTAAAGATTGAGTTTAAAAACAAGCTCAATATACGCTGCCAAACCCAAATGTAATATCCTTACTAGATTAGCATTTATATATTTATAAGCATAAACATGAAGACGTTCACAAGAGTTTACTCACAATAACCCATAGCGGAAAATAGCAAACAGATGTCACAACATCCATCCTAAAAAATCCACTACAACTTTATTAAAATCTGGTAAGCATTCTTAGAAATCAGAATACATAGGCATATGTTTACGAAAATCCAAGAGCCTTTTTTCCTGGCTCTTGTGTATACATTTACAAAGATTTGGCAGTGACAAAAAATGGTTGAACTTACTATGATTGTTCAACTGTTTTTTTTGTCTATCCATTTTCCCTAGTCACGATCAAAGGTTCATCAATTCCTAGCCTTTAGGGAAAACCACATTCTCATGGACAAAACAAGCACCACTCAAAAGGTTTCAAAAGTTTTCTAAAGCATTTTCAGCTTTTGTGATAAAATTTAACAACACTTGCTTCTTGGTGGTGGGTCCATTGATATAAAGTTGAATAAAGTCCTAACTCTTAAGTTAGATCATGTAAGCCTCACATTTGTTGCTTGACTGCACGTCAATGTTTCTCTTCACAAGAAATCAGACTTTCAACTTGGTGGAAGGTGGCACCATCAACTCTAAACATTGGCAGGTCACATGATTCTAAAATGCTTATGGCATCCGTGAAAAATTCTTTCATATTTTCCAATTAATCTTCTAGAGATCTAGTGGTTGTTTTCATACTCTAGCATGGTGGATAGTGTTACCTCCCAAACTATCATGTGTGATTAAAGTCCCAAATATGCACACTAGCCCAAGGGGAACCAAGGGAAAAATGCCAATGTCACCTCACCTATCTCCTCTCACTTTAGGTTGGCTCTTCTCCAACTCAAGTGGGAGTGTTCACTAGGGTTAGGGTTTACTAGGGAAAAGGAAATGAGGAGCAAGGTGATTCCAAAAGGAAGATTTGTAGTATAGAGATATACAATAGGATGATGGGAGGATAGAGGAAACCACTTCAAAGGACCAGTGCCAATCCAACCCGGAGGCAAAATGGAGTCAATAGGTCACTAACCTAGAGGGCCTTGCTTCAAAGATCATCTAGAAAGAGTAAGTGCTCTAGGCCTCCAGCTCTTCAGAGATGTATTGGAGGATTCAAATTGTGATCACAAGGGGAAGGACAAGTCTCTCCGTTACCTCCTTCCTTGAGTGAAACCCTACACTAGAAGGGTTCGGATTTGCAAAACCTTGATGAGGATTAGTACAAAGAAAAACCTCCCTCTATGCAAGAACATCAGTTGAATCCAACACAAAACCTTATCCTTAGACAATATTGCCCCTAAAATTGCTCAAGGAAGTAACATGGAAAATGCTAGCAAATATGATGTCCAATAGATAAGCAAAGTAGCAAGATAAATGCCACACATTCACAAGAGAGAAATCCTTAGACAAAATTTGCTCCAAAGAAAGATATATCAATTAAGCTCCAAAAGAGAGTGAGATCCAAAAATCCAACCATGAGTTCATCTGAGGAAGTGGCTCTCTTTATATAGGAGTAGCTCAATCCATTCCTTCACTTCTAGCCTACTGTATGTCCCTAGTCTATTTCAGCCAAACAATCACTAATTTAATCAGTCTAACTCATTACATTTGATTGCTGGTCACTTCTACATCACTCCCACTTTTACTATCCGTGTCCATCTACAGGCTGGAACTAGACTTAGGACCTAATCAACACTCATTTCCTCCCTTCACTTCTTTCTATCTTTGGGGATTTGGCTGTGTTTTGTCTTTCAACCATCACTAGTTGAGCGGGGTCTCCCCCCTGACTTGGCTACGTGCCTTGTCTAAAGTGACAATAGCTCTGTCCGATGTGACTTCTGTTTCTTGAACGGAGGACCTGACTATTGCTGGTTACACCATTCTAGCTGTTCACCCTCTGCCATCCCTGTTGGGACACTCATTATCCATTAGCTAGAGATTGTGTGATAACAAAACCGACATATGGGATCTATCAAAAGGCACAATCCTCAAGGAGTGCGAATTGACCCAAGGAGACTAGTGCCTTTAGATGGAGGGGCAAATGGAGTCCAAATTATGCCAAATTGTAGATCGGGGTAGTTAAGGAAAATATCAAAGTGGGTTTTAAGTGGCATGCCCCAAAGTAGGCTAGATCTCCATAGATCTAAGGTTGAAAGTACCTCACCCAATGACCCAAGTGGGGCACAACCCTCAAAATGAGGAATGAGGCCCACAAGGCAAAAGTCAAAGAAGTGAAACACTAGGGGTATATTATCAAGTGAGAGGAGTTCAAATCAAGTGGGATCTCACCTACCCATGTCTTGGAACTAACCCGACTAGCTTCTCCCAAGGGGTGTGAATTGCCTTCTAGAGGGCTAGGTGCCTTGGAAAGTGTGTCAAATGGAACCCAATCACCACCAAACTATAGATCCAAATTGACGTGGATACTATAGAGGTGGGTTTTCAATTTCTTTTCAAAAGCCAAGCTAGATCCAAGTAGATCTAAGAAAAACAAAAATAAGGGTTTTGATTTTAAGGGTCTTATGACCAATGAAGAAGAATGGATGGATCTAGGTACATACCTTGATGAACTTACCTCAACTCCTTGTGGCCACTTTGCAAATTGATAGCATTCCCCTATGTGTATATTCAAGAGTGAGATCCAAGTGCTCCAAGCCAAAACGTCCTCCTCCAATGAAGCCAAATCGTCCTCCTCCTACATGACAAGATAAAGTGAAACAAGCCAAGTAAGAAAATGATGGAAAGATGTAATAGAAAGCATCAACTATGTCACAAAGATACAATAATGATACTCCCTGTCACCAAGATCAACTCAAGAGAGAATATGTGGATCCCTCCAACAATAACTCTCTTCAAATCGTCCTCCTCTCCACCAATTCGACCTCCCTGCAAGAAAACAACATGTAGCCTCAAGATCCACAATGATACATAGAAGAGATACTGTATATTCAAAGTGCAAAAGAATCCAAAAGACAAGAGAAGTATGCTCCACAAAGAAGTATTCTATTCCAATTTTCAAGAGCTCCAAAGGTCTCTAGATGAATCTTACAATGAGGGGGTCTCCTCCTTATATAGGATAATAAAGACCAAAACCATAGATCTCAAAACCACTTTATGAGATGACTGGTTGAGATTAAAAGATCTCACAACATAATCAATGGCTAAGTTGAGGCATAACATAATATCACATGGATCACTCAAAATAGAGATGATGTCATAGCTAAAAGAGACAAAGTGAGGGTGATGTCATCCTCTAGAGGGGGCAAAAGTACATGGGCCCACCTCATATGACTAGGACATGACATGTGAAGCTCATGGTGGGGCTAGGAGGCATCAATCCTTGCTAGCTCATCCCCATGGCACAATAATATAAAATAATATGTCCAAAATAATGCAAATGACCAAATCTGTCCTCAAAATCTGTGAGAGACATGCAGTAAAAGGCCTTCTGTGGCCTCTATGGACCCCATTGACTGATGAAAACTGGCTGGAAGATAGGGGGTTCACCCTGGAAGACCTATGTGAAGACCAAGTGCCAAAACCTTGCCTCAATTGCCCAAATCGAATTCCTCAGTGTTCCTTTTATTCCATTTTTAACTTGCCTCGATAATTGTGAAGCTGCTGAAACCGCCCCCTAGGGCACCTGCACTGTCAAACTGAGCCCACCAAGCTCTCCAGAAGGGGGGGTAAATGGTAATATGAAGTTGCTGGACCACCCTCTCCTCATACAACGCCCTAGGTGAACTGGCCTCTCATGGCCCCTGCTGGTCAGGCTGGGAAATCAGCCCCAAATCTGGTCAACAAGTGGAAAACTACATCTATCACTGTCAGAAGTGCTCGGAACTGAATGATAAGTGTCTCATTGGATCCAGAAGACCCAAAACTACTAAGAATGTGTACTCATACACCATGGGTTGCCCTGATGGGCTAACTGTAGGGTCCACCATATATGGACAATGCATAATCTGATGATTTGAAGTAATAATAAAACCTGCTGAACTGTATCAATCACTATCTGAATCATATGTCCATCATATAGCATCATCATCAAGAGTATGTGGGACCATCAATCATCATCAATAAGCATACATGGCCCACATCATCACAGATCCCAAGAAATAACCATAGTTAAACTGGGTTTGACAAGGTCAATATACAATCAAGGATAAATCATATCAATAGACTAAGACATGTTCCTCTAATCATACTCACAGCTTAACTTAAAGTATAACATCATTTAGTGGCATTAATCATGTTTGCATATTCCATTGTTATTTATAATTACTTGCACAATAGCTTAAATGACAGACTCACCCATTGGATATGGTCTAACTGCTAGCTAAGGATGAAGGCTAGGAACAAGGCTGGGCAAAGGGGTGACTTGTCTAAACTCAAACTAAAAGACACTTTGGACTGGGAGAGAGGGGAAGCTACACTCTGTGCTGGACAAATAACATGGGGAAGGGCTGTGCCTCACAAATGGGTAAGTTGTTTAGAGAGTGCTTATTCAACTTAGGCATCATGTCTACATCAAGTTGATCCAAGTTCATTAGGATCATTCAATTTCATTTCATGGCCTTTTTGGCCTACATAACCCTTAGGATCTCAGGTGCGCTAAAAAGCACAACTAATTGCAGCTTGCATCCAAGGCATGTTTATATATATATAAGGTCAGCAATCGTTTAGATATAGAGTTTAAGAACCATTGCTTTTTGGACCTTTCTTATATTCTTCGAGGAGTATTTTTAGCAGTTCATTGCTTTTGCCCTTTACTCACGTGTGATCTGTTGTCCGCCAAAATGCACACCAGCAGCAGAAATCTTTCGAAAGCTGTCTCTTCACTATAAGTGAGAGAAGTGTGGCCTTGGGGGCAAGCAATGAGCTAGGTGCTGTCATTTAAATCCCAGCTCCTCCGTTTAGGCTAACTCCTAACGAAGCCAAAGGGGGTAGTCCCTACAAAGAGTTTCACTAAGGCTCTTATATGTTTTAATGTTTTAAGTGTGAAATGATATGGATGGGTGTTGTTTAAGAGTTTTTTGATGATGATGACCACAATTACAGGAATGAACACAAGATAATAAGCAATCCACGTTGCGTTATAAGAGTACTAGATCAACAGTATATCAAAGACTTGAAAAATGAGATAGCATCCACAGATAAATGATTTTAAAAGGACAAATGGCCCAACAATATATATATATGAAAAATACAACAATTAGACCAGTGCCTTATGGAGTCAAAAGTATGTATAGTGTTGGGGGATGCTGAAAAGTAAGTCTTTGAATGTAGCTGTTCGTGAGATCGTTGTGCAAATTATCTTTGTAAATTGTAAGTTTTAGGTGGTCTTGATTATTAGGCTAAGAACAAGGATATCAAAAGTCCGGAAATAATACTGGTAACCTCTTAGATGATAGGTCGAAGCCGCCTAGATTGCAAAAAGGGTAAGTGTTCAATTGGCTTGACCACCCTTGAGTCTGACAGCGGGATTTTGGCACCACTTGTTTCAGGAAACAACCTCAGTATTTTTCGAAGGGCAACGCCGGTTCATTGGTTGGGGTAAAATTTTATTAAATTATCGCTTGTGAGATTAGCAAATGCAACACCTTTCTGAGTACTAGCCCAACCCTTTCAGGTTGGCAGAGCATACGGGGGTTGGATAATCGACCAAGATAAATTGATTATGAAGGGTTGTGAGTCGGAAAGTTTTATTATTAGAGCACAGTTCAACTCTCCGATAGAGAGCGCTCTTGACTTAGTCTTAAGACCAAAGTTCAAGAGACTTTAATTAATCTAAATGCCTAATGCAAGGGAAATGCAACAACTAAATGCTCTCCGACAGAGAGTGCTTTTGACTTGGATTTTGGCCAAGTTCAAGAGACTTTAATTCTTTTTATGAAAGGAAGCAGTTGTAGCTTGAAAAACAAAAATGAAGCTTAGATGACTGAAAATGAAATGACGATAGCAAGATTTAATAAGATGATTGAAATAAACTGGAGATAAATTTAGTGTTCTACCAAACAATATTAATCTAAAGGTGGGATCTACCCCCGAACAAGGTTGATCACTAGAACCACTAGTCCTTGAGACTTTCCAGCTTGCTGGAACTTCGGCAAGGAGGCTAATGGAGAACGAGAAGCTACCACAAAGCTATGTGGCCTTTGCGATGCAATCCCAAAGCTTGCTTACTCTAGTCAAAACTTGGAAATGGAGTACAATGGAATGAAAAGTTGATCTAAAGCATGAAACAAGAAAGATTTAAACTAGTAAAAACACAACACTCTTCCCCAAATGGAGAAGAAAACCCAAAAAGTGGAGGACTCCTCCTCTTAGCCTTTTTATTAAACTTTTACAAATGCCTTGGGGATGAAATCCTTGCAAGGTCTTTTAAGTGAAAATGAAACTTGGAAAATCAAACTAACTCTTAAGAGCTATTACAAAGGATAGTGAATGGTATATTCGTGTGTTGAATCCTCCTTGTATTTTATTGAAGTTCTTGTTACTTTGGGATTGGATCCCTTCACTTTGACTTTTTTAAACTCCTTTCACTTTCAAACACCTACAATACAGATCAAACTCAATGCACCCTTTAGTGTTAATGAAACAAAATGTGAGATTTGCACTAAATATGAACTAAATAAAAATAAATTGGAAGACAATGCAAATCTAACTTTCAATGGGATCTAGGATGCAAGAATTAACAATAACATGAGTGCAAATCCTACCATGAAGTGCAACTAGCTAATGAAACAAGGAAAGACTAGATCCAACGATGCCTAACTATCAATCTTCCAAAGCATAAAACTACTAACCAAACCTTAGAGTATCCACTCGTTTTTTTGTGCTTTTATGTGATTTCTAGGGTAATTTCAAGGATGGACGAGAGGAGCTAAGAGAGGAAAAACGAGAGGATGTAGGGAAGAAAGATGATGAGGAACGAAAGGGAAGAAGGGAGGAGAAATGGCAAGGAGAGGAGGGATGGACGAAATGAAGATGAAGAGGAGGACGAAAGCTAAGAGGACAAGGAGGACGAATGGGAGAGATACAAGTGGTTTTGGAGAGGCAAACGAGAGGGCAAAGACCAAGTGAGCCGAAAACAAAGGCAAACAAGGTGCGATCTCAAACTTGGAGAAAGGAGAAGCTTGGAAGTCTACAGTTTGGATGGGTAGATCTAGTAACCAAACCAGAAGTTTGTTGAAAGTTTGATGGTGAAGCAAGATCTCGTTGTTCTTATGTTATAAGATGAGAATCCTTTGGCCACAAGTAGAGTGAAGGTGAACCTGCAAAAGATCTTAAAACTTTGGAAAACACCTGCAAAACAAAGATGCTCAAGCGAAAAGAGAAGACTTATGATTGCATGTGCTAGATTGTTAGCCCTCTTGAAACATAAATCAAAACTTAATATTCCTAAGCATATGAGTAATACACAATATCAACTCAGTTTTGGGATGATGCATGGCCACCAAGAGCCTCCACAAATTGACCTCCAAAGTCACAACTTTATTAAATATTCAACAAGTTACAATTCCTCCAGAGTTTCTTTGCTAAAAATCCATGAGGAATGAGGAAAAAGAGCCTCATTATATAGCAAAACATAAGAGCTAGCCTACCCTAATTTGAATTGGCTTGAATGGAGCCAATACCACCTAACACAAGTCGAATTCCAATCTAAACTTCAATCACCAACGAGCTTGGAGTGGAAGACCACCAAACAACTCGAGTTCAAAGTCTACATGGATGGGGAGGTGGCCTCCACCTAGGCAAGGTGCCCCGCATCCCATTCTTGGAATAATCACCATCCATTTATCATGTGCCATGTGGAAAAACTCGAGCTCCAAGGAAGTTCACGTGAGCAAGCTTGGAGAAGGCGTGAGTGTTTAGTAGGTGGCTTGGAGTTTAACCATACTTTGATTGCAATCTTGGTAGTTGAGAGTGGGAGGTGGCCTCCACCTAGGCAAGGCGCCCCCACTCACATTTAATGCAACTCAATCACCAACCAAAACTCATTTATTACCCATTCCACATCACTAATTCGAGTTTGCATGCATGGAGGGCGAATTCTCTTGAAGTTAATCTCTTGTGCTGACTGGAGAGTTGACTAAAGCTCAGTGGAGTTGATTGGAATCATCTTAAATGCCAGGTGCCATGTCAAATAGCCTTTTATTTTATTCAAATTGACTTATTTTGGAGAGATTTGGATTATCTCCAAAATATTCAATTTAATTATTTTAATCAATAATTTCTCTGTAACTGGGTTTTTGAGAAATTATTAATTATGAGGCCTAATTGACATCCGAAACTGAGGATAAACTGGTCCGGGGATCATGAATGATTTTTGGCTTTAGGTTGAAGCCTTCAATCACTGAATTCGGATCCCGGATGACTGACATATTACAAAATGAAATTTCTCTATTTAAACTATAGAGAAATTTATTAAAAATAATTAAAAACCCAAATCTGATGCCTTCGGTAAAATTTTTTCGAAAATTTTTCTGAGGGTCCTGTTATCACACAACTTGTAGTTGCCCCTAGTGGAATCCCATCCGGGACGGTAGAGGAGATAGGCAACTAAAGAGGTGACCCAAGAGATGCCACGGTTCCCAAGGCAAGGTGGGAGTCACGTCAACCGAGGCACTCTTCGCTTTAGGTCAAGGTGAAACAAAACCCAGGGGGAGACCCTATAACCAATCACAATTGATTGGACCCAAACAAAGGTTTCTAAAGATAAGTAAATGAAGAGTTACGGAAACCAATGCAAGGTTGAGTGGACCTAAATGTTACAGTATGGTTGAAGGTGGTTTGGGAGATTGTTAGTGTTTCAACCGATGTATGATTTAGGCCACATAATTAGGTATAATGACAAGGTACATCACCATATGCTACACAAGTGGATCCTACTTTCTTGGGATATGTGAAATGGCTTGAAGTGGACCCACAAGGTGAATCTAAGGGATGCAATTGATACTAGAGGTTATGTAATGAGTAGATCTATGTATCTAAGTTAATTTTAGGAGTACCCATGTACCAGATCTAAGGTTTGACACAATTCCCAAGGAGTGCGACTTGCTTTGAGGAGGACTAGTGCCTTGTTGGATGGGCTAATGGGGTCAAAAGGTATGTCAAAGTGTAGATCGGGACACCTAGGAGCCAAGTCAAGTGGGCTAATTGAGATAGAATGGTTGGATCTTGCTAAATCTAGGTTTTCATGAGATGACCCCAAGTGGACCACAATCCCTTGAAACAAGGAATGCTACCCCCAAGGCAGATCGTCACTAAATGATACTCAAGACCTAGGTTTCAAGGTATGGCCGTTCCAAATCCACAAAAATCTCAACCACCCACGTCCTCAAAGTGGGCAAACTCACTCACCCAAGGGAGTGCAACCTTGCTCAAGGAGGGCTAAAAGAGGGGTTAAGTGGACCAAATCAAGTCCAATCGCCACCAAACTGTAGATCCAAGTAGCTTATGCACCGATCTATGTGGATCTAGAAAATCAAGTCAATCCAAGGGTTAGATTTTGCTAGATCTGAGTTTTAAGATGCCAAGAAATTCAAAAGGGGGTTTTAATCCCTTAAAACGTGGAATGATGCCCACAAGGTAGAAATCACCAAAGTAAAAGTCTGGGGGTAGGTTATCAAGTGTTTAGATTGCAAATCAAGTGGGATCTCACCTGCCCATGTGCTAGATCTAACCAAAACAAGCCTCTCCAAGGAAGTGCGATTTGGTTCAAGAGGGATTTTTGCCTTGAAAAGTGTGTCAATTTTAACCCAATCACCACCAAACTATAGATCCCACTAGGGGTGGATGCTATAGAGGTGGGTTTTTAATATCTCTTCAAAAGCAAGGCTAGATCTAAGTAGATCTAAGAACCAAAAATGAGGGTTTTAATCAATTAGGGTTTTTATGATCTAGAAATTATGGATGATTCAAGGAAGAAGAAGATCATACCTTTGGAGCATACCTGGATGAAGAGATGAATGCTAGTTGAGACGAGGATTACTTTTGCCAAAGATCAAATGGAGAATTGTTGAAGCCCTCTTGCCAAATCGATTTTTCCAAGCCACATATGAGGCCCTCTCACCTGTCAAAACCAAGGAGCAAAGCATCAATCAGTTTAACATGTTGAAGGTAGATACAAGCAAGAGAGAGATAAGCAAAGAATAGTTGGCACAAAGACAAAACTACTCCCTGTTTAACCAAAACGTCTTCCTCCAAGCTTGAAGGTCAAGCCTCCCCACCAATTCGCACTTGTCAAAAACGTCCTCTTAACCTGTAAAAAGATATGGCAAATATGCAAGATAGCTACAATAGATCCTCCAGTGCAATGGACAAAAGCGTTTACAATCGAAACAACCAACATCCACTCCAATCCAAACATGTACTCCAAAAGATAGAAATTTTATTCCAAGAGCCAAGAGCCAAAAATCTGTAGATGATTTTACAATGAAAGGCTCCCTCCTTAAATAGGATGGAGAGAGAGCATAATCCTAACCACTTTTTACATGAGTGGCTAAGATTAAAAGAGCAAAAGATCTAATCAATGGTTGAGATGAGCTCAACAATAAAATACATGGATCAACCATAAAATATAACAATAAGTGGACAAAATCGCCCTAGGAGAGGGGATCCCACCAAATCATGATGACAAAATATAATAATAAGCTTATGGTGGGTCCAAGGGGTAATTTTAGCCACCCTTGGTCAATCCCCATAGCACAATAATAATAAAATAGTCATCAATATACCAAATCGTGCCTCTATGGACAAATTGTAGGCCTCCAAAGACCTCATAAATCATCAGAAAGTGCCATAAGTGATGGATGTGGGCCCCGATGAAGCTGAAACTGTTGGAGAAGGTGCAGAAGACATCCCACTCATCATCACTGATCATCCCATGCCAAAACTTTGCCTCAGTAGCCCAAATCGAATTCCTTTGTAGTCATTTCTACCAATCCAAAACTGCCTCGGGAAGCGTGTACCTGTCCCAAACTGCCTCCTGGAGTGCATGCACTGTCAAGGTGAGGGCACCAGTGTGTCCGGAAGGGGGGTAATATGGTAAAAACAAGTGGCTGGACCACCCCCTCCATCATCAGCGCCCTAGGTGAACCAAATAAAAATCATCTCTGCTTTGACAGGGTCTCCGACAGACCAAAACTGCACTAGGACAGCCTACTGAGGCTAAATCATCATTGTAACTGCCCGGAACTGAAAATAAACTGTCTCATTGGACTCAGAAGGTCCAAAACTATCCAAGATGTGTACTCATACACCATATAGCTCTCTGCATGATCATATAATATATCCAATATATCGGAACAGGTGAAATAATAATAATCTGTAAATGATCAAATAATGCTGAAAACCATAGATCATCATCATAAACCTGTATCTGATGCATGGAACCATCATGTACATGTACATAGACCATATATCATCTACCTGTGTCATCATAAGGTCCAATAATCTCATGTCCTGTGATTGACCTTGGTCAAACTAGGTTTGACCAGGTCATTATTGACCAAATATTACTCAGACTACCATCTGAAGCTACTGCAAAGTGTCAAAGGTTAATGCATGCTCTACAACTCATTCAAATAGCAATTATAACATAAAGCAATCATTACTGGCGATCTAAATCCAAACATATATTGTCATTAATTATTTATATGACTTGGACTAGACTTTCAAGACCATACTCACTTCATAGTTGTGATCAATTTGCTAGTGAAGGATGAAGGCTTAGAATAAAATGGCTAGGTTAAAGGGTGACTGACTGACTTAACATTGTGACACTTTGGATATGGGAAAGGGAATACACACCATAGTATATACTGAATGAGCAACAACACAGAGAATGGCGGTGTCTCACAAATGGATAAGTTGTTTAGAGAGTGCTTATTCAACATAGGCTTCATGTCTACATCAAGTTGATCCAGGTTCATTAGGATCATTCAATTTCATTTCATGGCCTTTTTGGCCTACATAACCCTTCGGATCTTAGGTGTGCTGATAAGCACAACTAGTTGCAGCTTGCATCTAGGGCATGTTTTTTATACATACATAAGGTCAGCAATTGTTTAGATATAGCTTTTAAGAATCATTGCTTTTTGGACCTTTCTTTTATACTCTTCAAGGAGTATTTTTTTAGCAGTTCATCGCTCTTGCCCTTTTTAGTTTCCATGGGCGAATTTAGAAGTTTCCATAAGTAGTACATGAGCTTTCAGTTTTAGCCAACAACATCTCAAGTGACTAGGGGGAGTTAGAGCCAATGCCAAACATCGGGACAACCGACCAGAATGATTTAGGCCTACAATTCAACTCACCAGAGGTAAGTTTTGTCACCAACTCAGAGCCGAGACACAATAAACAGGGAAGCTCATCCAATACAGAGGCTACAGTGGGGAAAAGATCCTCCATGCCACTAGTCAAGTAGTAAGTCAGGGTGATAAACTAAAAGGTAGGTAATGGATGGATGAAGACAATGAATAATGGAGCCAACACTAGCAACCCAAGGTATGGTGGAATGATCACCTCTATTCTCCCTAGGGAGGGTAAAACCAATGAGTATGAGTAGTGAACTTCTAAGTCTGAGTAAGGACAGTAGAATATATATAATAAGATCAACCAGGTCCACATATCTATATGATCGCCAGATCATGACACTAAGTGCTAAGACATGCCATAAGAATGAATATAAAAGCAATATAACCATAACACCATGATATACCTGCTGAGTCATATACCTGAATGCTCATCCTCTGAACCATCATCTGTCCTCTGAAACTGCTACTATAACTCTGGGCACTACTGACTGCTCTGCATAAATGGTATAATGGCTATATCGGTCATCTCTTTGAGTGTCCTGAGACTCAGTCATGGCATGGGGAATACATATACTGTCCAAAATCTGATAGTGATCCATAGATAGATGCTCATCTCATCATCTCAATGTAAAGGAACTGGCTGAAAAGTGCTTTGGAATAATAAAAATAATGTATGGTAGCCCGGCTACTATATATGTGATAACATCTGGCTCCAGCTGGGACAAGTGCTCTAAGGGAGAGAGCGCTTGAGAACCTCAGAATCTCTGGTCTCGAACTGCTCTGCATCAATCTTCAATCCAGCACTGCACCATCATTATTTGCAGCTTTTATTTTGTACCTGTACCTGCGCTCACAAACACTAGAATACCTCATGGAGCATGTATGGGAAAAATATAAAATAAAATTGAAACTGAAATCTATTCTAAAGCATAGCATGAAATGCATAAAAGAAAATTTTAGATCTAACATGGCATATATCATTTATTATTTTTTTATATTACTGTGCAGGAGGACAAAAAAACTTTTTCAAGCAGGCAATCTCACTTGCACAGGCAGCCAAAAATGTAAACGGAAATTAAAAATTCTTTAATGCATGCAGGAGAAGAGACAAGCTTAGAAAGGAGCAAGGCTCAACTTAATCAAACACAAAGACAAACAGACACTCCAAGCAGAAAAGCAAAGGGGCAATACTCATCACACAGAAAAAGAAAAAGCACACAAATCCTATTGCTCAAGTGAGCTTATTCAGAGGCCTACCTACTCTACTCTAACCAATCAGCACAAATGCTAGGTAAAATCATAAATCCAGTGCAACCATTCATCAAATAGATTAGTGATTCTTCTTTGATTTTTATTAATGAAACAAGTCATGATTGGATTAAAGATTAGAGAATTTGATAACACAATCTTTCTGGCTTGTTCAAAAATTGAAGAAGGGTTTGAATGGTGCAAAATGAAATCATGCCAAGGAGATGACTGATTAATGCAGCCATCCTCCATCCAAAAACTGATAGGATCATAAAATTTATGCAAGTGGTTGTTTAAAATGGATGGAGGAAAAATATAAGGCATATGATTCAAATTCCTTTTACACAAACTGACTTCCTTATTCACCTCTCTAAAATATTCAATTTGACTCTCCTTGGGATTGATGATCAAATAGAAACCAAGTGGGGACAAATTAAAGCTTAGGAGATGAAAAATCAAAATGAAGCACACTTGATTCTCAAAAATGGAGAAAAGATGAAATTGATCTTTAAACACCTTTTCTAGCCACCAAGAATGATTGATAACTTGACAACAAGCATCTTGGTTCCAAAGTGACTGAAAAGGGAAATGAAGTGCAAACATGTAACCGGGCTTATACTTCCCAATGAAAATTTCCAAGGAAAAAGATTGACTAGAGCACCAACTTGAAGATGATTGAAGGAGTTGGGAAGGGAGGGTGGATTGCAAATATGAAAATTCTCCCAAATGAATAAATAAGTTTGACCTTGGATTTTGACAAAAGAAAGAACTCTTTACTGTAGGAATGATTTTAATCTTTTGATCAAGTTTAATATTTACAATCTGAGGACAAGATTGACCATAGCTATCTAACTCTAAGTTATCTTGATTAAGGATGGAAAAATTTAAAGACTCATTATAAGAAGTGGAACACAGATTAGAGCATCTAGTGTGATTCATCAATTCATCCTCATCTTGAGATTGACCTTCTATTGATTCATCATTAAAATTATAAGAGGATAAGTGATCATTTTCATTTAATTGATCAGGGGGGAAATTAACAATTTCATTTATAATATCTTGATTAATTGCACAATGATCACGAGAGATCACCACTAAAGGATCTTGGTTGATGCTTTCATTTTCTTCTTCTTCAATAAGGTAATAAGGAAAAGAATGATCACTAAATATAGAGTGACTAATGATTTTCTCCGAAGGAGGAACTTCAATAGACTTGTTGACTAAAGGCTCATCCTCAGAAATTTCCTCAGGATCGGGATTAGGGCTACCTAAAAAGGAATTTGAAAAATTATGATTTATACAATGATTATGGATTTGACTTTCAATTGACTCAACAGTGGAAGACTTATCCTCAAAAGAAATTTGGCAGGAGGGGTCATCTCTGGATGTTGACAATTCACTTGATATTTGATTATTAATAGATTCAATAATAGGATCGAACAGGGGAGGGTTTTGATCTTGGATTTGATTTGAAGAATATATATTATCGAATTCACTTCCCCAATCTTCTAAGAATTTATTTTCGAACATGTCATATCCGGAAATGCTATTGGCCTTCAAATTCAAAAACCAGAGCTTAGCTCTTTCTTTGAAAGATGAAGCCAATAGTTTCATACACACATCCTCATGGGTTATGGATAACTCTTTAATAACTTCCCTAAAAATTTCAAGGTGCCTTTCAGCAGAGATTTCATAACTTCCATCGAATTTAGGCAACCTTTCACGGGCTTGATGAGGAATATGACGAGGATACCCAATAATTTTTGAGAAGTCAAAGACTTTCAAACGACCAAAAGTCCTAGGCCGCTCAGAAGCAGCCATGGATGGCAAAAATTTATATTTTAATTTTTTAATTTTTTAATTTTTATTTTTTTTTTAAAATCAAGAACCTAAATACAAAATGATGCACCCCATGGGTTCTAGATAATGATAGGATCGATCACCAGTGGAGTCGCTTATGTGGAGTCGCCAGGTAGACTTTAAAACTCTTCTACCAAGATGTATGTCGTTTGAAAAATAGGGAGAGAAAGAGACACAAAGGTATGATGACATTCATCTTGTTTGTCAAATGGCGGCTTTTCGGATAATCCAACTATGCTACAAATAAGTTGGTAACATGTTCAAAAACACATTCTAGAGTTTATAGTTTCCATGGGCGAATTTACACAAGTTTCCATAAGTAGTACACGAGCTTTCAGTTTTAGCCAACAACATCTCAAGTGACTAGGGGGAGTTTGTGCCAGTGCCAAACATCGGGACAACCGACCAGAATAATTTAGGCCTACAATCCAACTTACCAAAGGCAAGTTTTGTCACCAACTCCGAGCCGAGACACAAAACAAACATGGATGCGATCCAAACACAGAGGTAGTAAAAAGGGAAGTCCTCAATGTCAGAAAGTCAAGCAAGACAAGTCAAGGGTAAAATCCAAAAAAGGAAGGTCATGGATGGATGGAGTCAAGTGAAAGTGGAGCCTAAGCTAGCATGCAAATGGTGTCAAGAAAGACCATATCTATGCAAGGTAGTAAACCAGTGAGTTTTGTCAAAGAACCTAAATGTGCAAGTAATGTGTCCATTTTATAATTCAATATCAAGATAGTCCATTTTAAGTTTTACAAATTTTGCCACATCATGAATCATATACCAAGCTAATGCTGTGAACATGACTAAAGCAACAAGATAATAATCCATAGTCAATGATCCAAAATCCATATGTCATACAACATCATCATAAGAATAATCATCATAAATCATCTGAAACAGTGCTGTAATACATCTCTAGGCACTGAACTGAAACTGTATGGAATAAAGGGTCACATCAGTCATCAAATCTGAACTCTCAAGGCTCAGCCTTGGCACAAGGTCTAACATAAGTCTGATAAAATACACTGCTTTGATCATGAGTGATCTCCAAATATAAAGTCATCATAGCCAAGCTTTGAATAATCCAAGCTCTGAAATGTGCAGATATCTGCTAAACAAGAATAGTAGCCCTACTACTATGGTGTGATAACAGGTCCACTTATCTTTCTAGATCTAAAATCTTACTCTATTGATCTCCTTGCATAACTTTACACATTTCCCTAGGAGTCTTTGGGTTAGCTAGTCTTCATAGATTGGCTAGGGTCTCCCCCTTGATCTAAAGTGAAGGTTGCTTCTGTTGACGTGATTCCCACTTGCATTGGGAACCGTGGCAAGCCTTGGGTCACCTCTTTAGTTGTCCGATACCTCTACCGTCCTGGATAAGATACCTTTTGGGGACAACTACACGTTGTGTGATAACAGTACCATGTAACATGAAGATTATCAAGGTGTACCTAGTAAAATTTTTCAAGCTCCAAAAGTCTCAGCAGGGCCATATTGCCCCTTTCTTCTCTTCTTCTTAATGAAATTGCCGCACCCCTGCGGGGAATTTTGTAAGGGATATGTTAGCATGTTGGTCAAATTTTTGTAAAACTTAGTTACCTAGGTCTTTTTCATTAGGGAAGTCCTTTCATCGAGTGTTTTTTTCCTTGGATAATTAAATTTGCTCTTTAGCGATTTTAATTATTTGAGTTTTTCACTTAAAATTCCTCCAAAGTGGTGAAAGGTGTTCTAACGATCAAGCCTGTGGGGTGATTAAGGTCTAGGAGTGTTGTATATTACCATGCTAGACATTATCGAGAGTCTTGCAGAATTTCGTTAAGTTTTGCCTAGTTTTTTTTAATTATTTGTAATTAAAAAATGCCCCTTATCATAAAATGTTGTAATGTAAAGGAGGGATAAGTGGTCCTTGATGATGTTGTATAGGGGTACGGGTTCTCAAAATAAATGGCATGAGACCTGTTATCACATATATAGTAGCCGGGCTACCATACATTATTTTTCTGATTCCAATACACTATTCAGCCAGTTCCCTTACATTGAGATGCTGAGATGAGCATCTATATTGGATCACTATCAGATTTGGGACAGCAGTATGTATTCCCCATGCCATGACTGAGTCTTGGGACACTCAGAGAGATGACTGATGTAGCCATTATACCAGTTGTACAGAGCAGTCAGTAGTGCCTAGAGTTACAGCAGCAGTTTCAAAGGACAGATGATGGTTCATATTGATGAGCATTCAGGTATATGACTCAGCAGGTATATCATTGTGTTATGGTTATATTGCTTTTATACTTATTCTTATAGCATGTCTTAGCACTTAGTGTCATGATCTGGCGATCATATAGATATGTGGACCTGGTTTATCTTATTATATATATTATATTGCCCCTACTCAGACTTAGAAGTTCACTATTCATACTCATTAGTTTTACCCTCCTTAGGGAGAATAGAGGTGATCATTCCACCATACCTTGGCCTGCTAGTGTTGGCTCCATTATTCATTGTCTTCATCCATCCATTTGCCTACCTTTTAGTTTATCACCCTGACTTACTACTTGACTAGTGGCATGGAGGATTTTTCCCCACTGTAGCCTCTGTATTGGATGAGCTTCCCTGTTTACTGTGTCTCGGCTCTGAGTTGGTGACAAAACTTACCTTTGGTGAGTTGGATTGTAGGCCTAAATCATTCTGGTTGGTTGTCTCAATGTTTGGCATTGGCTCGAACTCCCCCTAGTCACTTGAGATGTTGTTGGCTAAAACTGAAAGCTCATGTACTATTTATGGAAACTGATAAATTCGCCCATGGAAACTAAAAAGGGCAAGAGCGATGAACTGCTGAAAAATACTCCTCGAAGAGTATAAGAAAGGTCCAAAAAGCAATGATTTCTAAAAGCTATATCTAAATAATTGCTGACCTTATATATGTATGAAAAACATGCCCTAGATGCAAGCTGCAACTAGTTGTGCTTATCAGCACACCTGAGATCCGAAGGGTTATGTAGGCCAAAAAGGCCATGAAATGAAATTGAATGATCCTAATGAACCTGGATCAACTGGATATAGACATGATGCCTAAGTTGAATAAGCACTCTCTAAACAACTTATCCATTTGTGAGACACCGCCATTCCCTGTGTTGTTGCTCATTCAGTATATACTATGGTGTGTATTCCCTTTCCCTTGGCCAAAGTGTCACAAAGTTAAGTCAGTCAAGTCATCCCTTAGCCTAGCTAGTTATCTTAGCCTTCACCCTTCACTAGCAAATTGATCACAGCTATGAAGTGAGTATGATCTTGAAAGTCCAGTCTGAGTAATAATAATAATTAATGACATTATATATTTGGATTTAGATCACCAGTAATGATTACTTTGTGTTATAATTGTTATTTGAATAAGTTGTAGAGCATGCACTAACCTTTGACACTTTGCAGCAGCTTCCGATGATGGTCTGAGTTATATTTGATCATGTTGACTTGGTTAGACCTAGTTTGACCAAGGTCAACCATAGGACATGAGATGGTTGGACCTTGTGATGATATGGATAGATGATATATGGTCTATGTACATGTATATGATGATTCTATGCAGCAGCTACAGGGTTATGATGATGATTCATGGTTTACAGCAGTATTTGATCATTTATATATTATTATTATTTACCCTGTTTCGGTATATTGGATATATATTTTGATCATGCAGAGACTCATATGGTGTATGAGTACACATCTTGGATGGATTTGGACCTTCTGAGTCCAATGAGATAGTTTGTTTTCAGTTCCGGGCACTTACAGTGATGATTGAGCCTCAGTAGGCTATCCTAGTGTAGTTTTGGTCTGTCGGAGACCCTGTCAGAGCAGATGTGATTTTTATCCGGTTTACCTAGGGCGTTGTGCTTGGAGGGGGTGGTCCCGCCACTTGTTTTTACCATATTACCCCCCTCCCGGACACACTGGTGCCCTCACCTTGACAGCGCAGGCACTCCAGGAGGCAGTTTGGGGCAGTTTCACACTTCCCGAGGCATTTCAGGATTGGTAGAAATGGCTATTGAGGAAATCAATTTGGGCTACTGAGGTAATGTTTTGGCATGGGATGATCAGTGATGATGGATCGATGTCTTCCACACCTCCTCCAGTAGTTTCAGCTTCATCGGGGCCCGCATCCATCACTTATGGCATTTTCTGATGATTTCCGAGGTCTTTTGAGGCCTACGATTTGTCCATAGAGGCACGATTTGGTATATTGATGACTATTTTATTATTATTGTGCTATGGGGATTGACCAAGGGTGGCTAAAATTACCCCTTGGACCCACCATAAGCTTCTTATTATATTTTGTCATCATGATTTGGTGGGATTCCCCTCTTCTAGGGCGATTTTTTCCACTCATATTATATTTTAGTAGTGATCCATGTGTTTTATTGTTGAGCTCATCTCAACCATTGATTAGACATTTGTATCTTTTAATCTTAGCCACTCATTCAAAAAGTGGTTAGGATTTTGATGCCTCTCCTTCCTATTTAAAGGAGAGAACTTCTCATTTGTAAGGGGACTTGTGGCTCTGGATTATTGGAATAGAAAATTATTATTGCATCTATCTCCAGTGTTGTGGTGAATGTTTTTGGTGTTCGTTCGTTGGTTCTTCCTTTGCACCGAGTTATTGGAGATCTTGTTTGCCATATCTTTTGTACCACGTTTTTGCATCTACAGGTGGAGGCCGATTTGCTTTGAGGAGGAAGTATTGGTAGGGGAAGACTCTCCCTACTTCTTTGGATCTCTTCGTTGGTAACAGGGAGTATTTTTGTCCCAGGACCTTCTATTCTATGTTATCATTGCATTTTACTTGTATTTCCTCCATACTTGACCTCTCTGATTGAAATCGATTTTCCTTGGATTGACAGGTAGAGGAGGGCGCACTTGTGGGCTAGGGCATCAATTTGGCGAGCAAAATCAACAATTTTTCATTTGATTTCTGCGGGAATCTTCCTCAACATCAAGGCATCTCATTCACATCACTCAGGTATGATCTCAAGGTAATTTCTATCTCCATGATCTATCCACTTGTCTAAAATATTTCAAACCCTAATTAATCAAAACCCCCATTTTTACATTTTTTCAGATCTACTAAGATCTAGTGGCTTCTTGGGTAAGATATTGAAAACCCACCTCTATAGTATCCACGGCATCCCGGATCTATAGTTTGGTGAGGATTCGGCTCCATTTGACCCTCTTCCCAAGGCATTTAGCCTCTCCAAGCAAGGGTGCACTTCCTAGTTTGGTGGGTTGACCTAGATCTAGTATGTGGGTAGTTGAGATCCCGCTTGATTCATGATCTACACATCCAATAACCTACCCCCAGATTGTCACTTTTCTGATTTCTACCTTGTGGGCCCTATTCCACATTTTAAGGGATTTAATCTCCATTTTGGACCACTTGGTATCTTCAAACTCAAATCTAGTAAGATCTAGCCATTGGATTGCCTTGAAATTGCAAATCCATACTCTCACTTGCTTAAACCATTTGGATCTAAAGTTTGGATGCCATTGGACTTGTCTTGACCCCACTTATCCCACTTTTAGGCTTCCTTGGGTAAAGTTGCACCACCTTGGAGAAGTGAGTTGTCCCACTTCTAGGACGTGGGTACTTGAGATTTCAATGGATTTGGAATGGGAGTAATTCAAAACCTAGGTCTAGTAGGTCACCTTGTCAAATCTTGCCTTGGGGATAGCATTCCTTGTTTTAAGGGATTGTGGTCCACTTAGGTCAAACCTAGATCTAGACCTATTCATCCATCAAGACTTTAATTGCCCACTTGTCTCATGAAATAGGAGTCCTTAACCACAAGTTAACTTTACTTTGACTCCATTATCCCAATTCCCAAGGCACTGGTCTCTCTCCAAGTCAATTCGACTTTCCTAGATTGTTGGATTAACTTGTGGTTTGACCCTTGTGTGGTGAACTAAACCCTTTGATGTCATCATGTATCATGATCAAGCTTGTCACTTGTACTAGTTAACCCCAATTCAACCCTTAAGCTACCCTACATTGGACACGGTTCCTAAGGCAATGGATTTTCTCCCATTGACTAGTACTTTAATCCTGGATCCTATTTCAAATATCATAAGTCACTCTCACATCAACAATGAACCAAAGCCATACTCATTGAACCCCTCACTTATCTTGTGACTTCATCCTAAGGTCTAGGATAAACCATACACCTTACTTCACTTAGAATTAACTTGATTTGGTGTCTTGGTTTTGATCTCTCCTATCGGGAGTAGGTCGGGTCTCCCCCTTTGTTGTTTGGGCTAGATAACATAAAGTGAAGGTTGCCTCGACTGGCGTGATAACCATATATTGGAAGTCGAGTTGATCGTGGTTGCACCTTTTGAGTTGCCCTTCCCTATTGCCATCCATGAGTGGATACATCCATAGGGGTAGCTACAGTTTAGGTGATAACAAGACCCCCTACACCCTTGGACCAAGTTTCAAGTTAAGTCGTCGAGTTTTGATAGTGTTTTGGTCAAGTTTTCCCAAGTTAGTCAAATTTTAGCAGGAAAATTGATTTAATTAAAAATCCTAAAAATTCCCTAAGTCAAAAATTAAATGTTTTGAGAGAAATTCTTTCTGTCTAAGCCTAGGGGGGACCAAGACATGTTGAATAGACCCTCTAGGGACCCTTTTTTGCCCTTGATAACTTTTTTCTAAGGGGGTGTTTTTTCCTCAAAGAGGGGGGGGGGGGCGCACTTCACTAAAGGGGAGGTGGGCATGTAAGTGGGGACAAAAGAGGGGGTCCCACCCTCACAAGGAGGGCGCCCCACCTTCCCCATGCTATTGGATGGTCAACTAGGGGAGAGGGATGAGATTTTTCTCATTCCCTCATCTTCCCATGGTTTTCCTCTCTCATGGGGGGCACCCCTCTTGGGCATGTGCATGCTTGCCAAATAGCACACATGCAAGGGGACTTTCTTCTCTCTTTTCTTTATAAGGAGGTCTCTCCTCCTCATTTGGGTTACAATCTCTTGACTGTCTCAAGCTCTCATGCTATCTCACTCTCTTGCTATCATTTTGCTCTCATTTTTGTGAGTCATTGTAATTTCCAGCGATTTTTGGTTCTCTAATAAAAATCTTTGGAGGAAAGATGGTGTATTTTTGTGTTCCATGGTGGTTTGCTCCTGTGCTCCATTGTTGTTCAAACTATTTGAGCTTAAAGAGACAAATTTCTTTGCCTTGGTGAGATCTGCTCATTTTTGTTTAGATTTCATGAGTTTTTAGATTTTGTAGTTAAGAAGTTCATGCTTTCTTGGTTGAATAACATCATTTTTCAATTCATTGTTTGAAACTCACATTTTTCTAGTTTGTGTAGCAAAATCTACCATAATTTGGAGAGTGGGATTCCTCGGTTGGATGCCCCATTACTTCAAAGTCTCAAGAGCAAAGGGGACCTTTTCCTCACTTTCCATCAAAATTTCTGCATATTTTTTTACATCTTATTTGCACTCTAAAATCTTGCTTAAAATACTCATTTTCACAAGTTATTTTGAGTTAGTTAATCCACAAAATTTTCAGAAATTTATGCACATAATTTTACATTAACATTCATAGAGTCCCAAAGTGATTTTGGACACTTTTTATTGTTTATTTGCTTAATGTTTTGTGCAGGTTTTAAGCAGCATAAGAAGAGACTCCACTAAATTTTTGGTAGAAAAGAGTTCAAAGGACTCCAAAGAGTCCCTACTTCAAAGGGCATTGGCCAAAGGGGCCCCAAAACCCCTTTTCTTTTCTTTTTCTCTTAAGTTTCTGCTGCATATTTCTTTTTCTCATTGTAAGGGCCAAGAGAGTCTCTTGAGCCCATTTTCCCTTTCCTCTAAGTTTCAAGTATTGTCTTAAAATTTTATTTAAGCCACTCATTGCATGTAAAGGAAGTTGGGCTTTTCCCACCCTTGCGTAGCAAAAGAAGAAGGCTAGGATTTAGATTTTTCATTTATATTCACAAGTTATTTTTCTTTTGCCCCACCTCATCCATTCAGAAGAGGATTGAGTGGCTAGGATTAGTTTGTTTTTGCTTTCATTTCTTTATTGTGCCCACACCTTGTAAGAGAAGTGGCTCTGCCCATCCTTGCAATATCGTGCCAGCTAGATTTTGTTTAAAGTTCATTATTAATTCTTTATTTCGAGTAACAAATCTTGCCCCACTTTTGCCCCGTATTCCCTCTCCTTGCCGGTTCGTCTCATGGTTCAGCAAGAAACAAACTAGTGTGGCTCTCAGTACTGCTGAAGCAGAATATATAGCTGCCTGCTCTGCCAGCTGTGAAGCAGTATGGCTTCGAAAACTATTATCTGAAGTGTTTAACTTAGAAATGGATCCCACTGTGATTATGTGTGATAATCAAAGCTGCATCAAGATGACAGAAAATCCTGTGTTCCA
Organism: Larix kaempferi; assembly: GCA_027924585.1. NCBI lineage: Eukaryota > Viridiplantae > Streptophyta > Pinopsida > Pinales > Pinaceae > Larix > Larix kaempferi. Next base: position 28,366,566 of record BSBM01000089.1, read on the forward strand.
TGATAAGTCAAAACACATAGAGATCCGATACTTTTATATACGAGATATGGTGCAGAGAGGAGCTATCAAGCTCGAGTATGTGAGCATTGAGGATCAAATTGCCGATATCTTGACCAAACCTCTGTCTTGAGTGAAGTTTGAATACTTCTGAGACAAGCTTGGTGTAGTTCAAAAGGACCCTCCTCGAAAGGGGGAGTAGTATAGTATCTGATGACAAGTTTGTCTCATCAAAGATGAGGTAACCTGTTTACTGCACTTAGTTACTTAGAAATATTTAGATTTAGGACTCTTATATTTTTACTTTTGATGATAGATGTATTAGTGAGAATACATGCTTTTGATGATAGATGTATACATGCTTTTGATGATAGATGTATTAGTGAGAATACATGCTTTTGATGATAGACGTGTACATGCTTTTGATGATAGATGTATTAGTGAGAATACATGCTTTTGATGATAGATGTATTAGTGAGAATACATGCTTTTGATGATATATGTATTGATGCTATTGATGAGGATACATGTTTTGACATACATGATACATGTTTTGATGATGAGGATACATGTTTTGACATACATGTTTTGATGATTAGGATACATGTTTTGACATACATGTTTTGATGATGAGGATACTTGATGCCTTGATGTATTGATACATGTTTTGATGAGTATATTTGTACTTGTATGGATGAAGATACTTGTACCCATATTGATGAGAGGATTGTATCATCCGTGGACTTTAGTCCTAAAAGTGATCCGCAGACAGATGTCTCCGAGAGTAAGAGGATTGTATCATCCGTGGACTTTAGTCCTCAAAAGTGATCCGCAGACAGATGTCTCCGAGAGTAAGAGGATTGTATCATCCGTGGACTGTAGTCCTAAATTGAGCCATAGACATGATGTCTCCGAGAATAAAATCCTGAATGAACAGGTAAGGGGATTGGATCGTCCTCGGACTTTGGTCCCGTGAATTGAGCCGTAGACATGATGTCTCCGAGAATGAAATCCTGAATGAACAGGTAAGGGGATTGGATCGTCCTCGGACTTTGGTCCCGTGAATTGAGCCGTAGACATGATGTCTTCGAGAATGAAATCCTGAATGAACAGGTAAGGGGATTGGATTGTCCTCGGACTTTGGTCCCGTGAATTGAGCCGTAGACATGATGTCTCCGAGAATGAAATCCTGAATGAACAGGTAAGGGGATTGGATCGTCCTCGGACTTTGGTCCCGTGAATTGAGCCGTAGACATGATGTCTCCGAGAATGAAATCCTGAATGAACAGGTAAGGGGATTGGATCGTCCTCGGACTTTGGTCCCGTGAATTGAGCCGTAGACATGATGTCTCCGAGAATGAAATCCTGAATGAACAGGTAAGGGGATTGGATCGTCCTCGGACTTTGGTCCTGTGAATTGAGCCGTAGACATGAGGTCTCCGAGAATTGAATGATAGGACTGGATCGTCCCTGGACTTCGGTTCAAAAGGTACATGATAGGACTGGATCGTCCCTGGACCTCGGTTCAAAAGGTACATGATAGGACTGGATCGTCCCTGGACCTCGGTTCAAAAGGTACATGATAGGATTGGATCGTCCCTGGACTTCGGTTCAAAAGGTACATGACAGGATTGCATCATCCATGGACCTATGTCCTAAAGAGAGCAGGATTGATCGTCCTGTAATATGATCGTGTGATGACGATGCTGATGATCGTGTGATGACGATGCTGATGATCGTGTGATGACGGTGCTGATGACGATGCTGATGATCGTGTGATGACGATGCTGATGATCGTGTGATGACGATGCTGATGATCGTATGATGACAATGCTGATGATCGAGTGATATCGACTCTGACGATGATGATGTTCCAGTAACTAGTTGAGTTACTGATGATGATGAATTGAAGAAAGCTTCCGATGATTTATAGATGTATCATGTATGATGTAGCAGATGACTCCTCGCTCTTGCAGATGTTGTTATAATATCCTTCTCGTTAAGGGGGAGTGTTGAATATTGTAACTTCTAAGAATATTATATTTGTACATTATTATTCCGAAGATGTTTCATCCCTCCGAGGCAACCCTATTATGTATCCGGAGATGTTTATTCCTCCGAGGGTTTGTGGTAGCTAGGGTTATTAGACCCACCATGTGGGGGTCGGCCCTGATCTTATACCTTAGGGGTTATTAGACTTCTCTAGGAGAGGTCGGCCCCATTAGGTATTTTAGTCAGTGAGGAGTTAGTATAAATAGAGGAAGTGAACTCCTCATTAGACACACTCACTCACTTGAGAAAAGTAGCGCACTTGTCTGGGAGGTCTGCTAAGGAGATAAAGGAGGGAGCACATCTTGTATTTTGGTTGATCATCTTATTGAGGAAAGCTTTGCTGGGTTTTCTACCCCATGAGGGTTTCCCAGGGTATACTCTGTGTCTATCTTGTGATTATGTTTCTTTCAGTGATCTTGCTAGTCTATTTGGTTTAAACTTAACACAAAGAACTCAAAAATTTGTTGGTGAAAGTTATGGTGATCAAAATCTTTATCTAAACAAGTGAGGTTGCAGCAATCAAGTGAATTAAGCTAAGACAAATTGAACAAACTAGGAAAGGTTGTAGCAATCACTCAATTCTTTACCATGATTAAATGATTTCACTATAATTTACCTCGTATTAGTGAATTTCATCCAGTAAAAAACATCAATATTCCATCACCATATGCTTGCACAATACAAATTACAAGAACACAAATGAAGAGCAAATTTACTATAATTTTATTGCATAGCCAAAAATTCTCCCTTTGGAAGAGAAAATCACCCTCTTCATATAGACTAGAGGAGTCAATTTCTCTCTTTAGGAAGAGATCTAGGGTTACAAAGGTAGTAACATGAGTTTGTTAGGAGATGATGATCCCAAGGAGGTTGGTTACTAGATCATGGTCTAGTACCATCCCTCTTACAACAAAATAATGCTGAAAATTCCAAGTCGCTAGGGTTTGAGTGTGGCTTGCTTGCTTGAAATGTCAACAATTGATAAAAAAATGTCAAATACCGTGGGTCCTCATCAAACGGGGAAAATATCATGTTTAGTTTTAGAAAACCATAGGTTGTTTCTTGGATCCAAGGAATTGGTAAGATCCACCTTGATGACAAAGTCGTTGGACCATGAGGGTCCCTTAGTGTTTGGGCACATGTGTCTGACACTGCCGTGTCATGTCCCGACGCGTTGAACCCTCAGGACTTTAAAAGAATTAAAAGAAATACACAAAAGTTAAAAAAATGTACAGATGTGTGCCTGTGTCAATAAATCTGTGATTGATGTACTTATATTTTGTAAATGTTCAAAAAAATTACATCTTTATGTTTGTAGTTTATCTCTGTAATTTTAATTTTAATGAATGCAGAGACCTCTCCTACATAAGTTAAACAGTAGTTTGATGAATATTTTAGGCTAAGAAACAGGACATACTGGAGTAGACCCATGTGTCATGTGTTCGACATGTTGACACACATGACATCCTTCACTAGTGTGTTGGACGCATTTGGGCACATGTGTCTGACACTGCCGTGGCATGTCCCGATAAATTGAACCCTTGGGACATTAAAAGAATTAAAAAAATACACAAAAGTTAAAAAATATGTACAGATGTATGCCCATGTCAATAAATCTGTGATTGATGTACTTATATTTTCTAAATGTTCAAAAAATTACATCTTTATGTCTATATTTTATTTCTGTAATTTTAATTTAAAAAAATTATATCTATATATAATTTTTTTAACATGTCCACTGTGTCATGTTTTGAGGGATCTACATGTTCTATGTTGGACCCCTGTATCCATGTGTCATGTGACTTAACTTTTAGGTAAGCTCCTACAATAAATTCTTTCAATTTCAAGGGTAATTTTATTTTGGTAATGTCTGTCTTCACCTTTCATATAAAAAATCTTGCAGAAAACTTATACAGTAGCTTCACTTCACATCAACAGAAAACTCCTACAGTAGATTTTCTATACATCAGCTTATTTCTAATGTTTTATTGCAGCATCTAGTGCGGTTGCGATGGGAGGAACTCAACACTGAAGAAAAGGGGAGCTTTGCAATGATGGTGGTTGCTATGATTCCTGAAGTAGCGAAGCCTCATGAAGTATGGGTATTGAAAAGTCAGACTGCAGCACTTGTAGCAGAGGTTTGAATCATTTTCATGGTTTCCTGCTTTTCATTCCTGTGCTGATAGAGTATGCTTTTTATGTTGAAATGACATCAAGTGGTGCCACGTTTGATGTTCAATTTTATCTCTTTTGTACGTTGCTCTATTTCTGCTATTTTTCCTTTTTATCTACTTTTTGACACACTTACAAATTTAAGAGGTGCAATGAGTTGGCCATGTCTTGGTGCAGAAGTCATAATTTATAAATTAATCTGATTGCAATGTATTCTCACTGTAGGTTGTAAGGAGAGAAGGGCTTCCTCTATGGAAGGGCTTATTACCAACTCTTGTCTCTCTATGTGATCAGAGTCCAATACATGTATGCCTATTGGCAAATATTTTAGAGTGTTAGCTAGCCTTTTCTATTATTTCTTCTTTTACATTGTTTTATGGTTATGCTTAGCTTAGGTATATTTTTCTTGGGAGATGCATCCAGCACTCCCTTATTAGATGTAACTTGTTAGGATGTTGTGCAGTCCCAAGATGTTTTTTTGTTGATCATGTTTAGGCAGAACTTGTTGCTATGGTGTTGAGGTGGCTTCCAGAAGACATTACTGTGCACAATGAAGATTTAGAAGGTTCATAATGTTTATTCGTTGTTATTGTTTTCTTGGATAAGAAACTGACAGATTTTAAATTGTGAACAGTACAGTATTAATACTTATTGTAAGAAAAAACTATCATCTCTCTTGCTCAATTTCTTGTTTCTTCATCTTTCATAGGAGATCGACGCCGGCAGTTATTGCAAGGACTCACACATTCTTTATCAGAGGTTTTGCCTCTTTTAAACAAGGTGAGAGCAAAAGTCGTATGTTCAAAATATATTTTAATTTGGATGCTTGTGTAGGTGATAGGAAGACTTGCTTTTGTGCAGTTGGTTTATCAGCATTTTGTAGCGGCTCAAGATGCTGTGAAGAACAATCAAATAGATACAGCGAAACAGCATGCTGCTACAGTTACAGCAGCTCTTAATGCTATTAATGCCTATGCAGAATGGGCTCCTATACCGGCTCTACAGAGCTCTGGTTTGATTGAAGTGTAAGCTGCAGCCTTAGCATGGTCGATCCCTGCAAATGACTTTTCTCCTCCTGTATTGTCAGTGCCATTGGCAATTAAAGCTGTGTGAATTAAGCTAACATATACCACTTTTTACAGATGCACTCCTCTTCTTCATTTTGTTGACTTTCGTCTCAATGCTTGTGAATTCTTTAAGCGGATTTCTCAAAGGTATGCTGGCAATATCAGCTTTATTCATGTTACTGTATGAGATAAATTAAACCCTATCTTTAGATTAAACTTTGCCACTTGGCATTGCAGGCGAAGGCCATCTGATGAAACTGGTGTGGCATTTGATTTGACTATCACCAATATTTTTAAGATCCTTATGAATGCAACAGAAGGTTTCTTCAGTCGTCCAGCCTCTGGGACGAGTAATATTGACGAGAGTGAAGTAGAATTTGCTGAATGTCTATGTGAAACTATGGTTGCACTCGGCTGCAATAACTTGCAGTGCATTGCTGGCGATGAACATAGGCTTTCTATTTACCTTAAAGAGGTAGGTGCTCTTGACATATTGAGTGAAAATCAAAGTTGGAATTGAGTATTTGCTTAGAGAAATTGGAATTATCTTCTACAACCCGATTGTTTAATCAATATTAGGTATACCTGATCACCTGGTAGACTGTAATAGAAATGAAAGACTAATGAGAATATATAAATAGCCTGCTATTGTGGAGATAGTCTTTGACTACAAGGGATCTCAAAATGATATATTTTTTTTTCTGTACTAAGGATCTTATTGGTATTCAGTTGTATGAAAGCAAATCCAAAAGCTAGTGTTGCTTCCATTCTACCCAAAAATCAGATCATGTATATATACTGCAATGGAAATTTGAGAAAACCAGATATCTAGTGGTATGGGAGGTTGAATTCCTGTGCATCCATCACTCACCAAGGTGATTCAGAATTTATTAAGCTGATGGTCTATTGTATCCCTTTGCTTACAACTTCACAGCATAGGCTACATCGAATGTGTCCGTGCACTAACATAACCATAACAAAGATCCCAATTGAAATATGGTATACACCTTCCATGGGTCCAATGAAAATTTCAATAGCATGGCATGAAAAATGAATTCCTAGTAATTAACCAGAATGTCAATGTAGATTAAGTGCAGAACTTTCTCATGTCAGTCTGCAGGTGAGCAGAAAAAAATGTCTTTCCAGAGTACTGTTCTCCATAGTAAATGGGATGAATATGAAAACTTGGCCATTGGAGATTAGCCACTCACTTCCAGATTTGTAGCTTTGTCTGTTTGAGCAGAGCATACTTCTGCTTCTTAAGCCTCCTGTTATCACACCATAGTAGCAGGGCTACTATTCTTGCTTAGCAGATATCTGCTAAGTTCCAGAGCTTCCATTATTCAGAGCTTGGCTATGATGATTGTATATTTTGAGATCACTCATGATCAGAGCAGTGTATTATTCAGACTTATGTTAGACCTTGTGTCAAGGATGAGCCTTGAGAGTTCAGATTTGATGACCGATGTGACCCTTTATCCCATACAGTTTCAGTTCAGTGCTCAGAGATGTATTGCAGCAGTGTTTTAGATGATATATGATGATTATTATTGTGAGGATGTTATATGACCTATGGATATTTTATCATTGACTGTGGATTATTATCTTGTTAATTTAATCATGATCACAACATCTGCTTGGTATATTATTCCTGATGTGGCAAACTATTTAAAATGAACTATAAATTATAAAATGGACATTTACTTGCACATTTAGGTTGTTTGACAAAACTCACTGGTTTACCACCTTACATAGATATGGTCTTTCCTGACACCAGTTGTCTGCTAGTTTAGGCTCCATACTCATTTGACTCCATCCATACATGACTTTCTTTCTTCGACTTTAAACCTTGACCTGTCTTATTTGACTTTCTGATACTGAGGACTTCCCCATTTTCTACCTCTGTGTTTGGACCGCATCCCTGTATGTTCGGTGTCTCGGCTTGAAGTTGGTGACAAAACTTGCCTTTGGTGAGTTGGATTGTAGGCCTAAATCATTCTGGTCGGTTGTCCCGATGTTTGGCATTGGCTCAAACTCCCCCTAGTCATTTGAGATGTTGTTGGCTAAAACTGAAAGCTCATGTACTACTTATGGAAACTTATAAATTGGCCCATGGAAACTAAAAAGGGCGAGAGCGATGAACTGCTAAAAATACTCCTCGAAGAGTATATGAAAGGTCCAAAAAAAAACAATGGTTCTTAAAAGCTATATCTAAACAATTGCTGACCTTATATGTATATGAAAACATGCCCTGGATGCAAGCTGCAACTAGTTGTGCTTATCAGCACACCTGTGATCCGAAGGGTTATGTAGGCCAAAAAGGCCATGAAATGAAATTGAATAATCCTAATGAACCTGGATCAACTTGATGTAGACATGATGCCTAAGTTGAATAAGCACTCTCTAAACAACTTATCCATTTGTGAGGCACATCCATTCCCCGTGTTATTTTGTCCAACACAGAGTTTGTAGCTTTCCCCTTCTCCCAGTCCAAAGTATTTTTGAGTTGAGTTAGACAAGTCAACCCCTTGGCCCAACCTTGTTCCTAGCCTTCATCCTTCACTAGCAGTTTGACCATGTCCAATGGGTAAGTTTGTCATTTAAACTATTGTGCAAGTAATTTCATATAACAAAGGAATATGCTAACTTGATTAATGCCACTGAATGGATATTATACTTTGAGCTAAGCTGTGAGAATGATTAGAGGGACATGTCTTAGTCTATTGATATGATTTTTCCTTGGTTATATATAGACCTAGTCAAACCTAGTTTGACTATGGTTATTTCTTGGGATCCGTGATGATGTGGGCCACATATGCTTATGGATGATGATTGATGGACCCACATACTCTTGATGATGATGCCATATGATGGATATAGGATGCAGATGATGATTGATGCAGTTCAACAGTTTTATTTATTACTTCAGATTATCAGATTATACACTGTCCATATATGGTGGACCCTACAGCTGGCCCATTGGGGCAACCCATGGTGTATGAGTACACATTTCTAGTGGATTTGGGTCTTCTGGATCCAATGAGACACTTATCTTTTAGTTCCGGGCACTTCTGACAGTGATTGATGTAGTTTTACACTTGTTGACCAGATTTGGGTCTGATTTCCCAGCCTGAGCAGCAGGGGCCATGAGAGGCCAATTCACCTAGGGCGCTGTATGAGGAGGGGGTGCGAGCCACTTGTTTTTACCATCTACCCCCCCTTTTGGAGAGCCTGGTGGGCTCAGTTGGACAACGCAGATGCCCTGGGAGGCAGTTTTGGCACTTTCATAGTTACCGAGGCAGTTAAAAAATGGGATAAAGTGGTCACTGAGGAATTCGATTTGGGCAATTGAGGCAATGTTTTGGCACTTGGTTTTCACAGAGGTCTTCCAGGGTGATCCCACTATCTTCCAGCCAGTTTTCACCATGTGGGTAGGCCCACAGCGATCACAGGAGGTCTTTTACTGCTTGTCTGTCACAGATTTTGAGGACAGATTTGATCATTTATATTATCTTGGACATATTTTATTATTTTATTGTGCCTTGGGGATGAGCTAGTAAGGATTGATGCCTCCTAACCCCACCATGTGCTTCTTATGTTATGTCCTAGTCATTATGAGGTGGATTTTTGTACTTTTACCGATCTAGTGGATGACGTCATCCTCACTTTGTACCATTTAGTTAGGGCATCATCATTATATTGGGTGATCCATGTGGATGACATCATCCTCACTTTGTACCATTTAGTTAGGGCGTCATCATTATATTGGGTGATCCATGTGATATATTGTTATGATTCATTATTATCCATTGATCATGTATTGAGATCTTTTAATCTCAACCACTTATTTTATGTAGTATTGTAGAGTGGTATAGGGTTTTGGTCTTTATTATCCTATATAAGGAGGAGACCCCCTATTGTATAGCTCACCTTTGGAGCTCTAGAATATTGGAATAGAACACTTCTTTGTGGAGCATATCTCTCTTGTCTTGTGGATTCTCTTGCATCTTGAGTATACAGTATCTCTTCTATGTATCATTGTGGGTTTTGGTTCTACAACTATTTGTCTTGCAGGGAAGTCGAATTGGTGGAGAGGAGGGCGATTTCTTGAGGGTTATTGTTGGAGGGATCCACATATTCTCTCTTGGGTTGATCCTGTGACAGGGAGTATCATTATTATATCTTCGTGACATAGTTGATGCTTTCTATTACATATTTCTATCATTTTCATAATCATCTTACTTGACTTGTTTCCTTTGATCTTGTCTTGTAGGAGGAGGACGATTTGGCTTGGAGAATCAAAATTGCACTCTTGAATATACACATAGGTGAATGCTATCAATTTGCAAGGTGGCCATAAGCAATTGAGGTAAGATCTACAAGGTATGTGTCTCTTTCCATCCATTCTCTCTTCATTGGTCACAAACCCTAATTAATCAAAACCCCAAATTTTGGTTTTTCTTAGATCTACTTAGATCTAGCCTTGCTTTTGAAAAGATCTTAAGAACCCACCTCTATAGCATCCACCCCTAGTTGGATCTATAGTTTGGTGGTGATTGGGTATTACACACTTTTCAAGGCAATATAGCTCTCTTCAGGCAAATCGGACTTCCTTGGGAGAGGCTTGTTTGGTTAGATCTAGCATATGGGTAGGTGAGATCCCATTTGATTTGCAATCTACATACTTGATAACCTACCCCTAGACTCTTACTTTGGTGATTTCTACCTTGTGGGCATCATTCCACATTTCAAGGGATTAAAACCCCATTTTTGACTACTTGGCACCTTAAAACTCAGATCTACTAAGATCTATCCCTTGGATTGTCTTGATTTTCTAGATCCACATAGATCATTGCCTAAACTACTTGGATCTACAATTTGGTGGCCATTGGACTTGTTTTGACACACCTTTCCCACCTTTTAGCCCTCCTTGAGCAAGGTTGCACTTCCTTGGGTGATTGAGTTTGCCCACTTTGAGGACGTTGGTAGTTGAGATTTTTGTGGATTTGGAAGGAGCATAATTTAAAACCTACATCTAGTGTGTCATTTTGTGACGATCTGTCTTGGGGGTAGCATTCCTTGTTTTAAGGGATTGTGGTCCACTTAGGGTCATATCATGAAATATTAGATCTATAAAGATTCAACCATTATATCTCAATTAGCCCACTTGATTTGCCTACTTGGTGTCCCTATCTACACTTTGACATATCTTTTGACTCCATTAACCCATCCAACAAGGCACTAGTCTTCCTTAGGCAAGTCGCACTCCTTGGGAATTGTGTCAAACCTTAGATCCCGTAAGTGGGCATTCCTAATTTCAACTTAGATCCATAGATCTACTCATTATATGCCCCTTAGTACCAATTTCATCCCTTAAAGTCCACCTTGTGGGTCCCATTTGAGTCATTCACATATCCCAAGAAGGTGGGTCCCACTTGTGTAATACATAGTACTAGATCTTGTCTTTTTAGCTCATCATGTGGCCTAAATCATACATTGGTTGAAACACTAATCATCTCTCAAACCACCTTCAACCATACTTTAACTTCTAGGTCCACTTAACCTTGCATTGGTTTCCGTAACTCATCATTTACTTATCCCTAGGAACCTTTGTTTGGGTCCAATCATCTTTCATTGGCAATAGGGTCTCCCCCTAGGTCTTGATTCATCTAGATGTAAAGCGAAGAGTGCCTCGGTTGACGTGACTTCCACCTTGCATTGGGAATCGTGGCATCTCTTGGGTCACCTCTTTAGTTGTCCATCTCCTCTACCGTCCCAGATGGGATACCAATAGGGACAACTACAAGTTGTGTGATAACACTTCCAAAAGGCAAGTGAATTTATTTTGGTGTGCTAAATTAAGTTCTATGATTCCATTTAGTATTTTTTAATGGAAATATGGATCCTTGTAACTTAATTACATGATTAGTGCTCCTAGTCAACCAATCACATTAAGAAAATGATAATGCTCAGAGATGTTTGTGCAGATTATACTTGTTGAAACCCAAAAAAGGCGCGAGAAAATCTAATTGTCTTTCAGATTATATTCACAATTATGATAAGCAGCTTAAGCTTATTCTTGTATATAATCCTGCAATAGTCATTATTACCTAGAAAGAAAGAAATTATATCAAAGTCTACAAATGACTGAAATAGGTTAACGGGTCTTGAAATTACAATAAACTGTACCAGTAATATGGGAGCGAAAGGCATCTCCTAGACACAAAAATAGTGTAATAAAAAGCAAAAATACAAAATTGTAAACCTTAGACAAAGAAGCAGACTTGGTTTGCATAAGAAGAAAAACACTAATTGGCATTTGAATCAGATGAGGAGATAGTTCCATTGTTGACCAGGGCAAAGGTATCGATGCAGAGCATGGGCTTTTGAGGAATGTCTTAGGGTAAGAGGGCTTGGCTAGATTATCATGGGAGAAAGATGTGTGATCCCTGTTGATGATCCGAACTCTTGAATGGTTGTAATGCTACTACTAGCAATGTAATCTGACTAAAGATGATAATGATTAAAGATGATACAAAAGATAATAAAAAAAATACAAGGCAAACAAAATAAGACGAGAAAAAAATGAATTAAATGTAAAAATAAATGAAAGAGGAGAAAAAATGGGGAATGAGAAATGAAAGGTGAGGCCTATTGGCCTTCCCATTACCCAAGCACTCCCTATTTGTTCATTCATTTTCACTTAGAAAGGGCTTTTGGTTGGGGAGGAGAAGAGGATGCACATGGGAGCCATAAGGAGCCATGTGAAGGGCATGCATCCAGTGACAGAGTGCATACTGGGGTTGAACAATGATCCCATCTCTCAACTTCAAGAAGTGCTCAGCATAAAAGGCCATCTTTCGGCATAACCCTCCCTGAGGGTTGACCCAAGTGATATGGATGAATTGCCTATGTATATCATCCCTGATGATCTTGATCAACTCCTGTCTGGTGGGTAGGTGACTGGGTGCATCTAAGGAGTATCTGAACAGAGGGAGACAATCCAGCTGAATGCCCACTATCTCTAGAAGATCTGAAACCCCTGCGAATCAACCTCTAGCATGACCTGGAGGACTAGAAAAGGAAATGGTCTCTAAAGAACAGTAGGCCAAATATGGGTATCGGCCCTGTTATTACATATATAGTAGTCGGGCTACCATACATTATTTTTCTGATTCTAGTACACTATTAAGCTAGTGCCCTTGCATTTGAGATGCTGAGATGAGCATCTACTATGGATCATTATCAGTTTATGGACAACAGTTTTATTCCCCATGCCATGATTGAGTCTCAGGACACTCAGAGAGATGACCGATGTAGCTATTTAGCCATTTGCACAGAGTAGTTAGTAGTGCCCAGAGTTGTAGCAGTAGTTTCAGCGGACAGATGATGGTTCATATGATGATCTTTTAGGTATATGACTCAACAGGTATATTATGGTGTTGTGGTTATATTGCTTTTATCTCCATTCTTGTAGCATGTCTTAGCATTTAGTATCATGATTTGGCGATCATATAGATATGTGGACCTGGTTGTACTTATATATATCTTACTTGTCCCTACTTAGGCTTAGAAGTTCTTGGCCTATACTCATTGGTTTTACCCTCCCTAGGGAGAATAGAGGTGGTCATTCCCACCATACTTTGGCTTGCTAGTGTTGGTTTCATTATTCACTGTCTTCATCCATCCATGACTTACCCAGTTTGTTCATTACCTTGACTTACTACTTGACTAGTGGCATGGAGGACCTTTTCCCCACTGTAGCCTCTGTATTGGACGAGCTTCCCTTTTATTGTGTCTCGGCTTTGAGTTGGTGACAAAACTTACCTTTGGTGAGTTGGATTTCCTTGAGAAGTCCCCCTAGTCACTGAAGATGTTGTTGGCTAAACCTGAAACTTTTAGTGCTGCCATGAATGCAAAATATGAAAATGAAATGTTATATCTTGTATGAAAAAGCCCATTCATGCAATGTGTTTCTCAACACACATGAATGAAGGGCAAGCCAAATGAAAATGACTATGAAATATCAAATGTTATATCTTTTGTGAAATGTAAATACCTAGGTAAACAAGCTGTCTGTGACACACCTAGAAGTGCTCAGGTAAACAAGTGCCGTAAAAACACACCTGCAACAAGAAGCCTAAATAAATGTAAATCTATGTGTTACCAACTTTTTGTACCATAGTTGGATTTTCTGGAGAGCCGCCATTTGACAAACATGATGAATGTTTGATTCCAGTGTATCAGATGATCCAGCATTTTGTAGCTAGCCAGTTGTGGTTAGCTTGTTTTGTTTTTTGAGTCGGCATGACCATGGCCCCATGGGGGTTTGTAATAAAGTGTGCTAGTAGGATCTGAGTGCCTCGGTTTCTCATGACTGGATTAAGCAACTAGGGTATTCCAAGGAGTTTTTTCCCTTGTCAATTATACTTTGCTTAAGGCGAGGTATAATCGATGAGGTTTTCTCCCGCTCCTCCAAAGCTGGAATGCCCGATTTTGAAAATTTGGCCATGGGGGGTTATTAGAGGCCAACTAATGTATATAAGCCTACTAGACACTGTTAGAATAGGTGTCGGTCATGTCCTAGGTCCATAAAACCCTCAGAAAAAATTTCGAAATTTTTTTACCGAGTCCGTCGAAATTTGGGTTTTAATTATTTTTTAAATTTAATAAATTTCTCTATAGTTTAAATAGAGAAATAATTATTTGTAATATGTCAGTCATCCGGGGTCCGAATTCAGTGATTGATGGCTCGTTTGATAAGCCAAAAATCACACATGACCTATGGAGCAGCTAAACCCAACTTTCGGATGTCAATTCAGCCCCGTAATTAATATTTTCTCTGAAAAGTCATTTACAGAGAAATTATTAATTAAAATAATAAAATTGATTATTTTGGAGATAATCCAAATCTCTCCAAAATTAATCAATTTGATTAAAATAAAAGGCTAAATGACATGGCAATGAGCACTTAGGAAGATTCCAATCAACTCTGAGTCCTCCCAGTCAACCATCCAGTCACCAGCTAGAGATCTTCTTGAGCCAATTCGCCCTCCTTCATGCAAAATCGATTTAATGATGTGTCACTTGATGTATGGATTGGTGGCTTGCAATTAAAGCTTGAAGTAGGCGCCCTCATGACTCACCCTATCCTAAAGCTTGGCTCCCTTCAAGAATTCGAGTCTATACCTACCAATCTACACGTGTATCCACCTACACCAATTCGCAACCTACCACAAGCTCACGTCAATCTCCATTTAACTCGAGTTTAAGCCTTGTTGTAGTGTGGTGATTAGTGTCCAAGCTCCACCCATGCGAATTAGCACCTACTACACGCCATATGCCATCCCCATGCTAACTCGCCCTTCCACTTGTCTCCATCACATCCAACTCGCATCTCCCACATGGATCACGCCCTTCCTTGTTGTAGTTTGCCCATTTGTTGGGTGATATTTCCCATGCCATTTACCACTCGAGTTTGCCACCTCTTCACCCATACCAACCAACTAGTGCGAGTTATCCCCTCCAAGCCTCGATTTGATTGGATTTCGAACTGCATGCTCATTACTAATTCGACCTAGGGTTTAGGCTTAGGTTTCTAGTGTGTTTTACTATAAAGAGAGGCCCATTTGGGGTTATTATCTCAAGGATTTTGTGCAAAGAAACTCTGGTGAAAATTGTAAGCTCTTGTTTAATAAAATATTTTGAGACTTTGGAGGTCATTTGATTGGGCTCTTGGCATTGTGTCTTCATCTCATGTGAAGTAATATCTCTTTCACCCTATTCTTATTTTGCAATTTTGATTATGATGCTTATTGAAGACTAACAATCTAGTACTTAGGCTTCTAATCTCTTGCATTGAGTTTTTGTGTCTTTAGGGAATTCAACCATTGAGAGCTATTGGCATCTAATACCTTCATTGATCAAGTGTTCCATTTATCTTAATACTTTGTTTTGTAGGGTTGTGAGCTTCTCCAAAGTACCTCTTGCCTTCTCCAACAAAAACTTCATTTAAACTATTGGAAAGCGTGGTCTACGAGCTTCTATCTTCCAGCTCTCTTTTTTCTCCTTGAAACATTTTTTTCTTTGCCTTGCTAAGCCATCCTCTTATAGCCATTTTCATCTATCTCCTCCTTTCGTTCTTCTCCCTTAGTATCCCCTTCTCCTAGCTTTCCCCACCTTCTCTCTCTTCTTGCTTTTCATTCTCCTAAATCTCCACTTCTTCCATTCGTCCACCTCCCTCTCATCTCGTTTTTCTCCCTTCTTGTGCTCTCGTCTCCCTCTCTTTTGCTTCTCCATCCCTTTCGTCCATCCTTGAGAGCCCTAAAATATCACAATAAACAACAAAACTTGTTAAGTGTTAGCCTTAGTTAGTTGCATTTCCTTTGAAAAAGTTAGTGTTTAGATCTTCATATGGCATTTGCATAGTTAGGATCTAGTCTTGTTTGCATCTCATTGTTAGTTTCATTTACATTTTAGGTCTCATTTTTGAGTTTAGACTTGCATTGTTTGTCAAGTTTGTAGTTCATTTTATATCTTTGCATTTTAGATTTCTCATTACAAAAAAGAAAAAGCAAGCATTTTGTTTTAATACCTTAGATCTTAGTTAAACTTCTAAGTTTGTCACTTTTGTATCCAGTTTATTGTTTACCTAGATCTCTTTTTTAAAAAAAGTGAAAGGTTCAGATCCCAAAAGTATTGATCTCTTGCATTTTAGGATTAGTTTCAAATTTTGATTATTTATCTAATGCTAAAGGGAGTTTTGAGTTGAATGTTGTTGTAGGTGCTTTTGAAGAGGAAAGGGGCTTGAGAGGATCTTGAAGTGAAGAGGTCCAAACAAAGCAAAACTTAAACAAACCATAAGGATGATCCAAAACATGACATTATCTTGTACTATCCTTTGTAATAGCTTATAGGAGTTAGCTTTGTTTTTCCAAGTCTTATTATCTCAAAAGACCTTGCAAGGTATTAAACCCAAGGCATTTGTAATCGTTTAATAAAGTTTCAAGTGGAGGAGGCCTCCACTTTTTGGTCTTCTTCCCCATTTGGGGAAGAGTGTTGGGTCTTGTGGATTGGTTTAGCTTAGATTTATGGTTTCATGTTCTTAGATTATTTTTTGCTTCAATAAGTCATTTAAAGTTATCTTCCATATTTACTTACCCCCATGCTCTCTCGAGTAGGGTCTTTGACCTGAAAGAGATTCTTGGGTAGTTTAGCTTTATTTCTTGCATTTATTATTATCTTGATTCTCTTCCAAAGCCTACGACCGGAAGTTGTATCCTTGAGATTTTGTCTCAAGGGTAGGACCACATAATTTGTGGTTACTCTTCCTTCCTCGTTGGTTTCCTTGGCAGAGCTTTCAGCTAGCTGGAGGTTCTCAAGTGCAGGCGGTTCTAGTGGTTGATCTTGTTCGGAGATCAATCCCACCTGGTAGATTAAAGATTGTATGGTAGAACACTAGATTTGCTCAATTTCATTTTATCTTGCAAATAATATTGTTAGCAGTGTTTATATCTTGTTGATCAATCACATTATTTAAATCTTTTCATTTTGAGATATACTGCTACTACAATTTATCTGCTTCTTAAAATAAAACCAAAGTCTCTTGAACTTGGCCGAATCTAAGTCAAGAGCACCCTCTATCGGAGGGCATTTTAGTTTTGCATTTCCCTGCATTAGGCATTGTTAAAATAGCAAGTCTCTTGAACTGTGGTCATAAGACCAAGTCAAGAGCGCTCTCTGTCGGAGAGTTGAACAAGGCTTTCTAATAATAAAATTTTCCACTCATACACCCTTTAATTAATTTACCTTGGTTTCTGTCCTACACCCGTATGCTCTGCCAACCGGAAACGGTTGGGCTAGTACTCAGAAAGGTGGAAGACTTGTTAATTTACAAGTGAAAATCTAATTAAAACTTTCACCCCCATAACCAACGAACCGGCATTGTCATAAAGTGTTTTAATTAGTTCTCAGGGGAGGCGCCGGACCACCCAATCTGCGACACAGTGGCTGGTTAGCATTGCGCGCCTCGCTGTGATTCCAGACAGGCCCCGACATGTCTCTTAAAGGAGCTGCTTAAAATTACTTTCCGGATACTCTTTGAACATTCTTGGTTTTAGCCTTAATAATCAAGACAATTAAAATTTTAAATTTACCAAGATAAGCTGCACAACGTTCTCACAAACTTTCCAATTCAAGCACTTGTATCAAGTTTTCACTTTCACTTTAAATTTTGACTCCATAAGGCATTGGTCCTTCATCTTATATTTTGCCTTCTTAAGTATCAACATTGGAGTATTTGCTTATATTTACGTGAAAAGTGATTTATTTATTGCCCAAGTGTATCTTTCATCTTGTATTTGCAACGTGGATTGCATTATCTTGTCTTATATTTTAATTTTAAAATTGTCTCTCATTCAAAAAACTCCTAAACAACACCCATCCGCATCACAACACCAAAAAACATTTAAAACACACAAAGAGCCTTAGACCACTCTTTTATAGGGACTACCCCCCTTGGCTTCGTTAGGAGTTTTGCCTAAACGGAGGAGTTGGGATTCAGGTGACAGTACCTGGCGCATTGCTTGCCCCCAAGGCCACACCTGTCCCCACTTTCCAGTGAGGGAGACAGCTTTCAAAAGATTTTTGCTGCTGGTGTGCAGTTTGGCGGACAACACTATGCAATGTGTTTGTAAACACACATAGATCAAAGGCTATGGAAACTCTAGGACCAAAAAGCAATGGAACTTAAATGCTATATCAAAAAGATTGCTGGCCTCATCTGTATTATGGATTGTGCGCATCTGTGTAAGGTGAATAAACACTCTTTGAACAACTTATCCATTTGTGAGACACCGCCATTCCCTGTGTTGTTGCTTGTCCACTATATGCTATGTTGTGTATTCCTTTTTCCATTTCCAAAGTGTCACAGTGTTGTTGCTTGTCCACCTAGCCAATTGTTTCTTAGCCTTCACCCTTCACTAGCAAATTGATCACAACTATGAAGTGAGTATGACCTTGAAATTCTTGTTTGAGTAATAAATAATAATTATGACTTATTATATTTGGATTTAGATCGCCAGTAATGATTACTTCTTGTTATAATTGCTAATTGAATGGATTGTAAAGCATGTCTTAACCTTGGACACCTTGCAACAGCTTGATGACAGTTTGAGTCATATTTTGGTCATGTTGACTTGGTCAAACCTCAGTTTGACCAAAAATCAACCACAGGTAATGAGGTGGCAGACCTCAGATGTTACAGATAGATGATATATGGTCTAGTACAGGTCACCATGGTGGGCTTATGTAGTGGTTTTAGGCTTATGATGATGATTTGTGCTTTTCAGCACTTTTACATATTATTATTATTTGGTCTGTCGGAGATGATGAGTATTTATTTTGGACCATGCAGAGGTTTATATGGTGTATGAGTACACAT
The DNA here is from genome assembly GCA_027924585.1 of Larix kaempferi. Classification (NCBI taxonomy): domain Eukaryota; kingdom Viridiplantae; phylum Streptophyta; class Pinopsida; order Pinales; family Pinaceae; genus Larix; species Larix kaempferi. The sequence goes on from BSBM01000089.1 coordinate 28,385,295, forward strand.
CTTAGATGGATTTGGACCTTCTGAGTCCAATGAGATAGTCTGTTTTCAGTTCGGGGCAGTTACAGTTATGATTGAGCATCAGTTGGCTATCCTAGTGCAGTTTTGGTCTGTCGGAGGTCCTGTCAGAGTAGTGATGAGATTTACTTGGTTCACCTAGGGCGCTGTGCATGGAGGGGGTGGTCCAGCCACTTGTTATTACCATATTACCCCCCTCCCGGACTCATTGGTGAGCTCACCTTGACAGCATAGGCACTCTAGGAGGTAGTTTGGGCAGTTTCACGTTTCTCGAGGCAGTTCATAAATGGTAAAAATGGCTACAGAGGAATTTGATTTGGGATATTGAGGCAAGGTTATGGCATGGGATGATCAGTGATGATGAGTGGGATGTCTTCCACACCTTCTCCAGCAGTTTCGGCTTCATCGAGACCCACATCCATCACTTATGGCACTTTTTGATGATTTCTGGAGCCTCCTAAGGCTCACGACTTTCCTAGAGTGGCACGATTTGGTGTCTAGATCATTTATTCTTGGATATTGTGCCATGGGGATTGACCAAGGGTGTTAGAAATTACCCCTTGGACCCACCATGAGCTATTTTATATGTTTTATCATCATGATTTGGTGGGATCCCCTCTTCTAGTGTGAATTTGTCCACATATTGTATTATTTTATTAGTGATCCATGTATTGTATTGTTGAGCTCATCTCAACCATTGATTAGATCTTTTGATCTTTTAATCTTAGCCATTCATTTAAAAAGTGGTTAGATTGTGGACTCTCTCCTTCCTATTTAAAGGAGAGAGCTTCTCATTCTCATTGTAAAGGGGACTCTTGGCTCTGGATTATTGGAATAGAGAATTATTATTGCATCTATCTGTTGTGTTGTGGTGAATGCTTTGGTTGTTCGTTCGTTGATTCTTCCTTTGCACTGGGTTCTTGGAGATTTTGTCTTGCTATATTTTTGTACCACGTTTTTGTCTACAGGTGGAGGCCGATTTGGTTTGAGGAGGACGTATTGGTAGGGGAGGACCCTCCCTACTTCTTCTTTGGATCTCTTCGTTGGTAACAGGGAGTATTACTGTCCCAGGACCTTCTATTTCATGTTATCATTGCATTTTACTTGTATTTCCTCCATACTTGATCTCACTGATTGAATCGCTTTCCTTGGTTTGACAGGTAGAGGAGGTCGCACTTGTGGGCTAGGGCATCATTTTGGCAAGCAAATTCAACAATTTCTCATTTGATCAATGAGGGAGTCTTCCTCAACAGCGAGGCATCTCATCTCATCACTCAGGTATGATCTCAAGGTAATCTCTCTTTCCATGATCTATCCATTTGTCTAAATGCTTCAAACCCTTACTATTTCAAAAACCTAATTTTAGAATTTTTTAGATCTAGCTTGATCCACCTGGCTTTTGGGTATAAAATTTAAAACCCACCTCTATAGCATCCACGACAATTTGAATCTATAGTTGGGTGAGGATTGGCCTTCATTTGACCCACTTCCCAAGGCAAAGAAGCTTCTCCAAGGGAGGTCACACTTCCTGGAAGGGGTGAGTTTGCTAGGATCTAGCACTTGGGTAGGTGAGATTCCACTTGATCTGTAATCTACACATTCAGTAACCTACCCCTAGTGTGCCACTTCAGTGATTTTGACCTTGTGGGCCCCATTCCTCATTTTGAGGGTTGTGCCCCACTTGGGTCACTTTGTGGCATGCTTCAATCTCAGATCTACTGAGATCTAGCCATTGGATGACCTTAATCTTTTAGATCCACCTACCTCAATACCTCAACATTCCAGATCTGTAATTTGGTGGACATCTGACTCCATTTGGCCCATTTCCCAAGGCACTGATCTTTCTCCATGCCCATTCGACTTTCTTGGATTGTTGGGTTAGCTTGTGGTTTGATCCTTGTTTTGGTTGCTTGAACCCCTTAACATTGTCATATCACTCAATCAAGCTCATCTTTGGTACTGGTTAGCCCCGATTCAGTCCTTAACTACCCTGCATTGGATACGGTTCCCAAGGCAGTGGATTCTCTCGTAATTGACTAGTACCCTAATCCTAGATCTTATTTCAAACATCATAAGTCACTCTTCCACCCATAATGGACCAAAGCTACACTGTTTAAACCCCTTGATCCAAACTATTATTCATCTTGTGACTCCTTCCATAGATCTAGGGTTCACCATACACCTTACATACTTCAACTATACTTGACTTGATCTGGTGTTTTGGTTTGATCTCTCCTGTCGGGGGTAGATCTGGGTCTCCCCCTTTGTTTTCTTGGGCTAGATAACGTAAAGTGAAGATTGCCTCGATTGGCGTGACAACCATCCATTGGGAGTCGAGGCCATCTTGGTTGCACCTCTTTGGTTGCCCATGCCCTCCTGCCATCGATCTTGGATTCATCTCTAGGGGCACCTACAAGTTTGGTGAAGCTCCGAATCCAATGCAGAAAGGAATCCAATCTGAACACTGCCTCAAGCTGGAAGGGCCGAGCCCCAAACTCTGCAAGTATGATGTGCTGAGGTACTGTCTTCTTGCATCTAATGATGCAGCAAAGAAGAAGAATCTGGACTCTCTCGGTTGAGGCCCAATCCGAATCTAGTAAAGAAGGTCCCCAAATATTTGAGCCATACAGAATAGTGGGCCCAAAAAAGGAGTCCATGAGGCTCATCTTGGATGAAATATCCTGGAAATGGTGTTGGAAGCACTGCCTCTTGAGGAGGGCTAAGGATCCGTATCCCTTGTTGATCCAAGGTTGGAGAATTGGTTGTAAACCGAAGTGAGGTCCTGGAAATTGCATCCCCAAATAAGTGTAGGTACTGGTAATCTCAAGTTCCTCCCCTCGGAAGAAGAAATGAAGGTCCGGAGTTTTCTTCAGCCCATTGAAAATCATAACATTGGGTTTACTCAGGTTGACAGTCAATTGTGGGAGGTTGCAGAACAAAGCTAAGGCATCCAACTGTCTTTGTAAACCCTCCGGGGATGAGGAGAGTGTTAGTTTTTATTACTTGTTTAGCATAATAACATTAAACAATAGGATCACTGAAAGAAATACAAGCACAACAAACATAAAGAACACACGATTTCTCTCGGGGAAACCACAAGGGAGAAAACCCTGGCAAAACTTCCTCAATATATAATTCACTAAGTACAAGATAAAACCCCAACACAAAACAACTTCTCTCCTTCACTTGTGCGAACTCCTCTCTCTCCTATGCGACGTTGAGTGAGTGAATACAAATGAGAAACTCATCCTCTATTTATATTCTACAATTGACTTGACCTTTTACTAATTAGGTCGGCTCTAACTCACCTAACTGGGTCGATCTGTACATTTTACAATAAATATTCTTTCTAGATCTTTCCAGGTCGACCTAATCAGTTAGGGTTTTACATTGACTCTTTCAATGACTCTTACATTATTAATTATATCAATGACATCTCTCGAGGGAGGAATACAATAGACAAATACATTTAGAATATCTTCTGCAATTACATTTCTTTAACACTCCCTCTTAACTAGGAAGGTATTCTTTGGGCAACATCAACAGCATCAACAGCTGTCCAACTGACTTGTGAATCTCTGTATGTCGTCGGAAGTTTTGGATCATCATATGTCTGGGGTATCACATCACATGCTGGAACATCATCATCAACATCATCATCGTCATCATCAGCAACATCCTCTGCTGGATCATCATCAACAAAATCCTTTGCTGGAACATCATCAACAAAATCATCTGCTGGTACATCATCATCAGCAACATCATCTGTTGTAACATCATCATTAGCAACATCATCTACTAGAACATCATCATCAGCTAGAACATAATCATCAGCAACATCATCTACTGGAACATCATCATCAACAACATCATCTGCTGGAACATCATCATCAACAACACCATCTGCTGGAACAATAACAACAATGATCAGTAAATAAATACTGGAACAACACTATCAGTCAACAAGTACCGATCTTCAGTCACGAAGGACTGGCATCTCTATCAGTCGGCAAGTACCGATCTTTCGTCACCCCTGGATAGGCATCCATCCCTAAGGATAGGAACTCTATCAGTCAGCAAGTACTGATCTTCTGTCACCTCTGGACAGGCATCCATCCCTAAGGATAGGAACTCTATCAGTTGGCAAGTACTGATCTTCCGTCACCCCTGGACAGGCATCCATCCCTAAGGATAGGAACTCTATCAGTCAGCAAGTACTGATCTTCTATCACCTCTGGACAGGCATCCATCCCTAAGGATAGGAACTTTATCGGTCAACAAGTACTGATCTTTCGTTCCCAAGACATGCAACCATCCCTAAGGATAGGAACTCTATCAGTCAGCAAGTACTGATCTTCCGTTCCCAGGATAGGTATCCATCCCTAAGGATAGGAACTCTATCAGTCAGCAAGTACTGATCTTACGTTCCCAGGACATGCATCCATCCCTAAGGATAGGAACTCTATCAGTCAACAAGTACTGATCTTCTGTCACCTTTGGACAGGCATCCATCCCTAAGGATAGGAGCTCTATCAGTCAGCAAGTACTGATCTCTTGTCCCCAGGACAGGTATCCATCCCCAAGGATAGGAACTCTATCAGCCGGCAAGTACTGATGTTCCGTCACCTAAGGACATGAACTCTCATTCTCTCTTTTGAGAGAGATCACTCTGGACCACACCAAGCTTGTCTCGAAAGTATTCAAACTTTACGTGAGATAGAGGCTTAGTTAGCACATCAACAACTTGTTCCTTTGTAGAAACATACTCGAGCTTCACGGCTCCCTTCTGCACCATATCCCGGATATAGTGAAACTTGATCTCGATGTGCTTTGATCTACCATGGAACGTAGGATTCTCCGTCATCTTGATGCAACTCTGGTTGTCATAGAGTATATCTGCAACATCAATCTCTACATCGAACAATCCTTCCAACATTTTGCTAAGCCATACTGCTTCGCTACAAGTTGAACATGTAGCAGTCACTCCCTCTGAAGCAAAGCTTTCCTGAGCACCATCCTCCCTCTGCATCTTGTACTCCCTGCATTGGGACATTCTTCACTGGAGTGACTGGTAGCCTTCTCTTCTGATGATCTTCTGTGTATCCATCTATGTCATCTTTCAAGGTCACTGGATACCAAGATCACGAACTTTGTTGCATGTTCTCTCTTGTACCCATCCATGAGCTCCTCATATTCAACCTTGTAGCAAAGGTTGATATCTCATCACTCTAGGTGATCATCCTATCCCATGGGTGCCTTCTGAGCCCATACAAATTCTTCTTTAATCTACACACATGTGGTTCTCTATAGAGAGTCCTGAGTCCTGGAGGTTGCTCGATATCATCTTCTACTTTGATTACACCATCTATCTAGTGTAATATTCACCACTGAGGAAGTGTGTCTGGCCACTAGAGCAACATCTTGTCATAGTCGACTCCCTCTTTCTGAGAGAACCCTTGCTTTGTACTTCTGTAGTAAGTCTTGATTTCGTAAGTCTTGCTCTTCGAAATAAATCTCATCATTCTTCATTTGTAGGTGTTCACGATATTTCCTACCAGTCAAATTCAGTTGCATGGTTAGAAACGTTTCATAGTTTCCAAAACATATTAATAATTACAGATTCTTATGCATAGTTCACACAATCATGCAACTATCTTAGCCAATGCTTCAACACAACATTCATCCATATCCCGTATTCATATGGTAACTTTTTAGATGCCTTCTATCTCTACCAGAACATTATTAAGAGTGTGCACTACTCCCAATATGCCAGCAAAGAGGTTTCATTCTAGATAAGTAGCAATGGAATGTTGTATAGCACCATAGGCCACTTACCCATCACATGCATATTATTAGTATTTTGTTCATCAATGCAAACATTCTAACATGCATAATACACATCCTAAATCTAGGAACATAAATATGTACACAACTGAACAATACAGGAAATGACAATTCAAATACTTATTTTTGTTTGGTTGTTGGGTAGACTCCCTCTTGATCTTAGTCTCTTTGCAAGAACTACTGGAGTCTCTAACAGTGTGTTCAACTTCATCGTCTGATTCTGAGGACCTATGCCTTTCTTGCTCATGATCGGAAATATTGAGCAAATATTCTACGCCGTAGATCACTTGTTCTTTGTACTGGAGTAGACTCTGTGTGTCCCTCCTTCCTCAATTCCAATCACGACTGCATCCCTTCTTATCTAATGCTGAGATAGATAGGAGGTTCTTCCATCTTCTTGGTTTGTATTAAAGTACATATTCTTCTTCATCTTCTCTGGTTTTGACTTCATCATCATATTCACTATCTTCGGCTGCATGAGCATGAAATATTTTCTTTTGCTTCTTATGTAGTCCAGATTTGAGTGGACAATATCTCGCAATGTGTCTTGTTTTGTGACAGGAATAGCATGCAACTGAAGATAGGTCTCTCTTGAACATCCTTTTCTTCTGAGGTCTTCTTGTAGAGTCTTCACGAGAACGTACATTGTTCTTCCTTTTCCTTCCACCTTTGGCATGAGTTGCCAAAGCTTGATCTTCATTGTCCTTTAGTTTCTCTCTCTCACTGCTATTCATTCTTCCTCTTGCACACACTCTTCCCATAGTTGTCTGAACTGGATCAATTTCTTTCTAGCACAAATGGCACGAACAAATGGTTCCCAATCTCTGGGGAGACCATTCAGAGTGGTCATCACAACTTCAACATCCTCTACCATGTCTCCAATAGCTTCTAGTTGTTCTTTTATCTGGGACACTCTGGAGAAGTATGAGTGCATGGACTCAGACTTCAAGATCTTCACTCCCTTGAGTTGATTTCTCAAGGTCATATTCCTATTAATGTTCTTCCCTTCAAATAGGTTAGTCAAGGCATTGAACATTTCTTTTGGTGTCTTCTTTGAAGACACTTGAGGGATCAAGTGATCTTTTATAGAATCAACTATGATCCTCTTTGCCTTGATAACATTCTTCTTATGCCTTGCTTTGGCTTCATCTCCCTCTGGTTCTGTAAGTCCTTCCTTTATAAAGTCTTCTAGGTCATGTTCTTCAAGAATAAGCATGACTCTATACTTCCATGCCCTGAAGTTCTCAGCTCCTTCAAGCTTCTCATCAAGCTCGGTATTGCTTGTCGTCTTGATATAATGAGTACTTCAAATGGAAATATAATAGATTTGAGACTTACCAGAAAAGTTGTCCTGAAAGTGCTTCTACCTTGATCTAGGGTTTGATAGAGAAACCCTAATTTTCCAACTTCGAAATTTTGGAAAACTAATTGGATGAAAAGATGTGCCTCCTCAAGGCAACTTGAGCAAAGTACTCCTTTTTTCTGATTCTGTGAGCAGATCTCTTCGGTCCTCATAGAGCCTAGTAATACATGCTCGTAATTGACCACTTGCTACTACAACACTATACAACTACTACCCCTTGAATTGCATATGTGACTCATTCCTTCGATCTTACGAGGGACATCTTTCTGCATCACGCCAAGCTTGTCCCTGAAGTACTCAAACTTCACTCTCGACAGAGGCTTGGTCAACACATCGGCTGTCTGCTCATCCGTCGTAATATATTGGAGCTTCATTGCTCCCTTCTGTACCATATCTCTGATATAATGGTACTCGATCTTGATATGCTTGGACTTGTCATGAAATACTGGGTTCTCGGACAACTTCACACAACTCTGGTTGTCACAGAAAATACAAGTCGCCTCTAACTTGAGATCAAACAACCCTGCAAGTAACTTTCGAAGACACACTGTTTCACTGTTAGTTGAACATGCTGCAATATACTCTGCCTCGACTGTACTAAGTGCCACACTAGTTTGCTTCCTGCTAAACCAGGAAATCATGCCTGAACCCAGACTGAAGGAATATCCTGAAGTGCTCTTCCTGTCTGTGACACTACTAGCACAATCTGAATCAACATAGCCTTGTAGGCTAATATTCTGATCTGACACATACCTAAGCCCATAATCAAGTGTACCCTTTAGATACCTCATAACATGATTTCCCGCAATCAAGTGAACATGTCTTAGGTCAACCATGTACTGACTCAAAGTGTTCACCGGAAAGCATATATTTGGTGTAGTGTTTGTCAAGTACATCAATGAACCAATCATCTGTTTGTATAATGTAGCATCTACTGTCTTTGTAGAAATATCACAACAACTTCAAGTTTAATGCCATCGGTGTAGCCATGGCCTTACAGTCCAATATCTTGAATCTCTTCAGGATTTCCACAACATATTTTCCTTGGCTAAGGAAAATCTCATCTGGACTCTGCCACACCTCTAGACCTAAGAAATAGTGCATCATACCTAGGTCTTTCATCTCAGACTCTACGACAAGCTTCTTCTTAGTTTCTCAATGAGCTTCTCGTCTCCTGTTAGAAATAGGTCATGTACATACAATAGCAATATCACTGGTTTCCCATCCTCAACCTTGTAGTAAAGGTTGGAATTTGCTTTACTCAAGCTCATCAAAAGACTATCAATCCTGCCATACCATATCTTGGGTGCCCGCTTCAATCCCTACAAGGCCTTCTTCAACTTGCACACATATGTCTGCCTATCATATGTCTCGAATCCCAGTGGCTGCTCCACATACACTTCTTCTTCTACTACACCATTCAGGAGAGCTGTCTTCAAATCCATCTGGTGTAACTTCCACTTCATCACTGTGGCTATCGCAAGTATAGCTCTAATCGAAGTGTATCTTGCTACAGGAGCACCTGTCTCGTTATAATCGACTCCCTCTTTCTGAGAGAAACCAGGAACCTTGCTTTGTACTTCTGTAGTATGCTTGATTTTGTAAATCTACTTGAATGTCATTGCTGAACAATCATCACTTGTTCTTCAGAACAAGTCTCATCATCCTTCTCTTGTAGGTCATAGCACACAATCTTTCCTACAATGCAAATTCAGTGATATATTTAGCAACATTATATACTAATCAATCAATTCAATGTATTGACAACTTCTTATTCATAATGTACATAGTCATGTAACCAATACATCTTAGCCAATGCTTTAGCACAACACCCATCTATTTCCTAAACACACATGGTAACTATACTGCTCTTAGTATGTCAACAAAAAGGTTTCATCCTAGACAAGCAACATTGGCTCATGGAATGTTGTGCAGCACCATGAGCTACTTATCATGCATATTAAGAGTACACTGTTCATTAATCCTAGCGATATCCATGCATAATACACTTCCTGTGTCTAGGAATACAAATATTCATACAAATGTTGTTAATGATACTTAGAGATTTAAATAATAACTCAGATGACAGTTTGAATACTTATCTTTCATGTGTTTTGTAGGATCCCTCTTAATTTCTGCCTCCTTGCAGAATTCTCTGGAGTTTCTAGAAGTGTACTCTGCTTCACCGTCTAATTCTGAAGACCTTGATCTTCATCTTCGCCTGGTCCGGAACTTGCTGAAGTCTTCATCTTTGGTCCTCATGCACTGGATCAAAGATCTCCTTTTACTTTGCTGTTACTGCTTGGAAACAGACTCTTCACGTTCTTGCCTTGTGCATATCCCTTGCATATGCCATTATGATCTACTTGGGTTCACGATGTTATGTATCATGGCTTGTTCTGCTTGACCCTTCAATTTGTACAAGCCTCCATCTTGTTCTCCAATTACAACTGCATCATCAATAGACTTTCCTCTTGCCCACATAAAAACTTGGCCATCAACAAAAGCAACTCTAAATCCTTTCTCTTCTAATGCTGATATGGAAAGGAGATTCTTCTTCAATCCTGGTACATACAAAACATCTTTCATCTTTATAGTTTTACTGGAGTCTGACTTGTATGAAGCTTCCCCTACCCCTTTTATGGGATATTGGTAATCATCTCCAAGCTTCACCTTATGAGGTGAATCCTTTTATGTCTTTGAAACTTGTCATGTGCTTAGAAGCACCACTATCAACAAGCCAAGTATCACTTTGTAAGAGTGGAAATCAAAACATATTCTTCTTCACTTGAACAATCTTCTCTTGCCTTCTTCTGAACATGTTCATCGTCTTCTGCGGCATGAGCATGATACCTCTTATTCTTTCCTTTCTTGACTTGATCTTTTGCATGGGGACAATTCCTTGCAATGTGTCCCATCTCCTGACAATAGTAGCATCTAACTGTTGAATAATCTTTCTGGGACTTGTGAGACTTATGAGACTTCTTGGGTTTCTTGTGGGAGTGATCTTCTCTCTTGTTCTTTTCGTTGTTTGTGTGAGCTGCTAGTGCTTGATCTTCGTCATTACCCAACTTCTCTTCTCTTGCTACCAATCTAGCTTCTTCTTGAGTGCATTCTTCCCATAACTTGCTATATTTTGTTAGCTTCCTTCTAGAACAAATTCCTTGAATAAATGATTCCCAAGACCTTGGGAGACCATTTAATGTGGTCATTACTACCTCAGCTTCTTCAACTCTATCTCCAATGGCTTCAAGTTGTTCTTGAAGCCATTGGAGACCAAGACCTCTATGGATACCCCTGCCAAAATGAGGGGTAACATCTGGCTCCAATTGCGGGACGTGTGCTTGCCATCGGTGAGTGCATGAGAACCTCAGACCTCTCGGTTATCGCAGACCACATAAAAACCAAAAAACAGTGTGGTGGGGATGGCTTGATTCACACCCCGTGACCACGCTTTATTACATAAAAATTGCAGAATTAAAAATAAGTAACAGCAGCAAACGCTCATGTGTGAGCTTATTCATCCTACCTACACTAACCTAACATGAAAGCAGAGAATGTTAAGTATATGCATATACCCAGTGGAGCCATTCAAGCATCTCTTCTATGCCAAACTGCTCTTTTATGTGTTTGTTTAGAGACAGAGATAGGGATATATTTACCCTAAAACAGCACTGTCCTGCAATCTGCTCACGAATCTTTAATGACATGCTGTCAAGATATAAGAATTCATCAAAGTGTTGGCAGAAAAAATCAGACTGTGAGCAAGAATCTTCTACCCACCGACTGATTGGACTTAAATACAAGCCTCCATAAAGCTGATTTTCATCATAAAATTGTTCATGCTGATCTGCAAAACAGCTATCTCCATAAATGATATGAACTTGTGGCAGATCTATTTCATAAATTTGCTCTGGCTGATTTGCAGAACAAGCGCTGTGATCTTCAATAAAATGAACTTGAGGCAGTTTTGGATCTTCATAGTAAAACTGTTCATGAATAGTGTAAATCTGAGGTAGCATTATCTTTTCAATATTATCTTCGACCAAGGACCCTTGTGAGGATTCCTCGATCGGATCATCCATGGAACTTTCTCTAAACTGCCCTCTTTTATCCTCAACGTGTTCCTCAAATTGTTGCTTTTTTTGCTCAATGTGGACCCTAGGGATGAGAGCATCGTATTGTCTAGCAAGTTGCTCAATCTCATTGACAGTCCCATCATGCCAGCAGAGGAGAAACCTTTCAAAAAACTTTGCCAATGAATCTATGGATTTATTCGGAAGATTATAGAACCAATTGTCTGCATCCCCTTCCAAAGTGAAAGCAAAAATGACCATGAGGTCATCCTCACAATAGACATTTAAATCAACCATCAATTTGCAGTAAGAGGCAGTGTGATAGATCGTTGAAACATCATCATTCCCATGGAACTTTGGGAGAATGTCATACACCGTTTCACAATCATAACAGTCATTAGGAAATCCACAGATATTTGAGAAATCTAGCGCGGGACAAGCTTCGTGCAGAGTGGTTTCGTGCAGAAGATTACGCGGTTTTTCTTTATCATCATCCATAAATCAAATAATGAGGTACTAAATCTGAAACATAGTCATACCTTATACCAAACTGTGGAGTCGCCAAGGTGAGCTTGAAAGCTTTCCAATGAGTGTGCTCACCTCTACACCCAATAGGATCTTCGAATTTGTAAAAGGATAAGGGCTCTGTCCCTCTGTGGAGTCGCCATGTGAGAAAAAGAATCTGCAATAAAATCTCCCACAAATGTCGTTATTGAAGCATAGTCTTCAAATTTCGGGAACTGGACTTTGTCCCCGGCAACGGCGCCAAAAATGTTGTCCTCCGAAATGGCATGCGTGTCGTTTTAAAAGCCCAAAATGCAACACACCAGCCGAAATGACAACTCTCTCAGGAGAGAGGCCAATGTCACCACACTCCTCTCCTCTTCACTTCAGGTTGGCTCTTCTCCAACACTAGGGGGGTATCCCTAAAATAGGATCGCTAAGGCAGGTACAGTAACGGGTAAGGTGAATGGAAGAGGCTGCCTTAGAGAAACGGAAGTAACAAAAGATAGTTTTAAATGGGTGATGGAAAAGAAGGGAAGATCAATCCTCAGGGAAAGACCAGTGCCAGTATCAGAAGGGGAAATGGAGTCAAAAGAGGACTCATGGAGGCCTCATGCTTCATAAAAGTGAGATGAATCTAGAATGCATAAACAATCAGTTCTTAATCAACATTTCGTACAACCGAATATTGATGTCCATCGAAATGCTAATTGTTTAAGCATAATTAACCAACTTAATCCTAAATGGCTAATCTATTGTGCTTGAAAAAGCCCTCACAAGCTAGATTTCTACAACTTGAAATACATCACACAACCACATGAAAGATGCTCAATCTGTCCACAAACCCAGCTGATATTTTCATTAAAGCTCAATAGGGAGAGAAAACCCCAAAAATTTTCCATCCTTTACAATGCAGGAGGCTCTCCTCTTTATATGCCCAAAAAAAAGGCTCTCTTCAAACAAAAAAGGAGAATAAAAAATAATAATAAGATAGAGGAAAAAGTGGGTGAATATCCAATTTCCTCTCCAACGAATACCTGACCACCCACTTGACTTAATCTATTGTTTTTTCAACATAAAGTGTACTTGGCTCAAATAGCCACGCGTTATCAATTACCAGCCATAACCTTTTAGAAAACTCCACGCAATAATGTCAGCTGAAAGAAATCGTGTTGTAGCTTGGCGTTTAAACTCGGTGGACAAGGTTTAAACTTGGGTGTGTGCCAACATCTTATTGAACCCCGAGCTAACTGGTCATATGAACTGCCAGATTGCTTTCTCTGTAACTGGATGTCAAAAGAAAACGATCCCTGAAATGCTCCAACAACTCCACGAGATCGTGAAGCCAGCCCTCGACCAGCGAATGGCCATTGGCTCATCTAAGGCATGAAACCCGTGTGATCGGTTGCCGAAAGATCCCCGAGGAATATGCAAATCAACAGATAGATGGATCGCCATCCCCACGCCAATAAATTTAACTCACGGGCTGACTGCACAGGCTCCATAAATCTCGACGTAATGGTCAGGTTTTCAGCTCGAGGCTCCAATAATTTGACATGTTCGGGAACATCCCTGTACCGACTTCACGCTCCAAAATAATGATTCACTTCAGCTTGCAGATAGCTGTGAAAGGTGTCAGGAAATGGCCTTTCTCCTGTTCGAGTAAAGACAGATCATTCACGATCCCCAATGGTTCCGATAGTGCATCTGCAGTCACTGCACAAAAAATCTTTACATTTATCAGTCGGCTGCCAATGATAGCAGATTTGAGCTTGTGATGGTGGATCAAAACTTTTATTTGTTGTTGAAAAGAACCCACTCCCCGTAGATCTGCTTCTTGTTAAAAATATTTTCTGATTTGTATTTTGAATGATAACCGATGCATGGTACATGGATCAAGAGGAAACTGCTCCGGAAAATCCATGTTACTGCGAAGATACGACCAAACAGCTGCCAATGATAGGAATAACCCCTGATTTCCACGCAGACAGCTCCATAAAAAGCTTCATCGATCCTCTTAACCTCAGATTTCCATGACCTCGAAGTTAGCTATGAATGAGGATACATAATATCAACTATGTATACTGCAAATCTTTCTTGATTCTAATTCTTTCAACAAATGGTGTAAAATAGAGATCATGCTGCATCATTCGTTTTAGTTACAAACAAAACAGGAAGCCGGAAGTGTTAGTATAGTGTCTAATTTCTCAAGAATTTGCAATGCAAGGCAAATGCACTCTGATGTTCTCTTGATCAATCAAACGCTGAGAGAAAATCGACCGAATGTTGGATTGTCTGATACGAGCCAGAACCCATGCCTTGAAGGACTGTCATACTCCGACTTAGGAAAATATCTTTCTCCTGTCAAGCTCATTATTCCGAAATCTGGCAGATGAAGTAAACTAACAAGAATTGTACTGCTGCATTTTGTAAAATTGCCGGCCCATGCCTCTCATTCTGCAATTCCTTGTGAAGAAACTCTATGGATACCCCTGCCAAAATGAGGGGTAACAGGGACCATACTACATATTTTTTTTCTAGATCAGAGATCGGATGCCTTCAGAGGGGGCATGCATTTTGTTCAGATTGCCCCCGAGCAGAGATATTAGTGGGGACAAATGGTTTATTTATGAGTCCAGACATGTTATACAGCATGGCCTACAGGGTCACCCTTCCTTGCCAGGCTTTGAGTAAGCCCATTGAGACAGTTGCCTAGCCTTATTTTTGATTGAGAGCATTACAGAGTATTGCGGGTTTGCCACTTGTTGCCCTGATTCAGTAGAGATCCAGTTTCAGAGTCAGCTTCAACAGCAGGTATATGGTGTGGCAGGTATAGCATTTGATGTTCAATTGCTCATGTTGTTGATTAGACTTGTTTATATATGATAGTACACTGACTTTACATATGATGTTGATGTGGTGATCTAGTTGTCATTATGATGTGTTTGGCCCTTGGTGATGTCAGTCCACCCCTTCCAGTAAGATCCTGTCTATGCACACTGGATCATATCCCCACTATTGGTATAGACTTGGTCACTTAGTCCCCCTTGGCAGCTGACTGTGGATCCACCTTCACTTTCTCCACTCATCCGACTCATTCATGTTGGTTTTTCCCGACTTGGACTTTGATTTGTGACCTTGAGGATCACCTTCCCCACTGACCTCTGAGTATGCCATGATTCCTTGTCTTCTGTGCCTCGGCTCTTTAGTGTGTGAGATGCACTCTCAAACTTGGGATTTGCTCCTATCGGTTGCCCCCGATGTTGCAATGCAGTATAGGATTGTGTAGCCTCACCGGGTGTTCCCCATTGGTCATTGAAGCATGTACACTCACCTCCATTACTTTGCAGTATGAGCACATTGATTATATCTATTGAGATATGTATGTAGCCCAAAAGGGCCTTGAAATGTAATGAAATGAAGCCAAAAAGGCTATTGTAAATGTAAAATCAAGCCAAAAAAGGCTAAGTATGAAAGTCATTGTAAAGGTTCATGCAAATGTGTTTTTGAACACACATGGACACAGGTCAGCCATATATATCAGCATTGTATTGGTTATTTCCTCACCTAGTCCTGCGGGGCAAGGAGGTGAGAGGGAGCAAGGGATAAGCTCAAGATTGTCCCCTAGAGTCTCAAGTTACGGTTTGCTGGACACCCAGTTTGGCGGATGTAGAAAAGATTCTCACGGAGTCTTCTCAAGGGACGGATGTGAGTTGTGAGGTATTTGTTAGATGACCAGTGGCGGTTTCCTTGCACTATACCCATTTGTGAGGCACCGCCCTTCCCTGTGTACTATCACGGTATGCTTATCTCAGTGGGCCCCGCTTTCCCGATTCATCCAAAAGGTCGCACTATCTTGGTCCTTGTCTTCCTTTACCCTTCACCTTGTTTTTCCACATCACCCAAAGTCAGCTAGGTGGTCAAGTCTATAGGTTGTGCATAGCAGTTTGAGTCTTTTGGATGTGGTGGGCCCACCTCACCAGGGGCCTCGTATTTTTGAGATATTATGTATTTTTGATCACCATATTGGCATCATATTGTTTAGTAATGTACTAACATGTATAAGGAAGCCTATCACTTCATATTGCATACAGGTATTCATCCAGCACCATTTTGACCAGATTTGACTTGGTCAAACCAGGTTGACTAGGCCAGAAATGGGCCCGAAAAAATATTGCGATCAAGATTTCGATTTTGGTCATTTTCTATCTCTTGGGGTCCCATATGAGCCTCCAAGCATTAGAATTTTAAAAAGTTGAGGCAGCGATGATATTTTTAATTATTATTGGTCATTATTGACCTGTTTTAATTAAAAATCACGGATTTTGGGCAAACAGTGCCTAAGTGATGGATCATGGTCATTCAAGTGACTATGTCTACTATTTTTGGGGTCCACGATCGCATTGCAACAGGCGGTTCGTCAATTCGGGCACTATAAGTGGGTCAAAAGCCCAATTTACACCTTCAGCAATAAAAACCAGTAGTTAATTAAATGGAAAATCAAAATATGGCAAAGGCAACTATGGAAAATGGCAAAAATCAAAGGTTGGCTAATACAAGGGTGAGTCCTAAGGTATTTTCATCATGTTTGGACATTGTATTGGTGTTGTGGGACCCTCTATTTGTCCAGCTCACCATGGGGGACGAATTTGCCCATAGGCGGCGTTTTTCCACTTAGAGAAAATCAAAATTTTGGTGTTTTATTGTATTTGGACCATAGTGTATTGGTATGGGGGGCTAAAACAGCCCATAGGCACCCCCCAACCACTATTGTATTGATTTTATGGGCCCCACAAAGGGGTCCCATCTCCACATGGGCGCTATTGAGGGTAATTTGCCCCCCCTCTTGAGAGCTCATCTCCACCATTCGTTTGGGTTAGGAGAGAGTCAATCCCAACCATCCATTTTGGAGGGAATAGGGTTTTGAGAGTGGTCTTTCTCTATAAGAGAAGACACTCACCCATTGTACACCTCTCTCTTGGCATTTTTGGACTTAGAATAGAAGAGAAAACGACTTGGAGCTCTTTGCTTGGTTCTTGTGTGATGTTCTTTGAGATTGTTGATTGCCATGCTATCTTGATGCACTAGAATAGATTGTGATTGTCTTCAACACATTATTTCTCACCATTGTTTGCAACAAACACGAATTCTTGGAGAAGGGCGC
The DNA here is from genome assembly GCA_027924585.1 of Larix kaempferi. Lineage (NCBI taxonomy): Eukaryota > Viridiplantae > Streptophyta > Pinopsida > Pinales > Pinaceae > Larix > Larix kaempferi. Next base: position 28,402,261 of record BSBM01000089.1, read on the forward strand.
ACCATTTGGCTGCCACTGTTGCTCCACTCTTCGGGATCGGTCATCAAAGGGAAGTGTTTTTGTCTTCAAGCCAAGCATTTTCTTCTTGTTTTCATTTACATTTTTATTGCTGTAGCTTTCATTTACTTGCTATGCGTATTTGACTTATGTCCATGTGTTTTGGCAGGCAAGGAGGGCGAGTTGGTGGGATTGAACAAATGGAATTCACTTGGGGACTTCTACAATCGCTTCTATTTGAACTTCAGGACGTATAACCTCATCAAATCAAAGATATCAACTGGTTACAAGTAGGTGTTTCATTTCTTTCTCTTGCATTTCAATTTCTAAATGGCTGAAGAGAGAAACTTCCATTAAAACCCCAAAAAATAAAATCTTAAAACTCCACTGTTAAAACCTTGTTTTTATTGTAAACCCATTTCTGAAATGTTCTTAAACCTCTACATCTAAAATTTCAGTTAATTCCGACTCCATTTTCCCATAGATCTAGCACTGGTCCACTTGGTAAAAATGCCCCCTAGGGTGTTTTTCTCTTTCTCTCTAGCCGGGTCATTTTGGGGTTGTGGGTACTCTTGATTTGGACTTAAATTGTCATTTTATCACAAGAAATCAAGTTATTGTTTGCTGGAAGTGATTACAAACGTTAATTTTACGTTGCCGTAGGTCCATTAATCCACTGCTTAACCCCATTCCTTGGGCAATTTACTTCAGCATTTCACTTCCAATTTACTGTATGTCCTTAGACTATTTTCAGCCATATAATCACTAATCTAATCTTGTTATTTAATTACGTTTGATTGCTGGTCACCTTTTGCATCACTCTCATTCTACCATTTGTGTCCACCGGTTGGCTGAAATTAGGCTTAGGAGTTCATCTACACTCAATCTCTTGTTTTATCTTTTTATCTTGTGTGGGATTTGGGTGTATTTTTGTCTCTCAACTGTCACTGGTTGAGCGGGGTCTCCCCCCTGACTTGGCTACGTGCCTCGTCTGAAGTGACAATAGCCTTGTCCGGTGTCACTTCCGTTCCTTGAGCGGAGGACTTGGCCATTGCTGGTTACATCTTCCTAGCTGCACCCCCTCTACCATCCCTGTTGGGACACCTTCCACTAGCAGCTAGAGTTTGTGTGATAACAAACCTCAAGTGTATACTCATTTATAGACTTGGCCATTTTGCTAGTTACGGGTGAAAATGGCATAAACAAGGCTAGGCTAAGAAGGTTTGACTTGACAACCTCAACAGTGTGACATCTTAGATGAAGGATAAAGGGAAACCACCTACACATATGCTGGATAGAGAAATACTGGGGGAGGGCGGTGTCTCATAGATGGGTAGAGTGATGAGACTGCTTCCAGTAGACTCTAGACAAGCAACCTTTATTGCATTTAATTCATAGTTAGCTTTAGGATTTAACATTGACATTAACTTTAGATCAACTTTCACTAGTCATCCTCCAAGAGCAGGTGCCTTGAATAGCCTTGCGGGCCTCAAATAATCACTCGGTATGACCTCCATTGCCCGCCACTGTTCATAGGTGAGATGGAGTGACCACCCTATTGCCCTGTAGAGACAAACAACCTTACATCATACAAAGTATGAGTGCTCGTCCCTTGGCCAACAACTGGCTACGGTAGACATTGTTTTTGCTGACTTTTTGCATCTATAAGATATAGCATTTAAGTTCTGATGCAGTATTGTCTAAAGACACTTTTGTTAGGAGTACTTGTTTTCGAGGACTAAAGGAGGACAGTTCTTGTGACTAGAATCACACACCCCAGAGCCGAGACACAAAGAAAACATGGAGTCTATCCAACACAGAGGCATAAGTGGGGGAAGTCCTCGATATCACTAGTTAAGGTGTAAGTCGGGATTAAATCAAGAATGAATGACAATGGATGGATGGGGAAAGTGACAACATGATGCCATGACTAGCAAAGACCCTACGAGGGAATGACCAAGTCCATACTTATGAGGAGGGCATGACCAACGAGTATATACAAGAACCTCTTACTCACAGTAACTGAATCACCTCTACTCTAGACAACCAATGAGAACCCTATAGAATATCGCCAGTTAACAACCACTACACACCAACTCAAACCACCAAGATAAGTAAACGAGCATAATAACAATCCAAACACACAAATCATATACCTGCTGGGTCATATATCTGCATCTATGATCTGTAACATCTGAATGGCACTGGAACACTGCTACTGCACATACCGGGCACATTATCACCATATCTGCTCTGAATGATAGAAAAATGGCTAACTCAATCATCGACCTGGGGTCATGAGGCTCAGTCTTGACATGAAACTGAAAATATGTATGCTCTGGGTCCACTGAATATGAGAGTGATCATGAATAAACTGCTCATCAACCGCTGATCTCGTACATAACATAGTAAAGGACTGACTCAGAAATATGCTCAAAACTGGTCTTCAAATCATGGTAGCCCCCGCTACTATGGATGTGACAACACACCCATTGCTTTCTACTCTGAAAAGCTGAATTGAATAAAAAATTTATACCCCTATGTTCTCTTTTATAGACTAGGAGGTACAATGAATCTGGACACATGCATAACAATGCCTTAACTGAAGTAGACCTAAACCCTAGATCTACTCATTGCCTTGGGATTGTTGCCCTCAGTTTGCATGAAAGAACTATTCCTAGGAAGGTGCATCCACCAGAAGAGAGTGCAAGTATGCATGCATGCGTATCTCTCTTTTAGGGATCTGCATCCCATCTAATGTTGGAAACTTTCCACATGCAAAGTGCCCTAACTGACTGTGCATGCAACTACTGACTCAAGCAAGCTCAGAAATAAAAAAATCTAAATTGGAACTAAACTGTGGATGGTGCATGCATACACTCTCCATCTCTTTCCTCCATACATGCTCCTGTGCCCTTATGACTAGTATACGGAACTGCTGAATGAGGGCATACTGCTACTGCTGTCATTAAGGCTGCTGCACAGAATTGCCGTGGGAGTACCTGCCACCACACATTTTCTGCATGTGGCCAGATCTCTGCTTGCCGCTGCTATTGATGGTGCTCTGCTGGACACTTTCTGAGGTACTAAAAGTCCCAACAGTTAGGCATCGATCTGTGTTCTAAATTGAAAGGACAAGGACTATTACAACAAGGCTGTAGTGTTTGGGTGTACCAAGCACACAACAAACAAAGTGCAGAGATGATAATATAAGAAAATGGGCAAAATAAAGAAGAAGTTCAGGGTAAAGCTCAACAGTAGGGAATGGACGTTGTAGTTAAGCATGATATTCGATCAGTGTTACAAACATCGCCGATATATCGGCAACATCGTGATGCTTACCCTCTAGCGATATATCGGGAATATATCGACCGATATTTTCCCCGATTTTTTGCCGATTTTATCGCGATTTTTTGGCGATTTTTTTGAATATATTGCGATTTTTTGCCTTTTCTTTGCTCATTTTCCGTGTTAAAGTAAAAGTGACATTCTCCTTATCTTTCATTTTCTATCCTTTTACTTCAATTTTTAACATTACCATTAATTGTTTCAGGATGTTTGAGAGTGGTTCCAACCTCATCGGACTTCATATGCAAAAAGTAGAGTTTTAGATCCCATTCAGAATTCAACAGACTTAATAGTTTTTCAGGAGTTTAGGATTACAAACTTTCCACTGGATTTTATCATGTATGAGGGTATGGAATTGGCATTTAATCAAGCACATCAACGCCTCAATGTACCTTGATGTTGGTCGTGTTGATTGTTGAACTCCTTTGTCACGACCTTAATAAAAATTTACTCCACTCAAGCAAAATCACTTATTAAGCATGGGAAGTTTTTTCTACCTTATTTTAACGATTGGATTAGGAAGTTTCATCAAAATTGTAAGGTGTTGAGTTGTTGACTAATGTCCTTGGAGGATCAACTTTGAGATTTAAGGTAGAGTCAAGGACTAGAGCCTAGAGGAGGGAGGCATAGGGTGTTATTGATGAATAGGATCCCAATATAGGCAATGATTCACTGACATGTATTATTTATGGTTTATGTTTCACATTCATTTTTTTAAATGTCCTAGCTCATTTATTAATTAAAAATATGCATATACATACATAGCGATTTAAAATATACATAGAGTCCACTACAACCCCCATGACCGCTACGGCCTTCTAGCTCTAGAGGCAAAGCCAGTACTAGAGCAATTACCTTTGCTTGTAAAAGGGGTAGAGGGAATCAATTGTTTATTTACTTGATTTCATTGTATATAAGATACATTGATTGTATTTTTTTGGTGATTCAATAGTCGGGGACTCGATCCAGGACACGATTCATTTTTTATGTGTGATCTATCACTAGATGTCTTTTACATCTTATGTATCGGTTTTCTTTCCATATTCATGTGGTAATGTGTTTATTTGATGTTCTTGACACTTGTTGCTTTAGATGTTTAGAAAATTGAAAAAAAATGAATAGTTTTGTATTTTTTTAAGTCTGCCGATATATTGCCGATGTTTGCCGACACTTTCGCCGATAAATCCGATAATTTCTTTTTGGACCCTTGGCGATATATTCGCCGACTTGATATTTGTAACACTGATCAAATCTTCCCACAATTTGGTTCTTCAGTGATATCCACTAATCTCAACCATTGAGGTCTTTGGAGGGCGATAATTGGGTCTGATAACATTGGTTCAGAGTTCAGACAAGACAGAGATTTAAAACAGCCAGATGGGGGAGCAGGTAAACAAGGGTTCAAGTCCTGAAAAAGAAAGAGAGCAAAACAAAGAAATCTGGATGCAAAAGAATCCTCCTCAGTATTTATTAAATCCCTGAATGTAATGTATAAAGATTGGGTAGTTGTCTTAATGGATAACTACCATATATATAGTGAGAGCTGTTGTTAAATTGTCTTTAATGTCAAATAGTGATTTGAGGCATAAATCCTTACATTATAATGTTCCTCTCACTTATTATTGGTTATCCATATCAAAACCATGATAATACCTTGCTTTTGATTGATGAAGGAAAGTGTTTCGTTTCTTTGAAATATAAACTTAAGTAATGAAATGAGGATGCAACATAGGAAATTTCTCCCATTCAAGGACGCTCTTCTACTAGTAATTACACTGTATTTAGCTTGAATTGTGAAAGGAAAACACCCAAATATATGTCATATATATATATATACCTATGTATTGAGACCCTTGGTAGTTAAAAAAGTGCAATACCATGCACTGTACAGTCCTCTCAAAAAACTTAACAAAGCCTCCCAGTAATGGAGAGAGTTACTAACTGGAATTAATTATTCGCATGAATTACATCTGACTTATATCCAATATTAGTACATAAGTGATGTAATGGCTAGAGTTCTTTTTACACATATCAAATGGATAATCACTTTGATTTTCTTTCTTGATTCCTTCCATCTCAAAATAGTTGATTGTTATACAAGTAAATTTTTTTGTTCACAGTGACAAGATTTGATTCTTTTCCCCATTTGTTTTTCAGATGCTTGTCTTTTTGCAGCACCCCAAGTTCGAGCTTCATATTGAGTCACTGCCTCTCTGGCTGGTATGTCCTATGGGGCTTGATTATCTTAGGAGAAAACATTTAAGTATGTTGCTTTGTAGTATCTGTTGTTTTGTGAAGAACAAATTTCTTTGGAATTAATGTTTCTTTTTGTTTTATGAAAAACAAATTTCTTTGGAATTGATGTTCTTTCGTATCATTGCTCTTTTTTTTTGTAGTTCTTATTCAGAGAGTCAAGTTCGGTTTTGAAGACCAACAAGCAAGCAGATGATGGTGGAAGAATGTCCAGTATTGGCAAGTTAAGCACAACTTCTGGGCTGACTGATAAGGAGAAGAAGGGAGTAGTAGCAGCAATTAGTGATGATTGGTGTGCCGATATATTGGATGTTGCATTTCAGCGCATGCTCAAGAAAAATCCTACTGTGGGAGTGACTTTATCTTATAGCTCATTGGAGACATGGACTGATGGTTTTGCAAGCAAGGCTGAATTTAGTCAGTATCGTGCCAGACTGGTATTTTCAATGCTTTCCAATTGCTTGTAAACTGCTTCCTTTCTTTATTTATGTTTTTTTCTTCAGCACATTGTGTAGATAGCATTCAATATTTTTGTGGAAATCCTGCTTAATAGTAACTTAGAGCTGTTTTTCACCTAAGCTGCCATCAAAATTGCTATGAGGGGGTGTTTCTATGCTGTCAAAACCACCCAGGTCTTGCACCTGACCTCATCTACACCCACTCGGGATTTTAAACTCGGGTCTCACATTAAATGATTAACACAAACTCGATCACCTTGCTTCTTGCTGCTAGACTACACACCCATGGGAAAAAGAGCATTCAACTTGATAAATGTGTTTATGATTGTTATCACATCTATGTTAGCTGGAGCTACCATATTGCAGACTGTGTGGCCGAGGACCGCACAGTACTTTTTTTCCAGATCAGAGATCAGCAGCCTTCAGACGAGGCACTTTTGTTCAGATTGCCCCTAGCAGATATATCAGAGGGGACAGACAGTTGTACAGTGTTACAGACATTGTCACTTACCATCTACCACAGGGTCACCTCTTCCTTGCCAGGCTTTGATGTAAGCCCATTGAGACAGTTGCCTAGTCTTGTTTTGATCGAGACTATCACAGTATATTCCTGGTTTACTATGTTGCCCGGATTCAGCAGAGATTCAGTTTAGAGATAGCTTCAGTAGCAGCAGGTATTGGTGCAGCGGGTATTGCATTTGATGATTATTGCTCATGTTGTAGATTAGACTTCTTTATACTTGTTAGTACACTAACTTTGCATGAGATGATATATTTGGTGATCTAGCTATTGTATGATGTGGTTGGGTCCTTGATGATGTCAGTCCACCCTTCCTGTTAGACTTATGTATATGCACGCTGGGTCATACCCCCTACATGTGGTATAGACTTGGTCACTTAGTCCCTCTTGGCAGCTGACTTTAGCTCCACTTTCACCTTCTTCATCCATCCGACTCATCCACGATGCTTGCTCCCAACTTGGATTCTGATTTGTGATCCTGAGGATCCTGTTATCACATATATAGTAGCCGGGCTACCATACATTTTTTGTCAGATTCCAGTGCACTGTTCAGCCAGTTCCCTTACATTGAGATGCTGAGATGAGCATCTATATTGGATCACTATCAGATTTTGGACAGTAGTTTTATTCCCCATGCCATGACTGAGTCTCAGGACACTCAGAGAGATGACCGATGTAGCCATTATACCATTTGTACAGACTAGTCAGTAGTGCCCAGAGTTACAGTAGCAGTTTCAGAGGACAGACGATGGTTCAGATGATGAGCATTCAGGTATATGACTCAGCAGGTGTATCATAGTGTTGTGGTTATATTGCTTTTATATTTATTCTTATAGCATGACTTAGCACTTAGTGTCATGATCTGGCGATCATATAGATATGTGGGCCTGGTTGATCTTATTATATATATTATATTGTCCCTACTCAGACTTAGAAGTTCACTATTCATACTCATTGGTTTTACCCTCCCTAGGGAGAATAGAGGTGATCATCCACCATACCTTGGCTTGCTAGTGTTGGCTCCATTATTCATTGTCTGCATCCATCCATTGCCTACCTTTTAGTTTATCACCCTGACTCACTACTTGACTAGTGACATGGAGGATCTTTTCCCCACTGTAGCCTCTGTATTGGATGAGCTTCCCTGTTTATTGTGTCTCGGCTCTGAGTTGGTGACAAAACTTACCTATGGTGAGTTGGAGTTCCTTGTGAATTCCCCCTAGTCACTAAAGTTGTGTTGGCTAAACCTGAAACTTTTAGTGCTGCCATGAATACAAAATCTGGAAAATGAAATGCTATATCTTGTATGAAAAGCCCGTTCATGCAATGCGTTTTTCAACACACATGAATGAAAGGCATGCCAAATGAAAATGGATGTGAAAATAAAATGTTATATCTTTTGGAAATGTAAATACCTAGGTAAACAAGCTGTCTGTGACACACCTAGAAGTGCTTAGGTAAACAAGTGCCTTAAAAACACACCTGCAGCAGAAAGCCTCAAATAAATGTAAATCTATGCAATGTGTTTATAAACACACATAGATCAAGGTTATGGAAACTTCAGGCCCAAAGCAATAGAACTTAAATGCTATATCTAAATAATTGCTGGCCTCATTTGTATTATGGATTGTGCGCATCTGTTAAAGGTGAATAAACCTTATTTAAACAACTCATCCATTTGTGAGACACCGCCATTCCCTGTGTTGTTGCTCATTCAGTATATACTATGGTGTGTATTCCCTTTGCCTTTTCTAAAGTGTCACAATGTTAAGTCAGTCAAGTTATCCCTTAGCCTAGCCAGTTATTTTAGCCTTCACCCTTCACTAGCAAATTGATCACAGCTATGAAGTGAGTATGGTCTTGAAAGTCTAGTCTGGGTAATAATAATAAGTAATGACATTATATATTTGGATTTAGATCGCCAGTAATGATTACTTTGTGTTATAATTGTTATTTGAATAAGTTGTAGAGCATGCATTAACCTTTGACACTTTGTAGCAGCTTTTGATGATGGTCTGAGTTATATTTGGTCATGTTGACTTGGTCAAACCTAGTTTGACCAAGGTCAACCATAGGACATGAGATGGTTGGACCTTGTCATGATATGGATAGATGATATATGGTCTATGTACATGTACATGATGATTCTATACAGCAGATACAGGGTTATGATGATGATTTATGGTTTATAGCATTATTTGATCATTTACAGATTATTATTATTTCACCTATTCCGGTATACTGGATATATTATATGATCATGCAGAGACTCATATGGTGTATGAGTACACATCTTGGATGGATTTGGACTTTCTGAGTCCAATGAGACAGTCTGTTTTCAGTTCTAGGCACTTACAGTGATGATTGAGCCTCAGTAGGCTAACTGCGTGCAGTTTTGGTTTGCCGGAGACCCTGTCAGAGCAGAGAGGATTTTTATTTGGTTGACCTAGGGCGCTGTGCTTGGAGGGGGTGGTCTAGCCACTTGTTTTTACCATATTACCCCCCTCCCGGACACACTGGTGCCCTCACCTTGACAGCGCAGGCACTCCAGGAGGCAGTTTGGGGCAGTTTCACGCTTCCCGAGGCATTTCAGGATTGGTAGAAATGGCCATTGAGGAATTCGATTTGGGCTACTGTGGCAATGTCTTGGCATGGGATGATCCCGGACACACTGGTGCCCTCACCTTGACAGCGTAGGCACTCCAGGAGGTAGTTTAGGGCAGTTTCACGCTTCCCGAGGCATTTCAGGATTGGTAGAAATGGCCATTGCGGAATTCGATTTGGGCTACTGAGGCAATGTCTTGGCATGGGATGATCAGTGATGATGGGTTGATGTCTTCCACACCTCCTCCAGCAGTTTCAGCTTCATCGGGGCTCGCATCCATCACTTATGGCACTTTCTGATGATTTCTGAGGCCTCTTAACGCCCACGATTTGTCCATAGAGGCACGATTTGGTATATTGATGACTATTTTATTATTATTGTGCTATGGGGATTGACCAAGGGTGGCTAAAATTACCCCTTGGACCCACTATAAGCTTCTTATTATATTTTGTCATCATGATATGGTGGGATTCCCCTCTCCTAGGGCGATTTTGTCCACTTATGTTATATTTTATTAGTGATCCATGTATTTTATTGTTGAGCTCATCTCAACCATTGATTAGACATTTGTATCTTTTAATCTTAGCCACTCATTCAAAAAGTGGTTAAAGTTTTTGTGCCTCTCCTATCTATTTAAAGGAGAGAGCCTCTCATTGTAAAGGGGTCTTTGGCTCTTGGTTTATTGGTATAGAAAAACTTTCTTGTGGAAATTCTTGTGGTCTCCTTTGCATCTGGTGTTCTTAGATGGTGATTGGAAAATCTATTGCAACCTAGCATTTGGAATTTGTGGTAAGATCTGTCTTTTTTGGAAATCATTGTCTTGTCTACAGGAGGGCGACTTCAACAAGGGCGATTTTGCAAGGCTTCTTCAAATCAATCTTCTTGGCATTTGCTTGTATCAGGGGGTTATCATCAGTATCATTGTGATCTATGCTATCTTTCTATTACTTCTCTTGTGGCATTAGTCTTATCTCTTGATTGCATCAAATCTGATATTGTTGACGTTTGTTGTGCAGGAGAGAGGGCGCATTGGCTTCTTGGACTAAATCGACTTCATAGAAAACTACCTCAAAGCTTCTCAAATTGATCGGGATTGCATAGATCATCATCATCAAGGCATCTACAAGGTTACCCAGGTAAGATCCACAGGTTTGTTTATCTTATCTTGATCCAATCCATTGACACAACACATAAATTGATAAAACCCTAATTAATCAAAACCCCCATTGTTACATTTTCTTAGATCTACTAAGATATAGTCGGTTGTTGGGTATAATATTGAAAACCCACCTCTATAGTATCCATGGCATCTCGGATCTATAGTTTGGTCAGGATTGGTCTTTGTTCGATCCCCTTCTCAAGCCAACTTATCTCCTCCAAGCAAGGGCGCACTTCTTGGTGAGGTGAGTTGACCTAGATCTAGTTGATGGGTAGTTGAGTTTTCAATTGATTCATGATCTACATGCCCTAAAACCTACCCCTAGACTCTTACTTTGGCAATTTCTACCTTGTGGGCCCTATTCCATATTTTAAGGGATTTAATCCCCATTTTGGACCACTTGGTATATTTAAACTCAGATCTAGTAAGATCTAACCATTGGATTGCCTTGAAACTATAGATCCACACTCTCACTTGATCAACCTACTTGGATCTAAAATTTGGATGTCATTGGACTTGTCTTGATTCATCTATCCCACATTTTACCCTCCTTGGGCAAAGTCGCACTTCCTGGGAGATTGGAGTTGGTCCACTTCTAGGACATGGGTATATGAGATTTTAGTGGATTTGGAACGAGCATAATTCAAAACCTAGGTCTAGTTGGTCACTTCATCAAATCTTGCCTTGGGGATAGCATTCCTTTTTTTAAGGGATTGTGGTCCACTTAGGTCAAACCTTGAATCTCTAGATCTAGACCCATTCATCCATCAAACCTTTAATTGCCCACTTGTCTCATGCAATAGGAGTCATCAACCACAACTTAATTTCATTTGACTCCATTATCCCAATTCCTAAGGCACTGATCTCTCTCCAAGTCAATTCGACTTTCCTAGATTGTTGGATTAACTTGTGGTTTGATCCTTGTTTGGTGGACTAAACCCTTTGATGTCATCATACTTCATGATCAAGCTTGTCACTTGTACTAGTTAGCCTCAATTCAACCCTTAAACTACCATGCATTGGACACGGTTCCCAAGGCAGTGGATTTTCTCACATTGAACTAGTACTTTAATCCTGGATCTCATTTCAAATACTATAAGTCACTCTCACATCAACAATGAACCAAAGCTATACTCATTGAACCCCTCACTTATCTTGTGACTTCATCCTTAGGTCTAGGATAAACCATACACCTTACTTCACTTAGTCTTAACTTGATTTGGTGTCTTGGTTTGATCTCTCCTATCGGGAGTAGATCGGGTCTCCCCCTTTATTGTCTGGGCTAGATAACATAAAGCGAAGGTTGCCTCGACTGGCGTGACAACCATCTATTGGAGGTCGAGGTGATCGTGGTTGCACCTTTTGAGTTGCCCTTCCCTATTGCCATCCATTTATGGATACATCCATAGGGGTAACTACAGTTTAGGTGATAACAGATCCCTTCCCCACTGATCTCTGAGTTTGCCATGACTCCCTGTTTATTGTGCCTCGGCTCTTTAGTGTGTGAGATGCACTCTCAGACCTAGGATTTGCTCCTGTTGGTTGCCCCCGATGTTGCAATGCAGTTCGGATTGTGTAGCCTCACCGGGTGTTCCCCATTGGTCATCGAAGCATGTATTGCTCACCCCCATTACTTTGCAGTATGAGCACCATGATTATATCTATTGAGATATGTATGTAGCCCAAAAGGGCCTTGATGTAAAATGAAGAAATGAAGAAATGTAAAGCAAGCCAAAAAGGCTTTTTGTAAATGTAAAATCTAGCCAAAAGGGCTAAGTATGAAATTCATTGTAAAATCCATGCAATGTGTTTGTAAACACACATGGACACAGGCCAGCCATACATGTCAGCATTTGTAGTGGTTATTTCCTCACCTAGTCCTGCGGGGCAAGGAGGTGAGAGGGAGTAAGGGACAAGCTCAAGATTGTCCCCTAGAGTCTCAAGTTACAGTTTGCCGGACACCTAATTTGGCAGCTCTAGAAAAGAACCTCACGGAGTCTTCGGGCACGGATGTGAGTCGTGGGGTACTTGTTAGATGACCCGTGGCGGTTTCCCTGCACTATACCCATTTGTGAGGCGTCGACCTTCCTTGTGTTTTTGTCATGGCATGCTTATCTCAGTGGTCCCCGCTTTCCCGAGTTATCCAAAAGGTCACATGATCTCTATCCTTGTCATCCCTCATCCTTCACCTTGTATTCCACATCACCCAAATTCAGCTAGGTGGTCAAGTCTATAGGTTGTGCATAGCAGTTGAGTCTTTTTGCTCACCCCCATTGCCTTTGCAGTATGAGCACCATGTTTATATCTTTTGAGATATGTATGTAGCCCAAGAGGGCCTTGATGTAAATGAAGAAATAAAGAAATGTAAATCAAGCCAAAAAGGCTATTGTGTTGTAAATGTAAAATCTAGCCAAAAAAGGGGCTAAGTATGAAACTCATTGTAAAATCCATGCAATGTGTTTATAAACACACATGGACACAGGTCAACCATACATGTCAGTATTTGTAGTTGTTTTTCCTCACTTAGTCCTACGGGGCAAGGAGGTGATAGGGCGCAAGGGACAAGCTCAAGAATGTCCCCTAGAGTCTCAAGTTACGGTTTGTCGGACACCCAGTTTGGCGGCTCTAGAAAAGAACCTCACAGAGTCTTCGGGCATGGATGTGAGTTGTGAGATACTTGTTAGATGGCCAGTGGCGGTTTCCCTGCACTATACCCATTTGTGAGGCACCGCCCTCCCCCGTGTCTTTGTCATGGCATACTTATCTTAGTGGACCCCGCTTTCTCGAGTTGTCCAAAGGGTCACATGATCTTTATCCTTGTCTTCCCATGTCCTTCGCCTTGTTGTCCGTGTTGTCCTCCGAAATGGCATGCGTGTCGTTTTTAAAAGCCCAAAATGCAACACACCAGCCGAAATGACAACTCTCTCAGGAGAGAGGCCAATGTCACCACACTCCTCTCCTCTTCGCTTCAGGTTGGCTCTTCTCCAACACTAGGGGGGTGTCCCTAAAGTAGGATCGCTAAGGCAGGTACAGTAACGGGCAAGGTGAATGGAAGAGGCTGCCTTAGGGAAACGGAAGTAACGAAAGATAGTTTTCAAATGGGTGATGGAAAAGAAGGGAAGATCAATCTTCAGGGAAAGACCAGTGCCGGTACCAGAAGGGGAAATGGAGTTAAAAGAGGGCTCATGGAGGCTTTATGCTTCATAAAAAGTGAGACGAATCTAGAATGCATAAACAATCAAATCTTAATCAACATTTTGTACAACCGAATACTGATGTCCATTGAGAAACTAATTGTTCAAGCATAATTAACCAACTTAATCCTAAATGGCTAATCTATTGTGCTTGATAAAGCCCTCACAAGCTAGATTCATTCTACAATTTGAAATACATCACACAAGCACATGAAGAATGCTCCATCTGTCTACAAAACCCAGCTGATATTTTCATTAAGCTTGAAAGGGAGAGAAACCCCAGAAATTTTCCATCCGTACAATAAGAGAGGCCATCCTCTTTATAGGCCCAAAATGCTCTCTTTAACTTTTTTGAGGAATAAAAAATAATAAAAGTCAGAAAAAAGGTGAAACCCACTTTTTCTTAACTCCAGTCCAAACATACTACTGCCTAACTAAAACAAAAACTCCAAATGCCATCAGCTGTCAATGGAAAAGTTACAGGTGGCTGTTCCCAGCTTAGTTTCAAGGCTGTCAGCAGAAAGAAAAGGGGTGATTTTGTGCCAAGTGCAAGTGGTTAAGGTGAATGGATTTCCATAAATGCAAACCGACTGTTAATGATAACGGGTTCGAGCTCCACGACTTGGCTGCCAGCTCACAAGTCGATGTTTTAAACACCAAGCGTGAATGTCAAATGTGAAACGTGTCCAAACTTCAAGCTCTGACAGGGATACAAAATTTTTATGTGCTAGTTGAAATGAACACGAAGCATTGAATCTTCTGATAGGCCGCCAACTAAGTGTGTAATCCTCGGCATTTCTCGCGATGGTCTCCAAGAACTCTGATTTCACGGGCTGACTTGCACCGCGTGGAAACCAACCTGTAACTGGCTGTCAGTGTAACCTCAGCTTCCGGTTTAAACCCCTTTTTTTTGTGAGCAGATGACCCGTGGCAAATATGGCGGCTTTACACGACTTGTTTGCAAGATTCGTGGATCTTCTAGATAGCCACAAGTATTTATGTGACCCTGGCGTTTATCTATTGAAAGCACAGTATTAATTATGATCAACAGTGCCCGCTCCAAAATACGATTTCAGAAAATGCTGATCACGCCAGTTTGCCACGAAATCAAAGGGGACTGATTCCTAATGAACGTGAGCTACTTTTAGTTTAATTCCTCGAGTTCCGGATTCTTCACACGGTATCCAAATGGCGAAAATCACTAACAACTTCTGATAGAACGATCCCCTGTGCACTTCGATGAAAACCGGCTGTGACCTCGATCAAACTCTAATTTACTGTGCTGTCTTATTCATTGAACACTGAGCTGAGTTCTGCTGGCTTTTGTGCCTGCTCGAAAACGATGAATTCCACCTAACAACCGCCCCAAACAGCCACGTCGTTAAAAGTGCCGGGACATTCGTCTTTATCCAAAGATCAAAGGAACTCGACGCTTTACAGCTTGGCATGTAGTGGAGGATAGGAGCTTTGTGTTCCACGACTTTCCTTGGTCTTCACGAAAGTATTAAAGCAGCGCATAGGGGTATTCGTGGAGCGATCTGCCGAACAAAGAGTGTGGGCTTTAAAGCCGTCCACGTGACCAGACCATTGGTACATCTACAGCACGTAATAACTCATCAACGCCCTGTACAATCAACGAAACCAGCTCCCAACATGACTGCGGGCATATGCTCCATGTGCCAATCGATCGTTGCCATACTCACCGATTACGTTTTGACCGGGTTCTTTTCATATTTTAGGGCTGCATTTAAGCAATCTCTATATGTCTCGCCAGAAAAGATATGTATACCATCGATGGCACCAGAGCATAACCAAGATGGTACTTGGGCATCTTCTTCCTCCAATAATTCAACACAGGCCTGAGTTTCAAGTTTATTGGGGATAGTCTCAAAAGCAGTAAATCTGGTCTTGACCCAACAAGGACTTGTAACCAACGCCAGTTGAAATCCCCTGGCTTTATCCAATTTTTTGACGATCCTGCAAATAATTCTTGCCATGGATGAAAAATGTAGCCAGATCTGAAATGGCCCAGCTATTTGGCAGTGTACAAGCAGATTTTTTGGGAAGTGTCGCTTCATAGCTAAGAAAATCTGAATCATCCTGCTCTCCAACTGTATTCGAACAACTCTATTTAAAGGTTCTATAGCAACTATTGAACCTTTTAGCCTGAATTGAATGTAACTAAAAGAAAGTAATAAACTGCATAACATCTGGATTGAGCTCTTTCCTTTAACTCTACTTCAAAACTGGTAACAATTCCTTGTAAATACTTCTCTGAAGCAGCTTCCACAGCCAGAGCTACCATGGCCCCCCTTGATATCTTTTGAATGCCAAGACATAATTTCCAAGAATTTTTGTTTGAACGCTTCAATTTAGCCTGGACCTGCAACTTTGTCGCTTTAACTTCCACCGAGTTGAGTAATTTGTCGAACACTGAGTTAAGTTCTGTTATGCGTGAGCTTGATACAGTTGCCATCCCTTCACAAATTTTCAAATTTCTCCATCACTGCTAAGCATCAATTTCAGCCTTCCTTCAGCGAATAGCTTTTGGGATCGTGCGTGCCTCTTTGAAACAAGGTGTGCTTCCATTTTGTCCACAGATAGACAAACAATTCCTGGACAGAGTTTGCACTTAAAGACTGGCTTGCACACAATCATCTAAGTTATGCAAAGCCCGGTTCTTCTCTGTCTCCTCTACAGCTTCCTATTTAACTCGCGGACTGGCAGCAATTTGCATTGCTAAGTCTTCAACTAGTCCCTTGAAAATATTACCTTTGCGTTCTCAACCTTTCAACATATCCTTCACTAGCTGCGTTGACTACATACTGATATTGCTACTGTGTGAACACCCCCGTCAAAATGGGGGGTAACAGTCCGCATCACCTAAAGTCAGCAAAGTGGTCAATTCTATAAGATGTGCATAACATTTTAGTCTTTTGGAGGTGGTGGGCCCACCTCACTGGGGCCTTGTATTATCTCGGGATTTAATGTATTTTTTTTGATCACCATGTTATCATTGTATTGCTTAGTAATGTACTAACTTGTATAATTGAGCCTTGTCACTCCATGTTTGCATACAGGTATTCAACTAGCACTAATGTTGACCAGTTTTGACTTGGTCAAACTGAGTTGACCAGGGCAAAAATGGGCCCAAAAAAATGTTGCGACCAGAATTTCGATTTTGGTCAATTGTTATCTATAGGAGTCCCATATGAGCATGCAGGTGTCAGAATTGCAAAAGAATGAAGCATTTGAGAAATTTTTAATTATTATTGGTCAATTTTGACCCTGTTTTAATTAAAAATTATGGATTTTGGGCAAATAATGCCTAAGTGATTGATCGGGGTCGTTCGAGTGGTCATTCCTACTATTTTTGGGGTCCACGATCACATTGAGCAGACGGTTCGGCAATTTGGGCACTAAAAGTGGGTCAAAAGCCCAAATTTCATCTTCAGCCATATAAACCAGCAAAAATTACATGGAAAATCAAAATCTGACTAAGGCAACTATTGGAAATGGAAAAAATCAATGGATGGCAAATGAAAAGGTGATTCATAAGGTAAATTGGTATTGTTTGACATGGCATTTGGGCATTGTGGGGCCCTCTATTGGACAGCTTACTCTAGAGGATGAATTGGCCCATTGGGGGCGTTTTTTCTCCACCTTGGGGATTCGATTTGCATGTTGTATATGGTGTGGGGCCATGGTGTATTGGCTAGGGGGCTAAGACATCATATAGACACCCCCTAGCACCCCCTTGATGTTTTGTATGGGCCCTATGAGGCACCCCACTCCACTTGTGCGCTCCACTTGGGCAATTCGCACCCCCTTGAGGAGACATCTCCACCATTCGATTTTGTGGATTGGGGAGATCTCAACCCTCCATTTTGGGGGGAAATAGGTTTTGAGAGCTGCCTTTCTCTATAAGAGGAGGCACTCATTCATTTTGTACTTCTTCTTGGCATTCTAGAGACTTGACATTGAGATTATAGAGAGACATTTTTACTGAGTTACTTGTGATTTTGGAGTGGGATTCTTCTTGTGTTGATTGAGATCATATTTCTGATGCATTGTTGAGTTGCTTGTGGTATCCCTATCTCTCCTTGAGCATTTCGATTTGCAGGTGAAGCTGGCCACTGGAGGAAAACACAGCACTTGAGTTAGCAGCTCCTTGCTAGCATTTCTCTTCGGGATTTTAATAGGGAAGTGAATTTGCATTTGTTGTTATTTACTTTTCTCATCATTTGTCACTCATTTGCTGGTTTATTTTTGTCATTTGCTATAGATGCTGATTTTTATCTCTCTGTGGCAGGTACAAGAACGCACTGGCTCACTGGCTGCTCCAAAACGTTAAGGGGGAAAACGCACTTTGGCTCAACACTTGATCTTCGGGGTTTGTCTTCAGCACGGGGATATCTACATCTTCATTATCCAGGTACAGGATTTCTGCTTGTTTTTCATAATCTCTCTTTCACTGTTGATGTTAAGCTGCAACCACTAAATAAAACCCTAAAAAAAAAACTAAAATTCCAACCGTAGAAACTTCATTTTTATTGCAAACCCGCCTTTTATTTGTGCTTAAATGTATAAATCTTAAGTTTCATTAATTTTCGACTCCATTAACCCACACTTTAGGCACTGGTCTACGTGGCAAAAATGCCCCACCTAGGGCGTTTTTCTCTCTTGCTGGTTTGGGTCACTTTGGGGTTCTGGGTACTCTTGATTTTGTTTTCTCTCGCCATTTTATTACTAGAAATCATGTAGCCATTTGCTAGAAGTCATTTTAATCACGTTTTACTCGCTGCTGTTATCACACAACTTGTAGTTGCCCCTAAAGGTATCCCATCCGGGACGGTAGAGGAGATAGGCAACTAAAGAGGTGACCCAAGAAATGCCACGGTTCCCAATGCAAGGTGGGAGTCATGTCAACCGAGGCACTCTTCGCTTTAGGTCAAGGTGAAACAAGACCTAGGGGGAGACCCTATAACCAATCAAAGGTGATTGGACCCAAACAAAGGTTCCTAGGGATGAGTAAATGGTAAGTTACGGAAACTAATGCAAGGTAAGTGGACCTAGAAATTAAAGTATGGTTGAAGGTGGTTTGGGAGATTGTTAGTGTTTCAACCAATGTATGACTTAGGCCACTTGATGAGCTAGAGAGACAAGATCTAGTACCATGATTTACACAAGTGGGACATACTTCCTTGGGATATGTGAGATGGCTTAAAGTGGACCCACAAGGTGAAGTTGGGGGATGCAATTGGTACTAGTGGATATGTGATGAGTATATCTATGGATCTAAGTTGTTTTTAGGAATACCCATGTATCGGATCTAGGGTTTGACACAATTCCCAAGGAGTGCGACTTGCTTTGAGGAGGACTAGTGCCTTGTTGGATGGGCTAATGGGGTCAAAAGGTATGTCAAAGTGTAGATCGGGACACCTAGGATCCAAGTGAAGTGGGCTAATTGAGATTGAATGGTTGGATCTTGCTAGATCTAGGTTTTCATGAAATGACCCTAAGTGGACCACAATCCCTTGAAACAAGGAATGCTACCCCCAAGGCAGATCGTCACAAAATGATACTCTAGGCCTAGGTTTCAAGGTATGGTCGTTCCAAATCCACAAAAATCTCAAACACCCACTTCCTCAAAGTGGGCAAACTCACTTACCCAAGGGAGTGTGACTTTCCTCAAGGAAGGTTAAAAGGTGGGTTAAGTGGACCAAATCAAGTCCAATGGTCACCAAACTATGGATCCAAGTAGCTTATGCACCGATCTGTGTGGATCTAGAAAATCATGTCAATCCAAGGGTTAGATCTTACTAGATCTGAGTTTTAAGGTGCCAAGAAATTCAAAAGGGGGTTTAAATCCCTTAAAACGTGGAATGATGCCCACAAGGTTGAAATCACCAAAGTAACAATCTGGGGATAGGTTATCAAGTGTGTGGATTGCAAATCAAGTGGGATCTCACCTACCCATGTGCTAGATCTAACCAAACAAGCCTCTCTTAGGGAAGTGCGATTTGGTTCAAGAGGGCTTTTTGCCTTGAAAAGTGTGTCAATTTTAACCCAATCACCACCAAACTATAGATCCAACTAGGGGTGGATGCTATAGAGGTGGGTTCTTAAGATCTTTTCAAAATCAAGGCTAGATCTAAGTAGATCTAAGAAATACCAAAATTGGGGTTTTAATTAATTAGGGTTTGTGACCAATGAAGATAGAATGGATGAAAGAGGCACATACCTTGTAGATCTTACCTCAATTGCTTGTGGCCACCTTGCAAATTGATAGCATTCTCCTATGTGTATATTCAAGAGTGAGATCCAAGAGCTCCAACCAAAACGTCCTCTTCCAAGATAGCCAAATCGTCCTCTTCCTACAAGACAAGATCAAAGAAACAAGTCAAGTAAGATGATTATGAAAATGATAGAAAGATGTAATAGAAAGCATCAACTATGTCACAAAGATACAATAATGATACTCCCTGTCACAAGATCAACCCAAGAGAGAATATGTGGATCCCTCCAACAATAACTCTCAAGAAATCGCCCTCCTCTCCATCAATTCGACTTTCTTGCAAGAAAACTAGTAGAAGCACCAAAATCCACAATGATACATAGAAGAGATACTGTATACTCAATATGCAAGAGAATCCACAAGACAAGAGAGGTATGCTCCACAAAGAAATGTTCTATTCCAATATTCCAGAGCTCCAAAGGTGAGCTTTACAATGGGGGGTCTCCTCCTTATATAGGATAATAAAGACCAAAACCTTATACCACTCTACAATACTACATCAAATGAGTGGTTGAGATTAAAAGATCTCATCATACAATCAATGGCTAAGATGAACCATAACAATATATCACATGGATCACCCAATATAATAATAGCGCCCCCACTAAATGGTACAAAGAAGGGGTGACGTCATCCACTAGAGAAGAATAGGTGCTAAAATCCACCTCATGATGACTAGGACATGACAATATAAGCACATGGTGGGGCTAGGAGGCATCCATCCTTACTAGCTCATCCCCAAGGCACAATAAAATAATAAAATATGTCCAAGATAATATAAATGATCAAAACTGTCCTCAGAATCCATGACAGTCAAGCAGTAAATGACCTTCTGTGATCAATGTGGGCATACCCACATGGTGAAAACTGACTGGAAGGTAGTGATGCCACCCTGGAAGACCTCTGCGAAGACCAAATGCCAAAACCTTGCCTCAATTGCCCATATCGATTTCCTCAGTGACCACTTTATCCCATTTTTTAACTGCCTCGGTAACTGTGAAAGTGCCAAAACTGCCTCGTAGGGCACTAGCGCTATCCATCTGAGCCCACCAGGCTCTCCAGAAGGGGGGGTAAATGGTAAAAACAAGTGGCTGGACCACCCCCTCCATCATCAGCACCCTAGGTGAACTGGCCAATCATGGCCCCTGCTGCCTAGGTTGGGAAAACAGCCCCAAATCTGGTCCTCAAGTGTAAAACTGCATCAATCACTGTCAGAAGTGCTCGGAACTGAAAGATAAGTGTCTCAATGGATCCAGAAGACCAAATCCATTAGGAATGTGTACTCATACACCATGGGTTGCCCTAATGGGCCAGATGTAGGGTCCACCATATATGGACAATGCATAATCTGCTGATCTGAAGTAATAAATAAAACTGCTGAACTATATCAATCATTATCTGCATCATATGTCCATCATATGATCTCATCATCAAGTATGTGGGACCATGAATCATCATCAATAAGCATATATATATGGCCCACATCATCACGGATCCCAAGAATATACAACCAACGATAAATCACATCAGTAGACTAAGACATGCTTCTCTAATCATTCTCACAGCCAAGCTCAAATTATAACATCCATTCAGTGGCATTAATCAAGTTAGCATATTCCTTTGTTATATAAAATTACTTGCACACTAGTTCAAATGACAAACTCACCCATTGGACATGGTCAAACTGCTAGTGAAGGATGAAGGCTAGGAACAAGGTTGGGCCAAGGGTTTGACTTGTCTAACTTAACTCAAAAATACTTTGGACTGGGAGAAAGGGGAAAGCCACAAACTCTGTGCTGGACAAAATAACACGGGGGATGGCTGTGCCTCACAAATGGATAAGTTGTTCAGAGAGTGCTTATTCAACTTAGGCATCATGTCTACATCAAGTTGATCTAGGTTCATTAGGATCATTCAATTTCATTTCATGGCCTTTTTGGCCTACATAACCCTTCGGATCTCAGGTGCGCTGATAAGCACAACTAGTTGCAGCTTGCATCCAGGGCATGTTTTTCAAATACATATAAGGTCAGCAATTGTTTAGATATAGCTTTTAAGAACCATTGCTTTTTTGGACCTTTCATATACTCTTCGAGGAGTATTTTTGGCTGTTCATCGCTCTTGCCCTTTTTAGTTTCCATGGGTAAATTTATAAGTTTCCATAGGTAGGACATGAGCTTTCAGTTTTAGCCAACAACATCTCAAGTGACTAAGGGGAGTTCGAGCCAATGCCAAACATCGGGACAACCGACCAGAATGATTTAGGCCTACAATCCAACTCACCAAAGGCAATTTTTGTCACCAACTCAGAGCCGAGACACTGAATATACAGGGATGCGGTCCAACACAGAGGTAGAAAAATGGGGAAGTCCTCGGTATCAGAAAGTCAAATGAGACAGATCAAGGTCTAAAGTCAAATAGGAAGGTCATGTATGGATGGAGTCAAGTGAATATGGAGCCTACACTAGCAGACAACTGGTGTCGGGAAAGACCATACCTATGTAAGGTGAAAAACTAGTGGGTTTTGTTAAATGACCTAACTGTGCAAGCAATTGTCCATTTTATGATTTACAGTTCATTTTAAATAGTTTGCCACATCAGGAATAATATACCAAGCACATGCTATGATCATGACTAAATCAACAAGATAATAATCCACAGTCAGTGATAACATATCCATAGATCATACAACATCATCATAATAATAATCATCATGCATCATCTGAAACACTGCTGAAATACATCTCTAAGCACTGAACTGAAACTGTATGGGATAAAGGGTCACATCGGTCATCAAATCTGAACTCTCAAGGCTCAGCCTTGACACAAGGTCATACATAAATCTGAATAATATACTGCTCTGATCATGAGTGATCCAAAATATATAGCCATGCTTTGGAATAATGGAAGCTCTGGAATGTGCAGATATCTGCTGTACAAGAATAGTAGCCCTGCTACTATGGTGTGATAACAGCTGCCCTAGGTCTATTTCTGCATTACTTAACTCTCTTCCCTGGGCAGATAGTCTATCTTTCAACTTCTAGCTTAACGTTTGTCCCTCGCTTGTTCCCAGCCACAAACAATAATCCTATCTCATTTGATACATCTTATTTGATCACTGGTCGCGTTTCGCGATTATACTTATTCTATACCCGCATCCAATCAGTGGCTGAGATTAAAAAAAGCTTAGGACCCAGTTGCACTCATCTCTTATCACTTACCTGCTTACATTATGAGATTAGAGTGTGTCTTTGTCTCTCAACCGTAATTGGTTGAGCTGGGTCTCCCCCTTGACTTGGCTTTGCGCCTCGTCTAAAGTGACTGTAGCCTTGTCCGGTGTGACTTCTGTCCCTTGGATAGAGGACCTGGCTACTGTTGGTTACACCTTCCTAGTTGCTCATCCTCTACCATCCCTGTTGGGACATCCCTCTTTAGCAACTAGAGTTTGTGTGATAACAATGATCTTTGCAAAGTTTTTCATCATAAAATTTTCCAGGGTTATTTCTTATTTGCATGAAATAATGAGGTTGGAGAACATGTCATAGAAAGGGAAATAAAAATGGTGAATGAAGGAATGAGAAATGAAAACCTGAAGTTTCCAAGGAAGTTGGAAATGGATTCTTAGAAGTTCATTTATTGTTCATAAATATGTACATATGAGAAATAAACAAGACCTTAGAAGTTAGAAGTCATCCATCAATTTATAGAAATTAATCCTTTCACACGATGAGTCACCATTTAAGTATTCACATTCTGAGTTTACTCAAATACTTGAAATTTAAACAACAAAAAATTCCCTATTAGGAAATCGCAGTTCGATATTGGTTGTAATCTGCAAATCTTAATTTATTTCTGTTATTAGTGTATTATGGCTCAACTTGCCAGCACAGTCAAGCTAGTTGTATTCTTTCACAACTTTATGCCAGGTCTGATAAATTGGCATCATTAATTACTATTATATTATCTCAAAATATAAGCATTTTTAAGTTTCAATGATCTAATTACTATTATATTATCTCAAAGTATAACCATTTTGTTTTAACCTGATCCTTTGTAGCAGGTAAAGGATGATCATATAAGGGAACAACTCTGTGCTTGGCTGGGACTGCCACCTTTTATTACAGTATTTTTCATATGTTGTGAGATCCGCGCATATTTTAGCACAATGCGAGGAGGCTATATGTCACAGGTTCAAATCTGGTTGAGTCCCTTAGGGTTACCAGCCACTGTTGTGGATGGGGGTTTAGGTCACCCTTCATTTGGATATTTAGCAATTACATTGAAGTGTGTAATGCTTCTGCTTAGTACTATTTCCTTATGCTCTAGCGTACATTTAGCCATATCCACACCTGTGTGATTCTTCCTTTCAACAACTCTAGTTTGTTGGGGAGTAAGGAGTGGCAAAATGTCTTTGAATTTCCTCTCTTAAAAAATTCAACAGACTCGTTTGAACAGACCTATCCTCCATTATTTGTTCAGAGGGGCTCAATACATTTACTAGACTCTTTTTCAACAGCAGACCTATTCCTTCTGGTAAAGATTACAAGTGAGATGGTTAGTAAAAGAGGATCTTCAAGAGGTGAAGGCAATGTTGAATGAGATAAGACATAGCTTCCTTCCTAATTCATCTCCTCAAGAAGAAGATTAGGAGGAAAAGAAGGAATTATTCCAGTCACAGATTGATAATATTGAAAAACAATTGGAGAATGAGAGGTTCGATTCTCTGACACTTGATCATTCATCACTCCATAATCCACATCATCATAGGTTCAACTTGGGGCAAAGGAACCAATGTATTCCCAAGATTGATATGAGAAAGTTTGATGGCAATGATCCAATAACATGGATATTCTAGATGGAGCAATTCTTTGATCTACACCGAGTGCCGACTTTACAAAAGGTAACTATTGCATCCTTATATTTATGGCCTGATCAATTTGTATGGTACCAATGGCTTTGTGACTGTAAAGAGGACTCTATTGTCTCTCGGTCTATATTTATGGATGAATTGATGGCACATTATGGGGATATTAAGAGCAACAAATTCTTTAGCCAATTGATAAATCTCAAGCAAAAAGGTCTAGTACAAACCACATCAAGTAGTTCAGAAGTTAAGTCTTAGAGTGAAGAACATTTCAGAAGATTATTTGCTGCATCTCTTTATGGGCACTGTTATCACACAACTTGTAGTTGTCCCTAAAGGTATCCCATCCGGGATGGTAGAGGAGACGGACAACTAAAGAGGTGACCCAAGAGATGCAATGGTTCCCAATGCAAGCTGGGAGTTATGATAACTGGGGCACTCTTCACTTTAGATCAAGATAAATCAAGACCAAGGGGGAGACCCTAGCCAATCAATGAAGATTAGCTAACCCAAAGGTTCCTAGGGAAATGTGTAAATGCGTTACGGAAACCAATGAGTGAGTTAGAGTAAGTGGACCCAAGAGTTTAAGTGTGGTTGAAGAGGCTTAGGAGGTGACAAGTGTTTCAATCAATGAAGTGAATAGGGCCACTTATGAAGCTCAATTGAATTAGATCTAGTACCATGAAAAGACACAAGTGGGGCCCACTCCTTAAAAAGTGGAAAATGGTCCAAATGGGGCCCACAAGGTAGAGTTGGGGGTGAGATTACACTAAGGGGTATGCAAGGATGTAGATCTATGGATCTAGGATGGGATAGACAATACCCACATATGGGATCTAGCAAATGACACTAACCCCAAGGAGTGCGAATTGACCAAGGGAGACTAGTGCCTTGAGATGAGGGGGCAAATGGATTCCAAATTTTACCAAAATGTAGATTGGGCTAGTTAAGGCAATTATCAAGGTGGGTTTGAAGTGGCATGCCCCAATATGAGCTAGACCTCCTTAGATCTAAGGTTTAAAATGCATCACCCAATGACCCAAGTGGGGCACAACCCTCAAAATGAGGAATGGGGCCTGTTGCCAACTATATTGTACAATAGTTGAACCTCCATTGAGTTGCCAGTGTTTGAACACGATCAGTGTTCACTTCCAGAGTATCAGGGGTTCAATTTGCAATAACTAGCCAATTTTGGCTAGTCAGTTTTATTTTTCTGCTGAAATGACCATAGCCCCACGGGGTTTGTAATAAGCATACTAGTAGGGTTTTGAGTGGCTCGGTTCCCCATGACTTGACTATCAACTAAGGCATTCCAGGGAGTTTTTTGCCCTTGTCAATTATGCTTTGCCTATAGTCGAGTAATAATCGACGAGGTTTTCTCCCGCTTCCTCCAAAGCTGGAATGCTCGATTTTGAAAGTCTGAGCCTTGGGGGGTTATTAGAGTCCAATTGATGTATATGAACCTACTAGACACCATGTATGTCTTAGATGGTCATTTCCTAGGTCCCTTGTCCATTAAAAATAATGTCTGAAATTTTTTTACTGGACGCGTTGGACAAGTTTTATTTTTTATTATTTTATTATTATTTTTCCAAATATTTAATTGGAAAAATGCAATTTGTAATATGTCAGTCGTTTGGGGATGGTTTCAAGTGATTGGAGGCTTAATTCCTAAGCCAATAATCTCAGTTAAACCCCAAACCCACATATCCTAAGTTTCAGATGGTCATCTAGCCATTTAATTAATATTTTCTCAAAAAAACAATAAAAGAGAAATTATTAATTAAATTAATAAAAATAATAAATTGGAGAATTATCCAATTCTCTCCAAAATAATCCAATTGGATTATTTAAAAAGGATAAATGACATGGCAACATACATTCAGGATGATTCCAATCAACTCCTAAAGCATTCAGTGAAGTATCCAATCAGCACAAGTCAACCTCCTTCAAGAGAATTCGCCCTTCCTCATGGGATTCACGATTTAGTGACATGGCAAAGGTTGAATGGGTTGTTGGTTGAGTATTTATTAAAAGGTGGGCGCCTTCCTCAATTGGTGGCCACCTCATATGGTATTAACTCATTCAAACTCGAGTTTGTCTCCCACTTAGCTCCAAGCTACCTCATGGATGGCTCACGCTTTCCTTCTCAAGTTCACGACTTCTCCACATGGAGATCACGTATTGGGTTGATGTATATTACGATGTTGTGGTGATAAGAACTATGTTGGGATGGGGGGTGCCTTGCCAAGGTGGAGGCCACCTCCCCATTCACCTACCAAGAACTCGAGTTGTGTGGTGTGTTAACACTCCAAGCTTTGTAAATTGATTGGATTTCGATTCTATGTCTATTTGCCATTGGCTCTCCTTATGGCCAATTCGATTTAGGGTTTAAGTCTTTAGTTTTTGTATAAAAGGAGTGCCTTGCCTCCTTATTCTTCACGGAGATTTGTGCAAGGAAACTCTAGAGAATTTTGTATCAATTGTTTAAGATTTAATAAAGAGGAAGACTTTGGAGGTCCATGTTGGAGTTCTTTGTGTATCAATTTCATCTTGTGTGAGGTGATACCTTTCTTATCTCAACTCTCTTAATTTTTAATTTTATGATCATTGGTAGGAAGGCTAACAATCTAGTACAATAGCATTTGAACTACTATTTTCGTTTGAGTGTTGTGATTTTTAGGTACATTTTTAGGTGGAGAAAAGATTGGATCTCCTCATCCATCAAGCAAGAGCTTTTTTTGATTAACACATTCATCTTGCAGGTTCCCCAAATAGGCTTCTACTTCAAAAAATTGAGAAACACAAGGCTTTCCTTCCTCATCCATCAAACAACAAATCCTCAAATTTATTCTTGGGTTACTGGGTCTAAGAGCTAACTTCTTCTAGCTCTCTATTTTTCTCCTTGATTTTTTGTTTGTTTGACTTGCTCTCATTTTCCTTCTCCCTACTCCTCCTCCTTCTCGTCTTTTTCACCTTTTTCTATTTCCAAGCCCACTGTTCTTTCCTTGTTTGCTGCTCCTTTTATCCACTGTTTGCTGTGTCTTTTATCCACTGTTTGGGGTATCCCTTGCCCATGGTTTTAGCTTGATTCACATCTCACTCTTGCTTACTGTTTTGACCTTGTTATCTCTGTTTTCCTTCTCTCTATCGGCTGCCCATTCTAGTTTTTCTTTTCTTCTTTGCAGCCTTGTCTCTTCTTTTTATTGACTGTCCCATCCATAAACTCAGTCATCTTCTCTAGTAGTTCGCTGCCCACTTTGCCTCTTCATTCTTTTTGCTTCCTTCTATATCTTCTATCTCATAGTTTGTAGTTTCATTTATATCTTAGATTTTGTTCTAGATCAGAATTGCTAATTTAGTTTGCATGTTAAAAGTTTCATTCAAAATCATAATTTATTTAAAAGTTTGCACTAAGATCTAGTTTATTTTTCAAGTAGTAAGTTTTCATCCTTAGATCTCATTTCAAAAAGTCAAAATTTGCATTTAAAAAGTGATTGGGCATATAGATTAGTTTGGCTAGTTTCCATTTCTAGATTAGATCTTTGATTTATTTTGCTTTTGACTAATGCTAATGGGTGCACGAGTGGATTATCTTTGTTGTAGGTGTTGAAGAGAATCAAGCTCAAAAGAGAAGTGGAAAACAAGAAGAAATCATCAAAGCTTGAAGAAGAAGTTTGCAAAACCAAGAAGAGTTTGGAACCAAGAACCAAGCAAGATCAAGAGAATAGTAACAAACCCAAAGGAAGAGAAACAAATCAATCAAAGAAGACTTCAAACAAACCAACAAAGAACCAAAAACCCTAAAAAGGCTTTAGTTTCATTTCTTAGTTGCATTTCACTTCAAGGGTTACATTCCCTCATTTTGTAATTGATTAATGAAATAAGGCTAAGTGGGATAAAGCCTCCCATAGATTGTGTTTCTTCCCCCATTTGGGGAAGAGTGTCTTGTGTATTTTCTCGTTTTCTTAGCTTAGATTTGTTTCAAGTATTTAGATTAGATCTCATTCAATAATTGTTATTGCGCTGAGAGGCGCTCTACAGCCTAGTATGAGGGAGATCTTGTGAGTCGAGTGTTTGTCGAGTAACAAAATAATACAAAGTAAACAAAAAAGAATAATACAAAGTAAAAAGTAAATATGAGACTTAAACTAGAGACTTTAGAGCTTAGGATTAGGTGGTAAATATTATGTCGGCCATAAACAAAAAAGAATAATACAAAGTAAAAAGTAAATATGAGACTTAAACTAGAGACTTTATTTTTTACTTTTAATACAAAGTAAAAAGTAAATATGAGACTTTAGAGTGTTTGTCGAGTAACAAAATAATACAAGGTAAACAAAAAATAATAATACAAAGTAAAAAGTAATAAATATTATGTCGGCCATAAACAAAAAAGAAGAATACAAAGTAAAAAGTAAATATGAGACTTAAACTAGAGACTTTAGAGCTTAGGATTGGGTGGCTCACGTATTGCACTCAAGGAGCTATTTAAGGAGAGGTTTGCACCTCGAGAGATTTGATCCCTCTCGGTGCTGATAGAGCCTAGGATTTGGATCTAGGTTGGTTAAGTTTCATTTCAAGTTATTTGCACTTTAATTATCTCATTTGCATTTCATATAGTGTAGATAAGTCTCTTGAACTTGTCGCAAGACAAGTCAAGAGCACTCTCTGTCGGAGAGCATTTTTTCTTGTTGCATTGCATTTCATATAGATTAGATAAGTCTCTTGAACTGATCATAAGACAGCCAAGAGCACTCTCTATCGGAGAGCATTTTAGTTATTTGTGTGCTCGAAACTAAAATTCACAACTCATCTTCCCCATAATAAAATTGGAATTAATCATTTTCCACACCACGTATGCTCTGCCCCTCCTTGAGAAAGGTTGGGTTACATAGAAACAGTGTTGGGCTACTTAAATCTTCACATTAATCCAACTTGAATCATAATAAAATCTTTACCCTACAACCAACGAACCGACGTTGTTTGTAGTAAAATACTCAAAAGTGGGGAACTCCTAGTGGGGGTGCCGGGCAACCCAACCTCGGACACAATGGCTGGTTAGTTATTGAACGCCTCACTATGATCCAGGCCGGTCCATCATGTCCTTGAACGGGGCCACCTAGAGTACTTCTGGTTAGATTTCCTGGACATCGTGTTCCGGTTGGAAATACCCCTCACCTAAAACAAGATTATCATTAAAATTTACAATAAAATATACAAAGAACAATTGAAAAACATTTCACAAACACCGAGCACTTGTATCAAGCAACCCAAGCATTCAGTTACATGACTCCATAAGGCACTGATCTTATCATTTACTTGTTATCTGAAACATTTATATTGTATCATCTTGTGGTTGCCTTAATTCTATTTGATCAAGTGGTTGTGTATTCAGTTATCTTGCAATTTGTATCTTTGCTTATCTAAGTTCAAGCTATTGTAAATCTTTGATCATCTTAAAAACTCCTAAACAACACCCATTCGCATACATACACCATAAAAACACTTAAAACATAAGAGCCATAGACTAACTCTTTTTTAGGGACAACCCCCCTTGGCTTCGTTAGGAGTTAGCCTAAACGGAGGAACTGGGATTCAGGTGAAAGTACTTGGCTCTATGTTTGCTCCCAAGGCCACACCTTTCCCCACTTGTAGTGAGGAAACAACTTTCGAAAGATTTCTGCTGACTCGGTGTGCATTCGGCAGACAACATGGCCCACAAGGCAAAAATCAAAGAGGTGAAGCACTAGGGGTTAGGTAATCAAGGTGGATCTATGCAAATCAAGTGGGATCTCACCTACCCAAGTCAAGGAACTAGCCCAACTTCCTCCCTCAAGGAATGCGAATTGCCTCAAGGAGGGCTAGGTGCCTTGGGAAGTGGGTCAAATGGAGTCTAATCACCACCGAATTATAGATCCGGATTTCCGTGGATGCTATAGAGGTGGGTTTTCAATATTATCCCCAAAGCCAAGCTAGATCCAAGTAGATCTAGGAAAAAGTAAAAATGAGGGTTTTGATTTTAATGGTGTTT
This sequence comes from Larix kaempferi, assembly GCA_027924585.1. Lineage (NCBI taxonomy): Eukaryota > Viridiplantae > Streptophyta > Pinopsida > Pinales > Pinaceae > Larix > Larix kaempferi. Next base: position 28,432,991 of record BSBM01000089.1, read on the forward strand.
GTGACCAATAGGATGGAGAACAAGCGAAATAGATACGTACCTTATAGATCTTACCTCATAAGCTTGCGGCCTCTTAGCATATGGATGATTCTTGCCCTAGTTTCAATTCCAAGCTTGATCCAAGTGTCTTCAACCCAAATCGACCAAGCCCTAGGAGGAGAGATGTCCCATGAAACTTGTAAATCAAACTACAAGAAGTTAGATTTGATCCACAAATCAATGAGATCTAAGCATGTCATGTCAAAGAAGCAATCAATGGACAAAACACAATTGAAAAACTCCCTCAAGATGAAGACGTCTTGCCCATGGGGGGTGTGAGCAACCCCTACAATTTTCCTTTTGTCCGCCGAATGCACACCGTCAGCATAAATCTTTCAAAATGCTGTTTCCCAATTGGGAAAGGTGTGGCCTTGGGGGCAAGCAAAGAGTAAGGTGCTGTCACCTTATCCCGACTCCTCCGTTTAGGCAAACTCCTAACGAAGCCAAGGGGGGTAGTCCCTAAGAAAGAGTTTCTAAGGCTCTTGATTTTAAAGTTTAAGCTGATGTGATGCGGATGGGTGTTGTTTTAGGAGTTTTTTGATTTCACAATAATATTTATGTAATACAAAGATGCACTTGCAAAAATAAGAATTTGAGATGCACAACAAGTGATATTCAATCAAGACATCCACAGCATAAATTAAAGTGTGTAAGCAATATATGATCCAGATATAAGTAAAACATATAAGATGAAGGACCAGTGCCTTATGGAGTCAAAGTGCTGAGGTTGCTTGATACAAGAGTTCTTGTGCTTGAATAACCGTTTTGCAATTGTTCTTTGTAAATTTTATTGTGTATTTTATGATGATCTTGATTATTATGGCTGGGGAAATCTCCAAGATATACGCGAGGTACAAGAGATATGTCTGGACAATACTCTTAAGTGGCTCCGTACGGTGACATGTTGGCTGCCAAAGCCTTGAGCGCATGTTCAACACTACACCAAACAAGGATGTAGTCTAACGGTGCTCCAAGGTCTAAGTACAGTGATCCAGTGCCCCCAGGCAGAATTTGCCCACTTTCGAGTATAGACGATCAACGCCGGATTTTCGTTAGTTATGGGGTATAAATTTTATTATGGTTAAAATTGGATTAAATGTGAAAAATTGAATAGTCTATACTGTTTCTGTGTATCCCGGGAATGGGTAGAGCATACGCAATATAGAAATGATGAATTCCACTTTTAGGGGGATGCTTGTTGAAGGAAGAACCAAAAAGAAAACTCTCCGATAGAGAGCACTCTTGATCCGCCTTATGGCGAGATTCAAGAGATTTATGATGCACGGAATTAAATATTGAAGTTGAAATCTAATCTACCCAAGAATTTCTTTCAGGTCAAAGACCGTACTCGGGAAAGCAAGGGGGTTAGTGAAATTTTAAAGCAGAAAATAAGTAAACTCTCCGATAGAGAGCACTCTTGATCCATTGTTGAGTGAGATTCAAAAGATTTTGGGTTCTTTTTAAGTTTATCAATTTATATCAAACAGAAAATAGACTACTTGAGCAAGGATAAACAACTAGCAATTATTGGAATTTGAAACTATTCTAACAAAATGAAACTAAGCTAGGTACTGAAAGCAAAGCTTAACTAAAGATGCAAAAGACACAAAACACTACAAACTTTCCCCAAATAGGGGAAGTAGAATGTGGGAGCCGTAATCCCACTTGCTCTTTATTAAGGAGTTATAATACTTTAGGGCTTTTTAATCCCTTGAAAACTTAAGAGAAAAAAGGATGAAGCTTGAAGCTTCTACAAAAGGTTTGTTTTTTAATTCTCGTTGGTTTAGTCTTCTTGTTTTGGATCTTCTTGCAAATCTTTCCAAGTTTTTGGACTTGTATTTTTTGTTCAATCTCCTAAAAGTATATGAAACACAAGAGACTTCAAACACCCGTTATTGTTAATGAAATCCAACTCAAAAGAATTTAAGATCTAAGTAAACTAAAATGAATGATCTAGCAATGAATCACTAAGATCTATATGCAAACTAGATGCAAGCTCTTATTAACAAACTGAAACCTAGGATCTAGATGTAAAATGCAAACTTTAAAACCAACTAGATGCAAATTAAAGCTTGAAGTAAAAGTGAGATCTAAAATGCAAACTTCTACAAATTGAAACTAACTAAGATCTAACAAGTAACAAGAAGAGGGAAGAAGCCAACAAACCAAAGGAAAGGAGGAATAAGATCTAGGAGAGGAGCGAATGGAAGAAGGAAGCTAGGAGCGAATGGAAGAAGGGATGAAGAGCAACCCTAAAGGTGGCTGCAAACAAGGAGAGGAAGGCTGCAAACAATGAAGAAGGTAGTCAACCAAGGTAAAAAAGGGAAGCCAATAAAACAGTGGTAAAGAGGGCAGCAAAAGACAAAAGAGGGCAGCGAACAGTAGAAGAAAAAGTGCCAAAAATCAGAGCTAGAAAAGGCTGGGAAAAAGGAAAAATCAGACTTGAAACTAAGGCAAAAAATCAGTGAGCAAAAGAGAGAAAACAAAGAGGAAAAGAAAAATGGAAGAAAGAGCTTTGAAGGAGGTTGAAAAGAGGAAAATTAGGGCACAAAGAAGTGGTAAAAAACTAGAAGAGAAGAGAAGATGTATGAGAGCAAAGCCAAACAAGGCAAAGAAAGAGAAGGGCAAGAAGCTAGAGATGGACTTGTAAACTAGGGCTTCTTGTTAAAATTGTAACCAGTAACCAAGATTTAGAGTTTGTTTTAAAAAGTTGATGGATGACAAGAGACCTCCTTGTATCTCAGTTTTTGATTTGGAAATTGATCAACTTGTAGGTCCTGCAAAACAAATGATGTTATAAAAAGAGATCTTGATTTGTGAAGCAAGGATAGATGCAGCTGAGCTCACACCTTTCTCCACCTTTGATGAACCTTGAAAAATCACAAAACTCAAAACACAAGTGCTATCAAGTACTAGAATGCTAAATAAAACAATATCAAATCAATACTGGTATAACTTACTACTTCCTATTCATTTAGATGTTGAGAAATCTTGCATAGATAACCAAATTAGATACGATAAATGGCTAACCTTGCGTGCTAGATTGATAGCCCTCCTAAGCTAGCAATGATAAAAATTACACTTGCACAAAGAGAGAAGGGTTTAGAGAAAATATCACCTCAATACAAGATGAATTCACAACACCAAGAGACAATGCATGGACCTCCAAAGTCTTCTCTTTTATTTCAAATTAAACAATTACAATTTGGGCAGAGTTCTCTTGCAAATTCTCCATCCAAAACATGGAGCAAGAGACTCCTCTTTATACAAAACAAGAGAGCCAAAACCCTAGACGTGAGCATGGAGGAGGGCGAGTTCCAATCAAGAGATAAGCTTGGAGTTAAGCGTGATGGAAGCCGATGGAGAGATTCACGTGAATTGGAGCATGAAGAGAGTGTTTGGTTGGTGGTGATTGGTGAGGTGGTTGCCACCTCATGGAGAGGGCCGCCCCTCCCCATAGGAATCAACGCCCAAAGCCTTGGATCAATCCGCCCAACCTTATCGTGAATGCGAAATCGTGAGATAAGCCAACCCGTGAGATATGCCAACCCACGTGAAGGGAGGAGAGCGCATTAATAATAAAATTCCAATCCTTGAATCTTTGACTTTTGATTTAATAGAAAATGAGCCTTAGTATAGGGATGTATTCGCCCACCATTATGGAGCTTGTTTGACGTGGAGTGAAAGGCCCACGTGAGGCTCACGCTTTCCTCACTTAAACACTCAAACGTTTTAACCAAAGTTTGATATTTGAGCATGTGCTTATTACCTTGATGTAGTCGTACACCCTCATAAAACATTATGCCTCCTTTTCCAAAGTAAAAAATCACATTTTTTGGACTTTGTGCATTTTCTCCACTTTTAGCAATTAAAGTGCTGTTTTGTAGCACCATTAGGAAAACTGCTCCTAGAGGCAACGTAATCACCTTGAACCTGAAAAAAGTGGGTGCCGGGATAAAGAGGACGCTCTGAGCATCAAAACGAGCCTCCCCATGCCAAATTCCGCCTCCAAATGAGGTTTTTATCACATTTTGAAAAATTCCATTTAATCCATTAAAAAATGGTCTAAATTACGGAAACAAATAATTTCACCGGAATGAAACGAAACTCCTAGGGGACCTAGTGCATGTTCATACGACTCAAATGAGATGGCTAACACGGAAAAAATCCTAGACACAAGACTCTAATAACCATCTTAGGTTCAACCACCATGGTAAATACTCCAGCTTTGGAGGTGTGAGTGAAAAACTCAGAAATTATACATGACTGAAGCGCAATGCATAATTCCTAAGGAAAAAAACACTCTAGAGTATTCCCCTGACAGTTAAACCTAAGGATAACCGAGTCTTTTATAAAAGGATCCCGTTTAGACCAACTTTTTACAATTTGCCCATGGGGATATGAACATGCAGTTATTACAAATGGGGCAAAATTGCCCTGAAAATGACTTCTGAACTTCTGAACACTGACGATGAATATTGAACATGTTCATGAAACTGGCGGCTCACAAGAATTTCACGTATTGTACAAAATAGTTGTTAACACTTCCCATCAAGCAAAACGTGCTCTAGCTCCAAGCAATTTGGCCTCCCTCTCTTGATGTCGATTTCACCTGAAAAGCAAACAATGTCTAGAAACAAGAGATGCACGATCATATACAAGAGTAACCCAATCAAAGCCAAGAAGTAGATCTCCAAAATAATATTTTCATTCCAAGTTTTCCAGAGCCCAAAGGTCCTTTTACAATAGGGGGGTCTCCTCATAAAGGATAATAAAGACCAAAACCCTAAACCTCAAAACCACTTTTTGAAATGAGTGGTTGAGATTAAAAGATCTCAAAATCTAATAAATGGCTAAGATGAGCCAATACATAATATCACATGGATCACTCAAAAGATAGACGGTGTCATAGCTAAAAGTGACTAAGTGAGGGTGACGTCATCCTCCAAAAGGGGCTAAATACACGGGCCCACCAAATATGACATGGACATGACTCAAGACACACATGGTGGGGCTAGGAGGTATCGATCCTTCACTAGCTCATCCCCATGGCACAATAATATAAAATAATAGGACCATGACATGTCCAATTGACACAAATGATCAAAATCCTGTCTCCAAAAATGAGAGAGACATGCAGTAGAAGGCCTCCTGTGGCCACTGTGGACCCCACTGACTGATGCCAACTGAGTGGAAGATGGGGGGTTTACCCTGGAAGACCTCCGTGAAGACCAAGTGCCAAAACCTTGCCTCAATTGCCCAAATCGAATTCCTCAGTGACCCTTTTATTCCATTTTTAATCCTCCTGAAAAACCTTGAAACTGCTCAAACTGCCACCCAGGGTGCCTGCGCTATCAAACTGAGGGCACTAGGGTGTCTGGAAGGGGGGGGATAATGGTAAAATCAAGTGGCTGGACCACCCCCTTCAGACACAATGCCCTAGGCAACGACTAGCCTCCAATACTCTGTTGGATAGGCTGGGTCAGCAAGCCCAAAACTGCTCAACAGGTGGAAAACTGCATTTATCACTGTCATAAGTGCTCGGAACTGAAGGACAAGTGTCTCAATGGATCCAGAAGACCCAAATCTACTAAAAATGTGTACTCATACACCATGGGTTGACCTGAGGGGTCAACAGTAGGGTCCACCATATCCAGACAGTGTAAAATATGATGATCTGGAAATAATAATAAATCTGCTGAACTGCATCATTCATCATCTGAGTCATATGTTGACCATATGGAGTCATCAACAAGAGTATGTGGGACCATCAATCATCATCCATATGCATACATTGTCCACATCATCACAGATCCCAAGAATGACCATGGCCAAACTATGTTTGACTATGTCAAAATATAACCAAGGACATGATTATGACAAAGACTAAGACATGTTCCTTTAGATCATATTCATAGCCTAACTTAAAGTATAAACATCATTCTGTGGCAGTTAATATATATATATTTTTCAATGTTATTTATATTTGACTTGCACAAAAGCTTTAATGACAGACTCACCCATTGGACATGGCCTAACTGCTAGCTAAGGATGAAGGCTAAGAACAAGGCTAGGCAAAGGGGATGACTTGACCAAACTCAACTAAGTGATACTTTGGACGGGGAAAGGGGAAGCTACACTCTGTACTGGACAAAACAACAAAGGGAAGGGTTGTGCCTCACAAATGGATAAGTTGTTTAGAGAGTGCTTATTCAACTTAGGCATCATGTCTACATCAAGTTGATCCAGGTTCATTAGGATCATTCATTTTATTTCCATGGCCTTTTTGGCTTGTATGACCCCTTTGGGATTTCACATGTGCTAAGAAGCACAACTAATCGTAGCTTGCATCCAGGGCATATTCACATCAACAAGGTCAACAATAATAGATAGAACTTTTGAGTAACCATTGCTTTTTGGACCTTTTTATACCCTTCAAGGGGTATTTTAGCAGTTCATTGCTATAGCCTTTATTCACATGTGTTAAGAAATACATTCTAGAATTTTAAGTTCACAGGCTTTCATAAAACATTTCCAATATTGGTAGTACATGAGCTTTTAGTTTTAGCCAACAACATCTCAAGTGACTAGGGGGAGTTCTGCACAGTGTCAAACATTGGGACAACCGACCAGAATGATTTAGGCATACAATCCAACTCACCAAAGGCAAGTTTTGTCACCAACTCAGAGTCGAGACACAAAACAAACATGGATGCGGTCCAACACAAAGGTAGAAATGGGGAAGTCCTCAGTATCAAGAAGTCAAGAAGGCAAGTCAAGGGTGAAAGCCAAATCAGGAAGGTCATGGATGGATGGAGTCAAATGAATGTGGTCCCTAAGCTAGCAGACAAGGATGACAGGAAAGACCATATCTATGCTCATAGGAGGGTAATGAAACCGATGAGTTTTGTCAGAAAACCTAAGTGTGCAAGTAATACATCCATTTTATACTTATAACATCATCCAAGATATTTCATTTTATTTTAAATAGTACTGCCACATCATGAATCATATACCAAGTCAATGCTATGAAGATGACTAAAACAACAAGATAATAATCCAAAGCCAATAATCAAAAGCCCATAGGTCACATCATATCATAATAATCATCAATAAACATCTGAAACACTGCTGCAATATAATCACTGGGCACTGAACTGAAACTGTATGGAACAAAGGGTCACATCGGTCATCAAATCTAAGCTCTCAAGGCTCAGCCTTGGCACAAGGTCTAATAAAAGTCTGATACAATGTACTGCTCTGATCCATGAGTGATCACAAATAACAAGCTCATCATAGCTGATCTCTGTAAAAGCAAAGCTCTGAAATGTGCAGACATCTGCTCAGCAAGAATAGTAGCCCAGCTATTATGGTGTGATAACAGGCACTTTAAGGGAGAATATTCAACATGAGGTATGTATCTTTGAACCTAAATAATTGGAGAATGCCTTTAGTTTGGCAAGGAAAATTGAAAGTAAAAATATGGCGCTAAGAGGGCATGAAAGTAAAACTATGGCTACTAGAAGAGGGGGCCATAAGAGGGCGCTAATAATTGGAGAATGCCTTTAGTTTGGCGTGATAACATAATAATTTGCTAGGAAAAGTGGCCAATATCTTCTAGGGGGCCATAACATCATTACCCAAATCACATTTTGCCATTCATTAGTCCCAAGTCATACATCTCAAGTCATTGCCATCTTTTAATTTTTTATTAATTTGCCGGAAACCATAGTAAATCTTCAATTTGCCTATATCTGGATCTTTCCTTGCCCATAATGATGATCTGACTGCATAGATCAACTAGAGATATACAAGATACTAGGATCTACTACTCATACACCCTCGGCCAATCTGCTATGATCTCTATGAAGCCATCTCCAAGATTTTAATTAAAAATAGGCTTAATTATTTCCTATAGACTTTTAATTAGAAATATTGAATTAAGCCTTTTCTTCTGCAACTGATGCTTGGAGGGGTCCAAATGGCCTCCAAGGGAAATGATATGAAAACATGGAGGTCATCCAATCAAAGAGGTCACAAATGGGTAAGGTCCTCAGGTTCATCAGTCAAGTCTAAGTCAAAGGATTTTGGAAACAAGTGGATGAGACGAAAAATGAGATAAGTTCAAGTAGGTAACCGCAAAAGAGGGGGTTGATATGCAATTTACCAAGACAAAAGCATGTACATGAAATTAGTCACAAATGCCACTATATCATCCCAAGTACAAGTCCAACCTTAACAACCAAGAATGACCACAGGATCACCAATGCGCAACAAGGTCTAGCATAGTCAATAGATCAATAAAAATCATGAATACCATTACCATATATACCTCTGCTATATACTTGCTCTGAGCTGCAGCTACTAACTGAAATCCACCTGCATTGAAACTGCTATATTTGCATGGCAAGGAAAGATAATATCCAACTAAACTTCTCTGCTGCACTGAACCATGGCTCAAAATATATGACAAGGGAGGTCATGAAGAGGGCTCAAAGTGACCACGGTGGTCCCTCTGCTGCTGCCCCTGAATAATCCAGCTGCTCAACTGATGAAAAAGATCATCCACCATTGATATGCTCTGATAAACATTTGCCTCAAGTGCAAGGACTAGGTTCATGACCTCATACAAAGGAGGAGTACCTACCCCTTCAGCCACTAACTAATTTCAAGGATTGGAGTACTTGTTTTGACTCTAGGGGATACACTTTTGGTGACACAAGCTTACCTACCTATACTCAATCACCCTGGGTGCAGGACGAAAAAGATCAACAGGTCTATGGATAGAGCCACACACATTAGATTCGAGGCATCAGGGAAAACATGGAGGTCATTTAATCAAAGAGGTCACAGAGGGGAAGGTCCTCAGGTTCATCAGTCAAGTCCAAGTCAAAGGATTCTGGAAACAAGTGGATGAGATGAAAAACATGATAAGGTCAAGTAGGGAACCACGTGTTATCACCTATTTTGTACAATAGTTGAAACCTTATTGAGCCGCCAGTGTTGGAACACATCAGTGTTCACTTCCAGAGTATCTGGGTTTCAGATATTTGGGTCTAGCCAATTTTGGCTAGCCAGTTTTGTTTTTGAGTCGACATGACCATGGCCCCATGGGGGTTTGTAACAAAGTGTGCTAGTAGGGTCTGAGTGGCTCGGTTCCCCATGACTTGATTAAGCAACTAAGTTATTCTAGGGAGTTTTTTTCCCTTGTCAATTATACTTTGCTTAAGGCGATATATAATCGACGAGGTTTTCTCCCGCTCCTCCAAAGCTGGAATGCCCGATTTTGAAAATCTGAGCCATGGGGGGTTATTAGAGTCCAACTATAAAGTATAAACCTACTAGACACTATTAGAATAGGTTCTGGTCATGTCCTAAGTCTCTAGCACCCCCAGAAAAAATTTCGAAAAAATTTTACCGAACGCGTCGGATTTGGGGTTTTTAATTTTTAAATTATTTAAATTTTAATTAAATTTCTCTATAGTTTAAATAAAGAAATTTGAGTATGTAATATGTCAGTCATCCGGGGTCCAAACTTAGTGTTTGATGGCTCGTTTCATAAGCCAAAAATCACACATGACCCATGGACCAGCTAAACCCAACTTTCGGATGTCAATTCAGCCTCATAATTAATATTTTCTCTAAAAAGTCATTTACAGAGAAATTATTAATTAAAATAATAAAATTGAATATTTTGGAGATAATCCAAATCTCTCCAAAATTAATCAATTTGAATAAAATAAAAGGCTGAATGACATGGCAATAGACATTTATGAAGATTCCAATCAACTCCAAGTGGCTTAAGTCAACTATCCAATCACCAGCAGGAGATCCACTTAAGCTAATTCGCCCTTCTTCATACAAAACTCGATTTGGTGAGTTGTCAATTGTTAAATGGGTTGGTGGTTTTGCATTTAAGTCTAAGGTGGGCGCCCTCATGACTCATCAAATCACAAGCTTGGCTCTCCTTTGCAATTCGAGTTAGTACCTACCTTTCACTCCACTTGTCTCCTTTCAACCAACTCGCCATTCCTCATTAAACTCACGCCCTTGCCTAACTCCTCACGTGGATCCTTGTTGGAGATTGTTTATTGGATGGTGAAGCTTCCCATGCATCACCAAAGGGCGAGTTTGCCACCTATCCACTTCAACCTACCAACAAGTGCGAGTTGTCATGCGAATTAGCTCTCCAAGCTTGGGTTTGATTGGAATTCGACCTTCATGTCTATGCCAAACTCGACCTAGGGTTTTAGCTTTTAGTTTTACTATAAAGAGAGGCCCATTTGGGTTATTATCTGATGGAATTTTTGTGCACCATTACTCTGGCAATTTTGTACTGGATCATAGCAATTGCTATCTTGAAATAAAATAACGACTTTGGAGGTCTACATGGAGTGCTTTACTTGTTCATGAGGATTGTCTACACATGATAAGGTGATATTGTGCTATTATATTTGCTCATATTTGTTGTATTTGATCATTTTTTTGATTAGAAGTCTTTTTTAAGACCATATGATGAACATTTGAAGGTACAAGTTGTTCATTTATGTTGTATTTCATGTGATTTAGAAGTGCAAACTATAGTTGGCAATATTGATGCATCTTCTAGTCCCATTTTATTTGACATACTAAGTTTGATCAAGTGCTCTTGTGAGTTATATGTATTGTGCAGATATATAAAAGTTAAGAGGAGTTTGAGCTCGGATGCATCTCTCTCTCCTTCACAAACATTTTTCTAACGTGTTTGGCATTTCAGGGCTCTCCAAAAGTTAATCAAATGGTTCAAGCTTGACCTTGAGAAGTTGTTCTAAACTCCATCCATCAAAATATTTTATCAACTTTGGTTACTACATCCCAAGGGTTTTCTTCTTCAAACCTTACCTTTTTCTCTTTGAATCCTTTACCTTGACTTGCTAGCCCATTCTTTTCTTGCCCTAGTCTAGCCCTACCTCCTAGATTTCTATCATCTTGACTGTCCCATTGTTTTTTGCAGCCTTAGTTGACTGTCCCATTCTCTTACAGTCACTTAGTTGACTGTCCCATTTCCTTTTTGGAAGCCTTGGTTGACTGCTCCACTCTTCCTACAGTCAGTTTATTGGCTGCCCTTCCATTTTCCCCTCACTGCTGTCCTTGTTTTTCTTTGATTAACAGTCCCTTGCCTCATTTTTGGCAGCTCTCGTCCTATCTCTAGTCCATCCTCTAGTCTTTCCTCTCGTCCCATTAGTTTAGCCCTACTTCCTTCCTCTCATCCACCCTAGTTTCTCCTTCCATCTTGCTCCTTCATCCTCTTCGTTTTGCCCTTAGGTTGCTCCTTCTCCCCTTCTCGTCCATCCTCTCTTTGGCCCTAAAAACACAACAAAAAACAAACAACAAATTGTTAGTAGTAGTTTTGTCAAGTTTTAATAGTTAGTTTCATTTCCTTGAAAGGTTAATCTTAGATCTCATACTTGCATTTACATATTTAGGATCTAGTCTCTTTATTATCATAGTTAGTCTTGCATTTACTTTGTTGCTAGTTTAGATCGTACACTTTGGAATTTGGTAGTTTGTGTTAGATCTCATTTAAAAATTCAAAAAACTTGCATCTCCTTGGTTTTATTTGATTGATAGATCTAGGTAGTTTCCAATTTGTTTTGGTTATCTAACTTCTAATGGGTATTTGAGTTGCTCATTTGTGATAGATCTTTCCTTGAGAAAGAAGAGCTTTGAGAAGATTTGAAGCAAATAGAAGAAAGAAGCTTCTAATACAAGAAGTTATCAAGAAGACAAGAGAGCGATCCAAACCCAAAGACTAGTATTTATCCTTTTGTAATAGCTCTTAGAAGCTTGTTTCAAGTATTTTTACAAGTTACATCTCTCAAAGTCCTTCAAAGGGTTAGAAACCCAAGGCAATTGTAAAAGCTTAAATAAAAGTTAAGTGGAGGAGGCCTCCACTTTTTTGGGTCTTCTTCCCCATTTGGGGAAGAGTGTCGTGTTTGGTTAGCCTAGATCTGTTATTTCATGCTCTTAGATTAGTTTCCATTTCAATAAGTTGTTTTTGTTATAATTTCCGGTTTACTTACCCCCATGCTCTCCCGAGTACGGTCTTTGACCTGAAAGAGATTCTTGGGTAGATTAGGCTTTACTTCCTGTTCAATATTTTATTTTTCACTTCTCTTCCAAACCTTGACTAGAGTAAAGCTAACTTTGGGATTGCATCCCAAAGGCCACATAACTTTGTGGTAGCTTCTCGCTCCCCCATTAGCTTCTTGTGGACATCCAGCTAGCTGGAAGGTTTCCAAGACTGGTGGCTTCTAGTGGTTGACCTTGTTCGGAGGTTGATCCCACCTATTAGATTAGAATTTGTGTGGTAGAACACTAGATCTTTCAGTTTCATTTTATTTGGCAAGTAGCATTGTTAGCAATATTTCATATCTTTCTGATTTATCACATGTTTTAAATCATTTTAAAAGTTGATTTATCTTGCTACTACAACTACTATCTGCTTCTTAAAACGAACTTAAGTCTCTTGAACTTGGCCAAATCCAAGTCAAGAGCACTTTCTATCGGAGAGCATTTTTAGTTTTGCATTTTCCCTGCATTAGGCATTTGTTAATTAGCAAGTCTCTTGAACTGTGGTCATAAGATCAAGTCAAGAGCGCTCTTTGTCGGAGAGTTGAACAAAGTGCTTTAATAATAAATTTTTTTCACCCATATTTCCCTTTTAATTAATTTATCTTGGTTTTTGTCCTACACCCGTATGCTCTGCCAACCGGAAACGGTTGGGCTAGTACTCAGAAAGGTGGAAGACTTGTTAATTCATAAGTGATAATATTAATTAAAATTTTACCCAAAACCCCAACCAAGACAAAATCACTGAGTTCTTCCTGAAACAGGTGGTGCCGGGAATCCACTGTCAAACTCGAGGGCGGTCAAGCCGTAAGCACACTTGCCCTTTTTGCAATCTGGGTGCTCCCGACCTATCATCTAAAAGGTTGCCAGTGGTTCTTTTTGGTTAAGGTTCCACCTTTTTTGAATATCCTTGTTCTTAGCCATAATAATCAAGACCACTAAAATCTTAAATTTACCAAGATAAGCTGCAAAACGATCTCACAAATTTTTATCTCAAACACTTGTATCAAAAATTTCAATCACTTTTACATTTTTTGACTCCATAAGGCACTGGTCCTTAATCACAATATTTTATTTGCTTATTATCAATATTGGAGTATTTGTGTTAAATTTCGTAAAGAGTGATTTATTTCTGATTCAGTGTATCTCTCATCTTCTATTGCAACGTGGATTGCGTTATCTTGGTTTTATTTAAAGTATTATTGTGTCTCTCACCTTCGAAAAACTCCTAAACAACACCCATCCGCATCACAACACCTAAAAACATTTTTAACACACAAGAGCCTTAGACAACTCTTTTGTAGGGACTACCCCCCTTGGCTTCGTTAGGAGTTTGCCTAAACGGAGGAGCTGGGATTCAGGTGATAGTACCTGGCTCATTGTTTGCCCCCAAGGCCACACCTCTCTCACTTGTAGTGAAGAGACAGCTTTCGAAAGATTTCCGCTGCTGGTGTGCAATCTGGCGGACAACACCACGAAAGAGGGGAGCTGATCTATATTTTACATATGCAATTTACCGAGACAAAAGCATGTACATGAAACTAATCACAAATGCCACTATATCATCCCAAGTACAAGTCCAACCATAACAACAAAGTATGACTACATGATCACCAATGCACAACAAGGTCTAGCATAGTCAATTGATCAATAAAAATCATGAACACCATAGATATGTCTGCTATATACCTGTTATCACACAATCTCTAGCTGATGGATAATGAGTGTCCCAACAGGGATGGTAGAGGGTGAACAACTAGAATGGTGTCAAGGAACGAAAGTCACATTGGACAAGGATACTGTCACTTTAGACAAGGCACATAGCCAAGTTAGGGGGGAGACCCCGCTCAACCAGTGATGGTTGAGAGACAAAACACAGCCAAATCCCCAAAGATAGAAAGAAGTGAAGGGAGGAAATGAGTGTTGATTAGGTCCTAAATCTAGTTCTACCTGTCGATGGACACAGATAGTAAAAATGGGAGTGATGTAGAAGTGACCAGCAATCAAATGTAATGAGATAGACTGATTAAATTAGTGATTGTATGGCTGAAATAGACTAGGGACATACAGTAGGCTAGAAGTGAAGGAATGGACTGATGTTGCCCAAGAAGATGAGTTAAGCAATGAAATGACAAACCAGGGCAGCAATAAAATGGTGATTTAAAATACTTCTAGCACTGGGTAGTTTGATTTCTGAAAGTAAAATGATGATTTAAGAACGATTCTAAACTACCCAGAACCCCAAACTGACCCCAACAAGTAAAAGAGAAAAATGCCTTAGATGAGGCGCTTTTGCCAGGTAGACCAGTGCTAAATCTGTGGGTAAATGGAGTCTAAAGGAAATGAAACTTAGGATATAACATTCTAAGGATGTTTCATCAATGGGTTTTAAAGCAAAACAAATTCCTACGGTGAAATCTTAAGTTTTGTATTTTTATGGGTTTTTTATATGAAATTTCTGCTCAACACACACAATGAAATTAAAATGCAAGAGACCAGCAAGAAGGACCTACTTGAGAACAAATAGATGGATGAGATTGTCGAAGACTAGCCCTCCAAACTCAGTTGTTAAGCCGCAGCGTGCTCCGTTTGGCGCTTTGAGCTCCCAGTGGCCAAATTCGCCCTAGCTACCTGCCACAAACAAGATCAAGTCAGTGTGTGCAGCAAATAACAAGAGAAACCAGCAAGTAAATGATTGAAAATGAAAGGAATTGAAAGGCAAAAGCAAATAACAACTCCCTTTGTTGATACTCTGAAGAAAACGAGCAGTTGTGGGGTTCCCACTCCAAAAACTGCGCCCTCCTCCAGCTGTGCTCTTCACCTGCAAATCGTTGGCCAAGGAAATGGTAGAAACAATGCACTAACAACTCATCAAAACTAAGGAAAACTAGATATCAGTCAAGCCATACACATATCAATCCATAAACTCTCAAGAACTCGGTGAAATATGGCTCTATATCATAAAAAACTCAAGTGTACAATGTGCCGAGAGAGGTAGAAATGGAGTGAGCTCATTCTCTTATAGAGATGGCTCAAAACCTAGCCTCATTTCCCCCAAAACCAATGTCTGGGATTGACTTTCCCAACCACCAAATCGAGGGTGGAGATGAGCTCAAGAGGGGGTGCGAATTGCCCAAGTCTAACGCACTAGTGGAGAGGGGGTCCCCTTGTGGGGCCTGTTATCACATATATAGTAGCCGGGCTACCATACATTATTTTTCTGATTCCAGTACACTATTCAGCCAGTTCCCTTACATTTGAGATGCTGAGATGAGCATCTATATTGGATCACTATCAGATTGTGGACAACAGTTGTATTCCCCATGCCATGACTGAGTCTCAGGACACTCAGAGAGATGACCGATGTAGCCATTATACCATTAGTACAGAGCAGTCAGTAGTGCCCAGAGTTACAGCAGCAGTTTCAGAGGACAGATGATGGTACAGGTTGATGAGCATTCAGGTATATGACTCAGCAGGTATATCATTGTGTTATGGTTATATTGCTTTTATACTTATTCTTATAGCATGTCTTAGCACTTAGAGTCATGATCTGGCGATCATATAGATATATGGACCTGGTTGATCTTATTATATATATTATATTGTCCCTACTCAGACTTAGAAGTTCACTATTCATACTCATTTGTTTCACCCTCCTTAGGGAGAATAGAGGTAATCATTCCACCATACCTTGGCTTGCTAGTGTCGGCTCCATTATTCATTGTCTTCATCCATCCATTGCCTACCTTTTAGTTTATCACCCTGACTTACTACTTGACTAGTGACATGGAGGATCTTTTCCCCACTGTAGCCTCTGTATTGGATGAGCTTCCCTATTTATTGTGTCTCGGCTCTGAGTTGGTGACAAAACTTCCCTATGGTGGGTTGGAATTCCTTGTGAATTACCCCTAGTCACTAAAGTGGTGTTGGCTAAACTTGAAACTTTTAGTGCTGCCATGAATATAAAGTCTGGAAAAAATGAAACGCTATATCTTGTATGAAAAGCCCATTCATGCAATGTGTTTCTAAACACACATGAATGAAAGGCATGCCAAATGAAAATGGCCATGAAAATAAAATGTTATATCTTTTGGAAATGTAAATACCTAGGTAAACAAGCTGTCCATGACACACCTAGAAGTGCTCAGGTAAACAAGTGCCTTAAAAACACACCTGCAGCAGAAAGCCTAAAATAAATGTAAATCTATGCAATGTGTTTATAAACACACATAGACCAAGGCTATGGAAACTTCAGGCCCAAAAAGCAATGGAACTTAAATGCTATATCAAAACAATTGCTGGCCTTATTTGTATTATGGATTGTGATCATCTGTTAAAGGTGAATAAACCCTCTTTGAACAACTCATCCATTTGTGAGACACCGCCATTCCCTGTGTTGTTGCTCATTCAGTATATACTATGGTGTGTATTCCCTTTCCTTTGCCAAAGTGTCACAAAGTTAAGTCAGTCAAGTCATCCCTTAGCCTAGCCAGTTATTTTAGCCTTCACCCTTCACTAGCAAATTGATCACAGCTATGAAGTGAGTATGATCTTGAAAGTCTAGTCTGAGTAATAATAATAATTAATGACATTATATATTTGGATTTAGATCGCCAGTAATGATTACTTTGTATTATAATTGTTATTTGAATAAGTTGTAGAGCATGCATTAACCTTTGACACTTTGCAGCAGCTTCTCATGATGGTCTGAGTTATATTTGGTCATATTGACTTGGTCAAACCTAGTTTGACCAAGGTCAACCATAGGACATGAGATGGTTGGACCTTATGATGATATGGATTGATGATATATGGTCTATGTACATGTACATGATGATTCTATGCAGCAGCTACAGGGTTATGA
Organism: Larix kaempferi; assembly: GCA_027924585.1. NCBI lineage: Eukaryota > Viridiplantae > Streptophyta > Pinopsida > Pinales > Pinaceae > Larix > Larix kaempferi. The sequence goes on from BSBM01000089.1 coordinate 28,450,008, forward strand.
TGATGATTCATGGTTTACAGCAGTATTTGATCATTTACAGATTATTATTATTTACCCTGTTCCGATATATTGGATATATATTTTGACCATGCAGAGACTCATAGGGTGTATGAGTACACATTTTGGATGGATTTGGACCTTCTGAGTCCGATGAGACAGTTTGTTTTCAGTTTCGGGCACTTACAGTGATGATTGAGCCTCAGTAGGCTATCCCAGTGCAGTATTGGTCTGTCGGAGGCCCTGTCAGAGCAGATGTGATTTTTATCCGGTTGACCTAGGGCGCTGTGCTTGAAGGGGGTGGTGCAGCCACTTGTTTTTACCATATTACGCCCCTCCCGGACACACTGGTGCCCTCACCTTGACAGTGCAGGCACTCCAGGAGGCAGTTTGGGGCAGTTTCACGCTTCCCGAGGCATTTCAGGATTGGTAGAAATGGCTATTGAGGAAATCGATTTGGGCTACTGAGGCAATGTTATGGCATGGGATGATTAGTGATGATAGATCGAGGTCTTCCACACCTCCTCCAGCAGTTTCAGCTTCATCGGAGCCCGCATCCATCACTTATGGCACTTTCTGAGGATTTTTGAGGTCTTTTGAGGCCTACGATTTGACCATGGAGGCACGATTTGGTACATTGATGATTATTTTATGATTATTGTGCTATGGGGATTGACCAAGGAGGGATAAAATTACCCCTTGGACCCACCATAAGCCCCCTATTATATTTTGTCATCATGATTTGGTGGGATTCCCTTCTTCTAGGGCGTTTTTGTCCACTCATATTATATTTTATTAATGATCCATGTATTTTATTGTTGAGCTCATCTGAACCATTTATTAGACATTTGTATTTTTTAATCTTAGCCACTCATTCAAAAAGTGGTTAGGATTTTGATGCCTCTCCTTCCTATTTAAAGGAGAGAGCTTCTCATTGTAAAGGACTTGTGGCTCTGGATTATTGGAATAGAAAATTATTATTGCATCTATCTCCAGTGTTGTGGTGAATGTTTTTGGTGTTTGTTCGTAGGTTCTTCCTTTGCACTGAGTTATTGGAGATCTTGTTTTGCCATATCTTTTGTACCACATTTTTGCATCTACAGGTGGAGGCCGATTTGCTTTGAGGAGGAAGTATTGGTAGGGGAAGACTCTCCCTACTTCTTCTTTGGATCTCTTCGTTGGTAACAGGGAGTATTACTGTCCCAGGACCTTCTATTCTATGTTATCATTGCATTTTACTTGTATTTCCTCCATACTTGACCTCTCTGATTGAAATCGATTTTCCTTGGATTGACAGGTAGAGGAGGGTGCACTTGTGCGCTAGGGCATCAATTTGGCAAGCAAAATCAACAATCTCTCATTTGATCTCTGCGGGAATCTTCCTCAACATCAAGGCATCTCATTCACATCACTCAGGTATGATCTCAAGGTAATTTCTTTCCATGATCTATCCACTTGTCTAAAATATTTAAAACCCTAATCAATCAAAACCCCATTTTTACTTTTTTTTTCAGATCTACTTAGATCTAGTGGCTCCTTGGGTAAGATTTTTAAAACCCACCTCTATAGTATCCACGGCATCCTGGATCTATAGTTTGGTGAGGATTGGCTTCCATTTGACCCTTTTCCCAAGGCATTTAGCCTCTCCAAGCAAGGGCGCACTTCCTAGTTTGGGTTGGTTGACCTAGATCTAGTATGTGGGTAGTTGAGATTTCACTTGATTCGTGATCTACACATCCAATAACCTACCCCCAGATTGTCATTTTTCTGATTTCTACCTTGTGGGCCCTATTCCACATTTTAAGGGATTTAATCCCCATTTTGGACCACTTGGTATCTTCAAACTCAGATCTAGTAAGATCTAGCCATCGGATTGCCTTGAAATTGTAGATCCACACTCCCCATTGATCAACCTACTTGGATCTAAAGTTTGGATGCTATCGGACGTGTCTTGACCCCACTTATCCCACTTTTAGGCCTCCTTGGGCAAAGTCGCACCACCTTGGAGAAGGGAGTTTGTCCACTTCTAGGACATGGGTACTTGAGATTTTCGTGGATTTGGAACGAGAATAATTCAAAACCTAGGTCTAGTAGGTCACCTTGTTAAATTTTGCCTTGGGGATAGCATTCCTTGTTTTAAGGGATTGTGGTCCACTTAGGTCAAACCTAGATCTAGACCTATTCATCCATCAAGACTTCAACTGCCCACTTGTCTCATGCAATAGGTGTTCTTAACCACAAGTTAACTTTACTTTGACTCCATAATCCCAACTCCCAAGGCACTGGTCTCTCTCCAAGTCAATTCGACTTTCCTAGATTGTTTGATTAACTTGTGGTTTGACCCTTGTGTGGTAAACTAAACCCTTTGATGCCATCATACTGTATGATCAAGCGTGTCACTTGTACTAGTTAGCCCCAATTCAACCCCTAAACTACCCTGCAGTGGACACAGTTCCCAAGGCAGTGGATTTTCTCATATTGAGCTAGTACTTTAATCCTGGATCCTATTTCACAAATCATAAGTCACTCACACATCAATAATGAACCAAAGCTATACTCATTGAACCCCTCACTTGCCTTGTGACTTCATCCTAAGGTCTAGGATAAACCATACACCTTACTTCACTTAGAAAGAACTTGATTTGGTGTCTTGGTTTTGATCTCTCCTGTTGGGAGTAGATCGGGTCTCCCCCTTTGTTGTCTGGGCTAGATAACATAAAGTGAAGGTTGCCTCGACTGGCGTGACAACCATCTATTGGAGGTCGAGGTGATCGTGGTTGCACCTTTTGAGTTGCCCTTCCCTATTGCCATCCATGAGTGGATACATCCATAGGGGTAACTACAGCTTAGGTGACAACAGGGCCCATACAATACATAAGAACAAGCTAGGGGTGGTCTATATGGTGTTTTAGCCCCTAGCTAATACATCAAGGTCCCACACAACATGGAACATCCAAATCGAATTTTACCCAAGTGACGAAAAACGCCCCCACGGGCAATTCGTCCACCTAGGTGAGCTGGGCAAGAGAGGGCCCCACAATGCATAATATCATGTCCAAACATACCAGCATTACCTTAGAAATCACCTTTGTATTAGCCAACCTTTTATTTTTGCCCTTTGCTATAGTTGCCTTGTCAATTTTTGATTTTCCATGTATTTTATTGCTGGTTTATATTGCTGAAGGAGTAAATTGGGCTTTTGACCCACTTATAGTGCCCAGATCGTCGAACCGTCTGCTGCAATGTGATTGTGGACCCCAAAAATAGTAGGAATGGTCACTTGAACGACCACGATCTATTGCTTAGGCATTATTTGCCCAAAAACCATGATTTTTAAGTAAAACATGCCATTAATGACCAATAATAATTAAAAATCTCATCGCTGCCTCAACTTTTCCGAATTTTGATGCTTGGAGTTTCATATGGGACCCCAAGAGAATACAAGTGACCAAAATCAAAATCTCGATTGCAACATTTTTTCGGGCCCATTTTTGGCCTAGTCAACCTAGTTTGACCAAGTCAAATCTGGTCAACATGGTGCTGGCTGAATACCTGTATGCAATATGAAGCGATAGGATTCCTTATACATGTTAGTACATTACTAAACAATAAAATGTCAATATGGTGATAAAAAATACATAATATCTCAAAAACGCGAGGCCCATGGTGAGGTGGGCCCACCACATCCAAAAGACTCAAACTAGTATGCACAACCTATAGACTTGACCACCTAGTTGACTTTGGGTGAAGTGGAAAATAAGGTGAAGGATAAGGGATGACAAGGACTAAAATCACGTGACCCTTTTGATAACTCGGGAAAGTGGGGTCCATTGAGATAAGCATACCATGACAAAACACGGGGAAGGGCGGGGCCTCACAAATGGGTATAGTGCAGGGAAACTGCCATTGGTCATCTAACAAATATCTTACAACTCATATCCATCCCCGAAGACTTCCTGAGGTTCTTTTCTAGTGCTGCCAAACTGGGTGTCCGGTAAACCGTAACTTGAGACTCTAGGGGACAATTTTGAGCTTGTCCCTTGCTCCCTCTCACCTTCTTGCCCCGCAGGACTAGGTGACCACTACAAAGCTGATATGTATGGCTGACTTGTGTCCATGTGTGTTTACAAACACATTGCATGGATTTTACATTTACATTTCATACTTAGCCTTTTTGGCTAGATTTTACATTTACAATAGCCTTTTGGCTTGCTTTACATTTCTTCATTTACATCAAGGCCCTTTTGGGCTACATACATATCCAATAGATATAATCAAGGTGCTCATACGGCAAAGTAATGGGGGTAAGCGTACAAGCTTCGATGACCAATGGGGAACACCCGGTGAGGCTACACACTCCTATACTGCATTGCAACATTGAGGACAACCGACAAGAGCAAATCCCGGGTTTGAGAGTGCATCTCACACACTAAAGAGCCGAGGCACAAAAGATAGGTAGTCATGGCATACTTAGAGATTAGTGAGGAAGGGGATCCTCAAGGTCACAAATCAGAATCCAAGCCGGGGAAGATAAATCATGAATGGGTCGGATGGGTGGAGAGAGTGAAGGTGGATCCAGAGTCAGCTGCCTAGGGGACTAAGAGCCGAGGCACAAAAGACAGGGAGTCATGGCATACTCAGAGATTAGTGAGGAAGGGGATCCTCAAGGTCACAAATCAGAATCCAAGCCGGGGAAGATAAATCATGGATGGGTTGGATGGGTGGAGAGAGTGAAGGTGGATCCAGAGTCGGCTGCCTAGGGGACTAAGTGACCAAGTCTATACCAATAGTGGGAATGCAAATCCGGTGTGCATAGACAGGAGCCTACAGAAGGGGGTGGACTAACATCACCAAGGGCCCAACAATACATCATAACAACAACTAGATCACCATAACAAACATCTCATGCAGAGTTAGTGTACTAACATGTATAAACAAGTCTAATCAACAACATAAGCAATAAAACATCAAATGCTATACCTGCCGCACCATATACCTACCGCTGAAGCTGACTCTGAAGCTGGATTTATACTGAATCCGGGCACAAATAATAAACCAGCAATATTCTGTGATAGTCTCAATCAAAACAAGACTAGGCAACTGTCTCAATGGGATTATGTCAAAGCCTGGCAAGGAAGGGTGACCCTGCAGTAAATGCTAAGTAACATGTCTGGACCATACAATAAAACCATCTGTCCCCATTGATATATCTGCTCGGGGCAATCTGAACAAAACTGTGTGCCTCCTTTGAAGGCATCCGATCTTTGATCTGGAAAAAAAATATAGTATGGTCCCCGACTACACAATCTGCAGCATGGTAGCTCCAGCTAACATGGATGTGATAACAATACCTGCTCTGAGCTGCAACTACTAACTGAAATCCACCTGTGCTGACACTGCTATCTCTGCATGGCAAGGAAAGATAATATCCAACTAAACTGCTCTGCTGCACTGAACCATGGCTCAAAATGTATGACAAGGGAGGTCATTAAGAGGGCTCAAAGTGATCAGGGTGGCCCCCCTGCTGCTGCCCCTGAATAATCCAGCTGCTCAATTGATGAAAAAGATCATCCACCACAGATATGCTCTGATAAACATTTGCCTCAAGTGTAAGGACTAGGCTCATGACTGCCAACTGATCTGCAAAAATAAGTAGTAGCTTCCATCAACTAGGAATGTGATAATAGGACCCAAAGTTGTACACTTTTTTGTCAGACTACTACCTAGTTTCTGTCAAGTGGCAAGGCCTCTATCAGAGTTTCTTTCCCTCAACCCTGGATGGTAGGAGATTGGGGCTTCCTTGTTTGGTCATCTTGATAGGATTGTACAACCAACCCCCTTAGTGCAATCACTCCCTAGGAATATCATCTGCTGATGCATCATTATGACTATGATAACAAGCTCTTAGCTCTTACCTCGGCCCCTTTCCTCACCCTTGGTCATCAGAACTTGTAGGATCTGACATTTTCTTTTCCTTCCCTGTGCAACACCGAGATTCTCAGTCTTTGGTCCTCTTACTGCATCACGAGTCACGACATCTATACTCTTTTGATATCATTTTTCCGGACAGCTAATTTATAGTTCCAAATTAGATATTTAGCTCTTTTTTCCCTTCTTTTGCTTCTTGCTTTCAGTATTGATCTAGTAGTCGCTTTTGAACACCCCCATTGTATTTACACTGGATTGTACGTATTTGTTAATTGACCTACTTTTGTGGTCATCCGTTGGACATTAATAAAATTATCCTATAGTATCTTATCTGTATATGCCCTCAAATATGTATAAGTTATCATTAAATGCCCTCAAAGGCAGCATTGCCTATAGACTGAACCTTGTTTCTGTTAAGACATCACTAAGAGGTACAGCCCTAGTTGGCCATTTGCACCATTTATGCATTAACAAATTGAGGTACAACCCTAGGTGGCCATTTACACCATTTATGCATTAACAAATTGAGCTACACTTCCCATGTTATCTGCTCCATAACTGAACAAATCATCAAAAGTAATTTTGATCCTTGATTGTTTGTTGTTAATGTCTTTGATCTTTATTAATTCTATTTTTATCTGGACATTTGGTTTGATCTATTAGTAATGCCAGTGTCCTTGGTGTTATGCAGCTTGAGCTGATTCGCCTTATTGCTGCTCAACGACCTGTAACAACTGCTGCCAGAATTTCTCAAAGAGTTGCTGCGATGATATCGATGTATCCAGTTGGACCAATCCCTTCTCAAGTAAGAAGTGGATACATTGCTTCAGTCCTTTATGTGAATATGGAACATAAATTGAACAGCAGAGCTATACTTGTTACAATGTTGTATTTAGAAGCTTCATTGTCTGTAATTTTGTGTGGAGTTAAGAGTGCAAGCCAGTTTTTATGACTTTCTTTGTTTTATTTTCGACTATTATGCAATGTCTTTCTTGAAGAAATCTGTTTTAGATCCCTGGGTGATCTTTTTTTTCTTACAGGATCTTCCAGTTTTAGAAGGCACACAACTTGCATTGGATACAACTATTAGTGCTATTTTTGATGGGGGAACAGATATTGGAATGCTTTCATCTCCATCTGTGCAGCACAACTTGCGTAGCATAATAGAAGGTCATATGCATTTTCTAGATCGAGGATAAACTTTATTTGTTTTTTCAAACTGTCATCCAAGGGTTGATTTGTATTTGGCTTGCAGACATATTGCAGCAATTGCTTAATCTGAAATGGACAGAACCAGCATTGGTGGAAATTCTTGGGAAGTATTTAGAAGCATTTGGGCCATTTTTAAAGTATTTCCCAGAAGCTGTAAGAATGGTTATTCAAAAGCTATTTGATCTTTTAGCATCACTTCCTATATTTCAGAAGGTAAATGTAGAAATACATGGATTTTATCTTTTTTTTTGTTTACCACCGCACATGAACATGAAGATTTTAAAGTCAATGATTTTCGATAACTTAAAGTTAGAAGCCTGGGAGTGCTTTGTTCTTTGATATTTCTGAACTTTGGTGAAGCTTAAATAGATAATTGTCATATATATTGGGTTTAATCAGGGTCAGAAGCAGGATCCGTTAGCAGTATCCATGAGCCGAGCAAGGTTGGAGGTTTGCACATCTTTTTTTCGAATTGCAAGAGCAGCTAGCACAAGCCTTTTACCTTATATGAAGGTTAGTTGATTATGTTTAATCAAAAGAACTATTAAAATTGTTTATGCTCAGTTCTGTTCTGGATCGGTCTACAAATAACTGTGGCTGGCTTTGCATGACTTGTGGTGAGGATTTGGATGCTTGTATTGTCAAATTAAATAGTAAATAAATGAAACACCTTTGTATGTTGTCTGTCAAATCAGTTTCAATTAATCAAAGCGGCATTCAATATTGCAACTACTCTCTAGTTGTTAGAGATGCAAAGGTGTTTTGGTTGTGACATACTAGTGCTTAACAACCAACAAAAGCAAAAAATTAAGGGACTATGAGAAGTTGAACTTGATAAAAACTAAGAGTTTACAAATTGCTTTGCTTCTTAGGATTTTAGAAGGCAGCTGACTCAAGCTTTCTACCTCACGTGAAAGTTTTTGCTTTGTATTTTGTCTAAGTATTCTTTGATTTGTAACTACCTGTTACCCCCCCCTTTCCCCCCATTTTGCATGGATGTCCACATGTGATTCTTGTCGCACATTCAGCAGGGTTTGCAGGTTGATGGAGCTATGGATGGCTTAGTTTCCTTGATGCTAGATGTTTTCTTGATGTTGTGATGATGTTCTAGTGTTGATGATGCCCTAGCATATTGATTTTCATGATATATTTGGGCTAGTAGCTATGGGATGCTTCTGATCATGATGATTGGTTATGGATGTGCTCTTGTATGGATGATGTTGTGCTAGTATATGACATATGGATCACTTTCTTGAAGAGTGCCCTAGTGTTTTGGTTTTTATATGGCATTAAATCACATGTAATACCCTTTCCTGTGGAGCACTTGAAATGTTTTGGTGATATGATGGAATTTAGAGGGTCTTCCATGGGAGTGCTCTAGCTCATTTGGCATTGATTTGATGACATGGATAGTTCATGATAAAGTGCCCTTGGTCCTACACACTTGATTTGATGATATGGTGGCCTTTGCAGGCGCATCTTAGTGGAGCGCTTAAGTTCATGAGCCATGGATTGCAATTGAGATTGCTTTATTGGTGGTTTTCCATAGAGTGCCTCCCTTCCGCATTGCTTGATGGCTTGGACCCTCATTTTGAAGGAGTATTCTAGTTTGGAGATGGTTTGCACTTATGGATACCTTGTGATGGTTCTCTCTTGGGGCACTCTTGTTTTGTTATCAACATAAATAATAATAAATAATATCAGCTAAGTATAAATAATAGATTAATAACTAACAAAAGATGAATAAGCAAATAATTAGACTTATTTATGAATGGACATGAATTCTAATGGTTGTCTCTTGAAGGGTCACCACGAGGATTTATATAGGGGACCTATTGTAAGCATTCTCATCATATCATCTTTTCAATCATTATTTATTCAATATATTTTCCCGTAAAACGGAGAATTTTTTAATGTTTTAATTAAAAAATTAAATTCCTAAAAAAGTGGTTAGGGCGAAGAATTTTGCATGGGGGTGCTCGTTTTCTAACTCAAAGCACCCACTTAACCTCTAATCCCACTTTTGAGAGAAAAATTTCAATTATTTCTCATGAAAATTGAATTTCTCTTGAAAAATCCAAAAAAGACATATTTAATTGGCAAAAAGACAAAAAAATCATTTCCGAAATAAAAGGGAACATGTCGGGAGCATGTCCAGAGTGGTCACAAGTTAACTGGCAATCATTCATAGGATCACTCAAGCTCCGAGTCAGTGATTCCAATTTCCAATCAAATCTATAGAGGTTGAGTTACTTTCTCAAGAAGAGGGGCGCATCTCTCTTACATGGGCGACTTTGGTGAGATGGCAACCATCTTTTTGATGGTGGAAATTACAAGGTAAGGGTGCACGTACCTCTTGAGAGGTGGCACATCCCTCTTGGAGTTGAACTCCAATGCAACTCCAATGAACTAATTATTTGTGGTGTGTGAATGTAGTCCTAATTTCCCTAACCCTTTCATGAACTAGCCGCTTTTGGACTGACCTCCCTTGGCTCCATTTGCCCTAGAGATTGGCACCAATATTCACGGTCCCCCCATCACCCCTTTTATCTATCTATACTACAAAAAGACCCAACAATTTGTTATGGTTAACTTTTCAAATCACTTGTGCCTTCATTGTCATAGCCTAGCAATCCTATCCTAGGGAAGCTCCCCTTGAGTTGGAGAAGAGCCAACCTAAAGTGTAGAGAGGTGGTTTTTGAGATGACAATAGGTAACACTTTTAAGTTGCAGTTGGGCTGGCATTGTTCCTTTGGGCCTTAATCACATATGATAGTTTGAGGCTTGAGCTGTGTTTCCTACTAAGTCATACTTTGTTGGATTTCAAGTGAGCCGACAAAGCTTGAACATGTCAAGGTGTTCATCATTAGAGTTCAGAAGTCCATCAGGCCTTCTAGGCCCTTTATTTTTTGTACCTGTTATCACACAACTTGTAGTTGTCCCTAATGGTATCCCATCCGGGATGGTAGAGGAGATGGACAACTAAAGAGGTGACCCAAGAGATGCCATGGTTCCCAATGCAAGTTGGGAGTCACGTCAACCGAGGCACTCTTCACTTTAGATCTAGATGAGTCAAGACCTAGGGGGAGACCCTATGACCAATCAAAGATGATTGGACCCAAACAAAGGTTCCTAGGGATATGTAAAAGACAAGTTACGGAAACCAATGCAAGGTTAGGTGGACTTAGAAGTTTTAGTATGGTTGAAGGAGGCTTAAGAAATGACTAGTGTTTCAACCAATGAATGATTTAGGCCACATGGTAAGACAAGATGACAAGATCTAGTACCATGAAATACACATGTGGGACCCACTTCCTTGGGATATGGAAATGGCTCAAATGGGACCCACAAGGTGAAGTTAGGGGTGTAAATCGTACTAAGGGGTATGTGAAGAGTAGATCTATAGATCTAAGGTGCAAATAGAGATACCCACATATGGGATCTAGTAGTTGACACACATCCCAAGGAGTACGAATTTGCCCAAGGAGGGATAAAAGCATGGCAAGGTGTGTCAAATCAAGTCCAGTGGCCACCGTCAAATCAAGTCCAGTGGCCACCAAATAGATCCAAGTAGTTTAGGCAAGTATCAATGTGGATCTTGAAAATCAAGGGCATCCAATGGCTAGATCTCCATAGATCTGAGATTGAAAATGCATCACCAAATTGACCCAAGTGGGGCACAACCCTCAAAATGAGGAATGGGGCCCACAAGGCAAAAATCAACAAGGTGAAGCACTAGGGGTAGGTTATCAAGTGAGGAGAGTGTGAATCATGTGGGATCTCACCTACCCATGTGTTAGATCTAACCAAACTAGCTTCTCCCAAGGGGTGCGATTGGCCTTAAGAGGGCTATTTTGCCTTGAAAAGTGTGTCAAATGGAACCCAATCACCACCAAACTATAGATCCGAATTGCCGTGTATACTATAGAGGTGGGTTTTCAATATCTTTTCAAAAGCAAGGCTAGATCCAAGTAGATCTAAGAAACACAAAAATGAGGGTTTTGATTTTAATGTAATTTTGACCAATGGGATAGATAGCAAGCGAAATCAATACGTACCTTGTAGATCTTTCCTCAAAAGCTTGCGGCCTCTTAGCATATGGAGAATTCTTTGCCCTAGTTACAATTCCAAGCTTGATCCAAGTGTCTTCAAACAATAGCATCCAAACTCTAGGAGGAAATATGTCTCATGGAAACCTGCAAATCAAACTACATCAAGTTAGATTTGACCTACAAATCCATAAGATCTAAGCATGTCATATCAAGAAAGCAATCAATGGACAAAGCACAATTGAAAAACTCCCTCTCTATGAAGTCGATTTGCCCATGGGGGATGTGAGCAACCCCTACAATCTTCCCACAAAGCAATTCGATGAGCTAGCTTGAGCAATTCGGCCTCCCTCTCTTGAAGTCGATTTCACCTGAAAAGCAAACAATGTCTAGAAACAAGATATCCAAGAACATATGCAAGAGCAACCCAATCAAAGCCAAGATGTAGATCTCCAAAATATTCTTTTTATTCCAAGTTTTCCAGAGCCCAAAGGTGAGTTATACAATAGGGGGTCTCCTCCTTATATAGGATAATAAAGACCAAAACCCTATATCACTTTACAATACAACATGAAAATGAGTGGTTGAGATTAAAAGATCTCAATACATAATCAATGGCTAAGATGAACCATAATAACATAACACATGGATCACTCAAATAATGATGACGTCATAGCTAGAAGGTACTCATGGAGGGTGACGTTGTTGTCCGTCAGATTGCATACCAGCAGCGGAAATCTTTCGAAAGCTGTCTCTTCACTACAAGTGAGAGAGGTGTGGCCTTAGGGGCAAGCAATGAGCCAGGTACTATTACCTGAATCCCAGCTCCTCCGTTTAGGCAAACTCCTAACGAAGCCAAGGGGGGTAGTCCCTAAAAAAGAGTTGTCTAAGGCTCTTGTGTGTTTAAATGTATTTTAGTGTTGTGATGCAGATGGGTGTTGTTTAGGAGTTTTTGAAGGTGAGAGACACAAAAATGCTTTAAATGAGACCAAGATAACGCAATCCACGTTGCAATAGAAGATAAAAAGATACACTGAATCAGATATAGATCACTCAACGAAAATTAAGACAAGTACTCCAAATTGATAATAAGCAAAATGAAAAATGTGATTTAAGGACCAATGCCTTATGGAGTCAAAAATATATGAGTGATTGAATTGTTTGATACAAGTGTTTCGAAAGAGATGTTCGTGAGATCGTTTTGCAGCTTATCTTGGTAAATTTAAGATTTTAGTGGTCTTGATTATTATGGCTAAGAACAAGGATACTCAAGAAGTGGAACCTTAACCGAGAAAAACACTGGCAACCTTTAGATGATAGGTCGGGAGCACCCAGATTGCAAAGAGGGCAAGTGTGCTTACGGCTTGACCGCCCTCGAGTTTGACAGTGGATTCCCGGCACCACCTGTTTCAGGAAGAACTCAGTGATTTTGTCTTGGTTGGGGTTTTGGGTAAAATTTTAATTAATATTATCACTTATGAATTAACAAGTCTTCCACCTTTCTGAGTACTAGCCCAACCGTTTCCGGTTGGCAGAGCATACGGGTGTAGGACAAAAACCAAGATAAATTAATTAAAAGGGAAATATGGGTTGAAAAGTTTTATTTTTAGAGCACTTTGTTCAACTCTCCGATAGAGAGCGCTTTTGACTTGATCTTATGACCACAGTTCAAGAGACTTGTTAATTAACAAATGCCTAATGTAGGGAATGATGCAAGACTAATAATGCTCTCCGATAGAGAGTGCTCTTGACTTGGATTTGGCCAAGTTCAAGAGACTTTAGTTCGTTTTAAGAAGCAAATAGTAGTTGTAAAAGCAAGATACTTCAACTTGAAATGATTAAACAATGTGATAGATCAGAAAGATATGAAACATTGCTAACAATGCTACTTGCAAAATAAAATGAAACTGAGAGATCTAGTGTTCTACCACACAAATTCTAATCTAATAGGTGGGATCAACCTCCGAACAAGGTCAACCACTAGAAGCCACCAGTTTTGGAAACCTTCCAGCTAGCTGGATGTCCACAAGAAGCTGATGGGGAAACGAGTAGCTACCACAAAGTTATGTGGCCTTTGGGATACAATCCCAAAGTTAGCTCTACTCTATTCAAGGCTTGGAAGAGAAATGACAAGTTGAGAAATAAGATACTAAACAGAAAATAAAGTCTAATCTACCCAAGAATCTCTTTCAGGTCAAAGACCGTTCTCGGGAGAGCATGGGGGTAAGAAAATCAAAATTACAACAAACACAACTTATTGAAATGGAAACTAATCTAAGAGCATTTCAGAGATCTAAGCTAGAAACTCAAACCAATCAAAGACACTACAAAACTTCCCCAAATGGGGAAGTTGGGGGTGGGGGATTAAAGACCCCACAAATCAGAGATTTTATTAAACAAGTACAATATTTAGGGATTTCAACCTTTTGACGAAACTTGAAAATGAAATGAAACAAGCCTTAGTGGCTTTTTACAAAGGATAAGTACTAGTCTTTTGGTTTGGATCGCCCTCTTGTCTTCTTGATAACTTCTTGTTTTAGAAGCCTCTTTCTTCTATTTGCTTATAATCTTTTCAAAGCTCTTCTTCTCCAAGAAAACTCTATCACAAACAAGCAACTCAAATACCCATTAGCATTAGAAAATCAAACAAATTGAAACTAACAAAACTAAAGTCTATAAAGGAGATCTAATGCTACATGCAAGTCCTAACAACATAGAAACTATCCTTAGGATGCAAATGCAAGTTTGGTGTGAAAGGCCTAACTTAATAAAGAGATCTAAAGATGTAAATATGACTACCAAAGCATGAAACTAAAAATACTAACCAAACTTCAAACCTTAAATCGTTTTTGCTTGTTTTGATGTGTTTTTAGGGTGGACGAAAGGAAGGTTTGGAGACAAGAGTAAAGGCAAAAACGAAGGTGTAAAGGAGCTAGCAGATGGTAAGACGAGACGGAGGATGTAGGACTAAGGAGTAGGGCAAAATAGAATGAAGAGAGGAGGGACGAGAGGAGGAACTAGAAGTAGGACGAGAGGCCAAAGAGAGGTAGGACGAATGGGATGAAGGGTAGAGACTAAAAATGGGACGAGAGCGAGAGAAGAAGACCAAAAGGGATGGGACGAGAGCTAGGGAGAGAGTGCAAAAAATGGGGATAATGAGGTAGGACGAAACTAGGGCAAGGAGGAATGGTGTAGCAAGTCAAATACAAAGGGATTCAAGGAGAAAAAGAGGGCTTGAAGAAGATAAAGCCTAAACTAACCAAGGTGAAATAGATTGTTTTGATTGATGAGAAACTTGAGAAGAGCTCTTCCTAGCTTTCTTAAGATGAAAGATCTTGGGATTATTGTAGATCCTGCAACCACAAAGTGTTAGGCCAAAACTTGAAAATGAAGCACGGGTTTGATGCAACCGAGCTCTTACCCTTCTTCACTTTAAGAAACACCTAATCACAACCCAAACCACTCAACCAACAAGTGAGATCAACAATGCTAGTATGCTAGAAATATCAAGATTAGATCAACAATTTATATAACCAACTACTCATGTCCATTTAGATCTTGATAAACTATGCATAAATAACCAACTTAAATTGTAAATGGTTACTCTATTGTACTAAAGATAGTCCTCACAAGCTAGCCATTGATCAAATACTATGCATAATCAAGAGATGGGTTTAGAGAAGGTATCACCTCAACAAGAGATGAATTCACACCAAAGATTGAAAGCTCATGGACCTCCAAAGTCGAAATCTTTATTGAAAATATTAAGCCAAAGCTATTACAAAAATGTGCAGAGTAATCTTGCATCAAAGTCTCCACATGAGAATGGCCAAAATGCCATCTCTTATATAACAAAGCACTAGCCCATCATCAACCTAACTCGAATTGGCATAGAGAAGAGAGCCAATAACCAATAGACATGAATTGAATTCCAATCTAAACCAAGCTTGGAGAGCTAACTCGAATTTGTTGGTAGGTGGCAAGAGGATAGGTGGCAAACTCGCCCTTGGTGGTTGCATGGGAAGTATCACCCCTCAAATGGGCATGTTACAAGAAGGATACATGTGAGGATAAGGTAAGTGCGTGAGCTTGATGAGGAGGATGCAAGTTGGTTGGTGAGTTGGCATGTGGGAGTGTGGTAGGTGATAACTCGTGTTTGCAAAGGGAGCCAAGCTATGGGATTTGGTGAGTCATGAGGGCGCCTACCTTAGACATAAATGCATATCAACCAACCCATTTACCACTTGACAACTCACTAAATCGACTTTTGCATGAAGAAGGGCGAATTAGCTTAAGTGGATCCCTTGCTGGTGACTGGATAGTTGACTGAAGTCACTTGGAGTTGATTGGAATCTTCATAAATGTCTATTGCCATGTCATTTAGCCTTTTATTTTATTCAAATTGATTAATTTTGAAGAGATTTGGATTATCTCCAAAATATTCAATTTTATTATTTTAATTAATAATTTCTCTGTAAATGACTTTTTAGAGAAAATATTAATTATGAGGCTAAATTGACATCCGAAAGTTGGGTTTAGCTGGTCCATGGGTCATGTGTGATTTTTGGCTTATGAAACGAGCCATCAATCACTAAATTCGGACCCCGGATGACTGACATATTACAGACTCAAATTTCTCTATTTAAACTATAGAGAAATTTAATTAAATTAAAAAATAATTAAAAAATTAAAAACCCCAAATCCAACGCGTCCGGTCAATTTTTTTTCGAAATTTTTTTTTGGGGGTCCTAGAGACTTAGGACATGACCAAAACCTATTCTAATAGTGTCTAGTAGGTTTATACATATTAGTTGGACTCTAATAACCTCCCACGGCTCAGATTTTCAAAATCGGGCATTCCAGCTTTGGAGGAGCGGGAGAAAACCTTATCGATTATATATCGCCTTAAGCAAAGTATAATTGACAAGGAAAAAAAACTCCCTGGAATACCTTAGTTGCTTAATCAAGTCATGGGGAACCGAGCCACTCAGACCCTACTAGCACACTTTGTTACAAACCCCCATGGGGCCATGGTCATGTCGACTC
This sequence comes from Larix kaempferi, assembly GCA_027924585.1. Taxonomy (NCBI): domain Eukaryota; kingdom Viridiplantae; phylum Streptophyta; class Pinopsida; order Pinales; family Pinaceae; genus Larix; species Larix kaempferi. The sequence goes on from BSBM01000089.1 coordinate 28,466,240, forward strand.
AAAAATAAAACTGGCTAGCCAAAACTGGCTAACTGCTGCATTCTGAAACCCAGATACTCTGGAAGTGAACACTGATGTGTTCCAACACTGGCGGCTCAATAAGGTTTCAACGATTTGTACAAAATAGGTGATAACAGACGTCATCCCACTAGAGGGGGTAAAAGTACAAAAGCCCACCTCATATGACTAGGACATGACACATGGAGCACATGGTGGGGCTAGGAGGCATCAATCCTTGCTAGCTCATCCCCATGGCACAATAAAATAATATAATATGTCCAAGATAAGTATAAATGATCAAATCTGTCCTCAGAATCCGTGACAGACAAGCAGTAAAAGACCTCCTGTGATCTATGTGGACCCACCCAAGTGGTGAAAACTGGCTGGAAGATAGTGGGTTTACCCTAGAAGACCTCTGTGAAAACCAAGTGCCAAAACCTTGCCGCAATTGCCCAAATCGAATTCCTCAGTGACCCTTTTATCCCATTTCTGGACTGCCTTGGTAACTGTGAAAGTGCTGAAATTGCCTCCTAGGGCACCTACGCTGTCAAACTGAGCCCACCAGGCTCTCCAGAAGGGGGGATAAATGGTAATAACAAGTGGCTGGACCACCCCCTCATACAACGCCCTAGGTGAACTGGCCTCTCATGGCCCCTGTTGCTCAGGCTGGGAAATCAACCCCAAATTTGGTCAACAAGTGTAAAAATGCATCTATCACTGTCATAAGTGCCCGGAACTGAAAGATAAGTGTCTCATTGGATCCAGAAGACCCAAATCTACTAGGAATGTGTACTCATACACCATGGGTTGCCCTAATGGGCTAGCTGTAGGGTCCACCATATATGGACAGTGTATAATCTGATGATCTGAAGTAATAATAAAACCTGCTGAACTGCATCAATCACCATCTGAATCATATGTCCATCATATAGCATCAGCATCAAGAGTATGTGGGGCTATCAATCATCATCCATAAGCATATATGGCCCACATCATCACGGATCCCAAGAAATGACGATGGTTAAACTAGGTTTGACTAGGTCAACATACAACCAAAGATAAATCATATCAATAGACTAAGACATGTTCGTCTAATCTAACCATTAATAAGCTCGCTGGTTTTTGTATTCTTTTAGCAGGTTTTAAGGCTTTTTGGGTGAAATTTTGATAATTCCAAGATCTCAAGATCCTTTGGGAACTTCCCTCTTTACTATAATGCTTTTCCCAAGCAATTGTAAACTTTCTTTCTCCAAATCTATAAGGAGAAAGAAGTTCTTTTTCTTTTAGATCTCTTTGTAACCTTGTAATAAAAGTTTTGAGTAGACTCCTAAGAGCCCACTCCCCATCCCCCCAGGGGGAACTGCGTTGGTGTACTTTGTCATGCGAATGGTTTTTTCTAGTTTTCTTACTTTAGTTTCTTAACTGAGATTAAGTAAAATTTATCGTCGTGGTCTAATCCAAATATTGGGCCATTGACTCACTCAGGACAAAGGAACATTTTTTAACTTTGTCTTGTAGACCATATACTTTTACAGTACAAATTTGATTTATTTTTTGCAAAAGTAATCAGATACTAAGCCACTACTTCGGTAGTGTAGTAATTAGTTCACATTTCCATTTTTAGTATTTACTTTTGTTCAAAGTAACGAACCCGACTGTGTATACCCGAAGTATGCTCTCACCATCACATAAAGGACTTGCCTGAGTACATGGTGGATGATCATAAAAGAGTTTCTCAGCTTGTAGTAACTAGTCTCACATCTTGCAATCAACCTCCTATTACCAACTATTTTGTACAATAGTTGAACTTCTATTGAGCCGCCAGTTTCATGAACATGTTCAATGCTCATCTTCAAAGTTTTGAAGTTCAAAAGTCACTTTTCAGGGCAATTTTGCCCCATTTGTAATAAATGCATGCTTCACACCCCCTTGGGGGAATTGTAAAAAGTTGGTCTAAACTGGGTCCTTTTATAAAAGACTCGTCTATCCTTAGGTTTAACTATCAGTGTGATACTCTAGAGTGTTTTTTCCTTGGGAATTATGCTTTACTCTTTAGTGAAGTATAATCCCTGAGTTTTTCAATCACACCTCCAAAGCTGGAGTATTTACCATGGTGGTCAAAACCTAAGGTGGTTATTAGAGTCTTGTGTCTAGGATTTTTACATGTTAGCCATGTATATTGAGTCATGTGGACATGCACTAGGTCCCCTAGGATTTTTGGCTTTTTTTGAGAAAATAATTTTTATCCGCTTCCTGAGGTTTTTTAATGATTTAATTAAAAAATCATGAATAATGATAAAAGATGGGTTAGGAGGTTGTTTTTTCCTTGGGGGTGCTTGTTTTCTAACCCAAAGCACCCATAAAACCCCTAAACCCACTTTTCCTAAGTTTCCTGTGATTATTATTCACTCAATTAAATATTTTCTCAAAATTAATAAATGAGGAATATTTAATTGAAAATAATAAAAAATAATATTTTTGGAGAAAATAAAAAAATCTCCAAAATAGACCAAATTGAATAAAGTAAAGGGCTAAATGACATGGCAAGGAGCATCAGAGAATATTCCATTCATCACCAAACTCTTTCAGTCAACAATCGGAGCACTGCAAGCTTGCCTTCATTGGGATTTGCGCCCTCCTCTCTAGCTTGGGAGACTTTCCTAGTTGGCATTCATTTATTGGCTTGGTGATGTTTACAAGGATGAAGGGTGGGCGCCTTGCCTAGGTGGAGGCCACCTCACCCATTCACAACCACCAAAGGGCTCAGTTAACTCCAATCAAAGAGCTTGGCTCCTCCATCATTGGGATTTGCGTCCTCCTTAACCCTAGGTCTCTCCCTCATTCGAACTAGCTCTCAGAGTGTATAAATATAGGTCCTTGCTCTACCATTGAGGGTGGATTATTTGTGCAAGGAACCTCTATTTTTTTATGTTGAATGCTTGATGCTATTTGGCATACAAGCTGGAATAAAGTGGAGACTTTGGAGGTCAATGTTGGGCATCTCTCTCATGGTTGTGCATGCATGTGTTTATTGAGGTAAATTTTAGTTAGTTATCTTTCTTTCATTACAAGTTTGTAGAATGAATCTAGCATAGAAGGCTATCTTTAGTCCACTGGGCAAGCATTTGCAGTTGTCAAGTTTCTTGTTGATGTTTTATTATCAAAGATCTTAGGAGTAATAGACTGTAGTTGGTTATAATTATATTCTCCTTGTCTTTTTTAATGGAATGTACTAGATTAACCTCGCTTGTTTGAAAGATTGTGTAGCTTGGCAGGTTACCAAAAGAGAAGAAGACTTGGAGTTCAGTTGCATCCACCTCTCCTTCTCTACCATTTTACTAATGAGTTTTTCCTTTCAGGATTCTACAAAGAAGTCACTTTTTCAAGCTTGGGCTTGAAGTTCCTTCTCATTTCACCCATTAAATCTTCAAAATTCAATTTTTCCTTCCAAGTTGGTTACAAAGTAGTGGATCTCATTGCTTAAAGTAAAAATATTTCAAAAGTTTCACTTGTCATAAGTGCAATATGCTATCTTAGTTTCAAGTTTCATCTTACACGTATTTGCTCTTTTCCTTAAGTAGTTCAAGTTTTCAAAGTCATTTTATTTATTAATTATTGATCTACTTGATTATGTCTAGATCTTAGTTTTTCTACAAAAAAGGCATCGTCATCATACTTAGATCTAGTTTTGTATTTTTGTTTCATAAGCTAACAACACTAATATTTTAACCTCTATTGTTTTCAAGACTGTTGACTGCCTTCATGAAAGTGCATTGACTGTCAATAAAAAGTTTGCATTTGGCTGCCTTCATGAAAGTGCATTTACCGTCATTGAGTTTTTTGCATTGGCTGCCTTCATGAAAGTGCATTGATTGTCAAGAGAAAGTTTGCATTTGGCTGCCTTCATTTCATTGACTGTCATAAGGAAAGTTTGCATTTGGCTGCCTTCATTTCATTGACTGTCATAAAGAATTTTTGCATTGGTTGCCTTGACATAAAAAGAGTGCTGACTGTCATAGAAAGATTGCACTTGATGCCTTTTAAGTTTGGGTTGACTGTCATAGAGAAGGATTGATTGGCTGCCATCAAAGATTGCTTGACTGTCATAAGAGAAATATTGCATTGGCTGCCTTGAGTTGACTGTCATAAGATTTTTTCACTGTCATAAGAAAAGGTACATTGGCTGCCATATCAAAACAGTGAGTTGACTGTCCAAAAATTACATTGGCTGCCCCTTCAACCCTTTTTCTCACCTTGCAAGTAACTTGAAGTTCAAGTGTTCAAAGTTTTATCATTTGTTGCTTGTGTTTTTGCATCTAGATCTTAGTTATCATTCAAGAGTTTTACATTCTTACGTGATCTAGTTAGTTTGCATTTGTTCTATTAACTAACTCTTAACCAAGTGTGTGTTCAAATCCCTCATCCACAAGTGAACAAAGAAGATATAGCCCAAAGGCTAAAGAGATCAAGCTAAAGCAAGAAACCAAATAAGAGCAAAAGCAAACAAGGAGGGTGCAAGCATGGACAGATCAGTGCCTAGGGAAATGGGCAGAAGGAGTCCACAGAGCAAGACACCCTTGAGGACCCATTTGGGGTTAGGCCTAAGGATGAAAACCCAGAAATTGTTCGCTGGAAAACCAAATAATAAAGCCCAAGGAATTTTTATTAATTTTATCTTTAGGGTTTGAACAATAAAATTTAAATGGCCAATGGTTTCGAATTTTAAACAAAAATATTTAGTGTAGATCTTACCTGAAAAAACTTGTAGATTCCTTGAAGGTGATGATTTACCTCTACACGATCAATTTGAGACGATTTGATAGTGTTTCCAAGTGAAATCGATTTGCCCAAGGAAGCCAATGCGCCCCTCTCTTGCACAAGCAAACTACAGATGTAAGATTTGATGTTCAACAGAAAAAGACTATAACAACAAGAGAAATATCAAGAATCATATCAATGATCACAGATACAATTGAAAACCTCTTGATACAAAGCCACTTCAAAGTGGAGTGAGTTGAGGAGCCCCTGCAAAAACGCCCAAGCTGAAATCGCCCTCCTGCAGTAAAACAATGTTTCCACGAAAATATTTTGGATCCACAGAAATATCTCAAATGCTAGGAAAGATAAACTTTACAATCTCCATTCAAGAACAATCCACCAAGAAAATCCAAGTGTCTCTGCAAAATTTCTCTTTATTCAAAAGTTCCAAGAGCCAAAGGTGCCTTTACAATGAGGGGGATCTCTTTCTTAAATAGGAATGAGAGAGACCAAAACCCTAAACACTTTTGAATGAGTGGTGGAGATCAAACGATACAACAATAATAATCAACGGCTAAGATGAGCCGGAAATACAACACATGGATCAACTCACTAAAAGAGGGGGGCACACTCACTAAGACGCCCTGGGGGGAACGTACCACATGACAAGTTACTAGGACAAGTGAATAAAGCACATGGTGGGGCTAGGAGGTGATTATATCCTTCACTAGCATGGCCCCACGACACAATGATAAATAACATGAATCTATAACATCACAAAGTGACCAAGTGACCAAATCGTGCGCCCCTCAAAAGCATAATAAATGTCCAAATAATAGCCCGAAGTGTGTGTGGACCCCACTGAATGCTGCAAACTGTGCTGGAGGGTGTGTGATGCATCACAAAAATCCTCTGAACAAACCTCATGCTAATTCCTTGCCTCAATTTCCCAAATCGATTTCGTTAGTGACCATTTTATTCCATTTTTAATCCTCAGAAAATCACTTGTAAAGTAATAAAATGCCTGTAGCTCTCTTCCTGGTGTCCCGGGCACAAATATGACTGTATCAAAATGTCTGGGGGTATGGTAATATGGTAATAACAAGTGGCTGGACCCCATACTCCCTCTGTAGTGCCCTAGGAAAACCAAATAAATATCCAACTGTGTGGTCAAGCCATTTTATAATGACAAATTTGCAATAAAGTGACAATCTGAGTGAAATCTCATCCGAAAGTGCCTATAACTGATATCTGAGTGTGCCAGTGGACTCAGAAGGTCTATATGTACTAGAGATGAGTACTCATACACCCTGTGGCCACCTGGATAATCATCTGTAGTCTCAACCTTGCCCGGACAAATAAAAATAATGGTCTGTAAATAATAACAATAAAAATCCATCAAACCATCATGTGAAACCTATGTCTGCTGCATGGAACAATCAAGTGGGCATCATAGGACAATAAATAATCAAACTCGAACATCATTGGTCCAACTCATTTCAAATCCTACGGTTGACTTGGTCAAACTGGGTTGACCAAGTCAAGACTTATCAAAATAATGGCCCAGGCTTAAAATGCCTGATGCTGCAGGTGCAAATGGATAAGATATTCTCTTTTAATCATTCTAATAGCAAGACAAAAATATAAAGTAGCATTTCACTGGCGGTTAAGCAATTAACACATCAAATATAAGTCCAGAATTAAAATAATCAATTACTCAAAACAGAACCTCAAGAATATACTCATTTCATGGACGTGACCATTTACTAGGAATGGGTGAAGATGAAAAAAGCAAGGCTAGTATAAAGGAATGACTTTACAAAATCCACACTGTGATACTTTGGATAAGGGAAAAGGAATACTCACTTAAGCATATGTCGGATAATATACACACAGGGAATGGCAGTGTCTCACAAATGGAATAAGTTCTTTTGAGAGGTGCGTTTTCAACCCTCAACAAATGCCTACAGCTCACATCCAAGCTGAAACTAGCTCTGTGAGGATCTTCTCTAGAACCGCCGTAACTAAGTGCACAACTAACCGTAACTTAAGGTTCTAGGGGACACTTAGAATTAGCTGTCCTTTACTCCATCTCACATCCCAACCCGTAGGCTCCGTGAGGTATTAATCATTACATTTTATCATGGCAAGCAGTCTTTGGATTTAGCATATATTTAACCACTTCTTTTTAGGCCTCATGACCCTTTGGATTTTTCATGTGCTTAGAAGCACACCTAATTACAACTTTTATCCAGGGTATTTTTCCATTTCATTTCATAGTCTTTTTTTATTGTGCTGAGAAGCACAGTTTTAAATTATTTCCATGGGCTTGCACAAAAGATATATAATAAAAGTTCACACATGCATGCAATGATGGTAGTACATTTTGCTTTAGGTCTAGCCAACACAACTCAGGCAACTAGGGGGGATCATCCACAATCAGGACCAAACATCGGAGGCAACTGACCAGGGAGGTCAAGGCATCAAATTCAACACCAGCGGGTTCTCTTGGCCCAGAAGGATCAAGGCTTCGGTAAGTTCTGTTGCCAACTTAGAGCCGAGACACAATCAACAGGGAAACTATCCAACATAGAGGCAAAAGCGGGGAGGTCCTCCATATCACAGGCTGAGGTGTGAGTCAAGGTAGAACCAAAATTAGGAGAGAACGGATGGATGGGGAAAGTGAAAGGTGATGCCAAAACTAACAAACCATAAATGGTGGGAATGACCACCTCCATATGACTAAAGAGGGTACAACCAATGAGTATAAACAAGAATTTATTATTTTGAGTAATTAGATCACTTAGACTCTCGATAGTCAACAAAATAACCATATCTATATATATATCACCAGATCATGACCACTAGATACCTAGTCAAGCTACTAAGATGAGTAAAAGAGCAAGGCAAACATATCCAATACACAACCATATACCTGCTGGGCCATATACCTGAATCTACCATCTGGTTCATCAATAGTCACTGGAACACTATTGCTATAAAGCTCTGGGCACTATCACACTGCTCTGTATGGAATAAAAAATCGTCACCTCAGTCATCAAATCTGAGGTCATGAGGCTCAGTCATGGCATATGGTTCATCATATTTGTATCTGGAGCCGCTTTGGTACATGAGTGATCACCAATAGTACTGCTCATCATAGGCTGATCTCATCAGAAATCTGTAAAGGCCTGGCTCAAAAATATACAAGGAACTGCTCTGCAACCATGGTACCCTGGCTACTATGGATGTGATAACATCTGGCTCTGGCTGGGACAAGTGCTCTAAGGGAGAGAGTGCTTGAGAACTGTTATCACCAAACTTGTAGGTGCCCCTAGAGATAGATCCAAGATGGATGGCAGAAGGGATGGGCAACCAAGATAGCTTTGACTCCCAATGGATGGTTGTCACGCCAATGGAGACAATCTTCACTTTATGTTATCTAGCCCGAGACAACAAAGGGGGAGACCCAGATCTACTCCCGATAGGAGAGATCAAACGAAAACACCAGATCAAATTAAATGATGATGAAGTATGTAAGGTGTATGGTAAACCCTAGATCTATAGATAAAGTCACAAGGTAAATGATAAGTTGGATCAAGGGGTTTAAACAGTGTAGATTTGGTCCAACATGTTTATGTGAGTGACTTATGAGGTTTATAATGAGATCAAGGATCAGGGTACCAGTCAATTGTGAGAAAATCCACTGCCTTGGGAACCGTGTCAAATGTAGGGTAGTTAAGGTCCAAATTGGGGCTAACCAGTACCAAAAGTGAGCTTGATGTAGTGATATGACAATGTCAATGGGTTCAAGCAACCAAAACAACAGTCAAACCACAAGCTAACCCAACAATCCAAGAAAGTCGAATGGGCTTGGAGAAAGATTAGTGCCTTGGGAAATGGGCCAAATGGAGTTAGATGTCCACCAAATTACAGATCTGGAATGTTGAGGTATAGATGTAGGTGGATCTAAAAGATTAAGGCAATCCAATGGCTGGATCTCAGTAGATCTGAGATTGAAGTATGCCACAAAGTGACCCAAGTGGGGCACAAACCTCAAAATGAGGAATGGGGTCCACAAGGCAGAAATCATTGAAGTGACACACTGGGGGTAGGTTATTGAATGTGTAGATTATAGATCAAGTGGAATCTCACCTACCCAGGTGCTAGATCCTTGTAAACTCACGTCTCCCAAGGAGTGCGACCTTCCTTGGAGAGGCTTCTTTGCCTTGGAAAGCGGGTCAAATGATGGCCAATCCTCACCGAACTACAGATCCGAATTGTCGTGGATACTGTAGAGGTGGGTTTTAAATATTATACCCAAAAGCCAAGTGGATCAAGCTAGATCTGAAAAATTGTAAAATGAGGGTTTTGAAATAGTAAGGGTTTGAAGCATTTAGACAAATGGATAGATCATGGAGAAAGAAATTACCTTGAGATCATACTTGAGTGTTGGAATGAGATGCCTTGTTGTTGAGGAACACTCCCGCAGAGATCAAATGAGAAATTGTTGAATTTGCTTGCCGAAATGATGCCCTAGCCCACAAGTGCGACCTCCTCTTCCTGTCAACCAAGGAAAGCGATTTCAATCAGTTGAGCAACAATGGAGGAAAATACAAATGAAAAGCAATGAGAACATGAAATATAAGGTCTTGGGACAGTAATACTCCTTGTTACCAACGAAGAGATCCAAAGAAGAAGTAGGGAGGATCCTCCCCTACCAATATGTCCTCCTCAAACCAAATTGGCCTCCACCTGTAGATGCAAAAACATGGTACAAAAGTATAGCAAGACAAAATCTCCAAGAACCCAGTGCAAAGGAAGAATCAACGAACGAACTCCAAAAGCATTCACCACAACACAACAGATAGATGCAATAGTATTTTTCTATTCCAATAATCTAGAGCCAAAAGTCCCCTTTACAATGAGAAGCTCTCTCCTTTAAATAGGAGGGAGAGAGTCCACAATCTAACCACTTTTTGAATGAGTGGCTAAGATTAAAAGATCAAAAGATCTAATCAATGGTTGAGATGAGCTCAACAATAAAATACATGGATCACTAATAAAGTATAACAATAAATGGACAAAATCGCCCTAAAAGGGGGGATCTCACCAAATCATGATGACAAAATAGTAGATCTAGCTTATGGTGGTCCAAGGGGTAATTTTAGACACCCTTAGTCAATCCCAATAGCACAATATCACTAAAATAGTCATCAAAGTACCAAATCGTGCCTCTATGGACAAATCGTGAGCTTTAGGAGGCTCCAAAAATCATCAGAAAATGCCATAAGTGATGGATATGGGTCCCGATGAAGCTGAAACTGCTGGAGAAGGTGTGGAAGACATCCCACTCATCATCACTGATCATCCCATGCCAAAACTTTGCCTCAGTAGCCCATATCGAATTCCTTTGTAGCCATTTCTACCATTTCTGGACTGCCTCGAGAAACGTGAAATTGCCCAAATTGCCTCCTGGAGTGCCTGCGCTGTCAAGGTGGGTTGATGAATGAGTCTGTGAGGGGGGTAATATGGTAATAACAAGTGGCTAGAACACCCCCTTCATGCACAGCGCCCTAGGTGAACCAAGTGAATCCCATCACTGCATTGACAAGGTCTCCGATAGACCAAAACTGCACTAGGATAGCCTACTGAGGCTCAATCATCACTATAACTGCCCGGAACTGAAAACAGACTGTCTTAATGGACTCAGAAAGTCCAAATCCATCTAAGATGTGTACTCATACACCATATAAACCTTTGCATGGTCCAAAATAAATACTCATCATATCCGGCAGGCCAAATAATAATAATCTGAACAAGTGCTGAAAAGTACAAATAATCATCATAGGCTTGAAACCATTGCATAAGCCCACCATGGTGACCTGTAGCAGACCATATATCATCTATCCGTAACATCTGAGGTCTACCACCTCATGTCCTGTGGTTGTTTTTTGATCAAACTGAGGTTTGACCAAGTCAACATGACCAAAATATAACTCAAAGTGTCATCAAGCTGCTGCAAGGTGTCCATGGTTAAAACATGCTTTACAATCCATTTAATTAGCAATTATAACAAGCAGTAATCATTACTGGCGACCTAAATCCAAATATAATAAGTCATAATTATTATTTATTACTCAGACAAGACTTTCAAGGTCATACTCACTTCATAGTTGTGATCAATTTGCTAGTGAAGGGTGAAGGCTAAGACAAACATGGCTAGGCTAGAGGGAATGACTTACTGACTTAACACTGTGACACTTTGGAAGTAGAAAAGGGAATACACACCATAGCATATAGTGGATAAGCAACAACACAGGGAATGGCGGTGTCTCACCAATGGATAAGTTGTTCAAAGAGTGTTTATTCACCTTACATAGATGCACACAATCCATAATACAAAAGAGGCCAACAATATTTTTGATATAACATTTAAGTTCCATTGCTTTTTGGGCCTAGAGTTTCCATAGACTTTGATCTATGTGTGTTTACAAACACATTGCATAGATTTACATTTATTTAGGCTTCTTGCTGCAGGTGTGTTTTTAAGGCACTTGTTTACCTGAGCACTTCTAGGTGTGTCACAGACAACTTGTTTACCTAGGTATTTTACATTTCACAAAAGATATACATTTGATATTTCATAGCCATTTTCATTTGGCTTTCCTTTCATTCATGTGTGTTTAGAAACACATTGCATGAATGGGCTTTTCATACAAAATATAACATTTCATTTCCATACTTTGCATTAATGGCAGCACTAAAAGTTTCAGGTTTAGCCAACAACATCTTTAGTGACTAGGGGGACTAAGCCAACTCACCATAGGTAAGTTTTGTCACCAACTCAGAGCCGAGACACAATAAACAGGGAAGCTCATCCAATATAGAGGCTACAGTGGGGGAAGGTCCTCCATGCCACTAGTCAAGTAGTAAGTCAAGGTAATGAACAAATTGGGTGAGTGATGGATGGATGAAGACAGTGAATAATGAAACCGACACTAGCAAGCCAAAGTATGGCGGGAATGATCAACTCTATTGTCCCTAGGGAGGGTAAAACCAATGAGTATAGGCCAAGAACTTCTAAGGTCGAGTAGGGACAAATATGATATATATGTATAAGTACAACCAGGTCCACATATCTATATGATCGCCAAATCAGGATACTAAATGCTAAGACATGCTAAGAAAATGGAAATAAAAGCAATATAACCAGAACGCCATAATATACCTGCTAAGTCATATACCTGAATGCTCATCAATCTGAACCATCATCTGTCCTCTGAAACTGCTATTGCAATTCTGGGCACTACTGATTGCTCTGTATAAATAGCTAAATAGCTACATCGGTCATCTCTTTGAGTGTCCTGAAACTCATTCATGGAATGGGGAATAAAATTGCTGTCCAAAATCTGATAATGATCCATAGTAGATGCTCATCTTAGCATCTCAATGCAAGGCAACTGGCTGAATAGTGTACTAGAATCAGAAAAATAATGTATGGTAGCCTGGCTACTATATATGTGATAACAAGAACCTTAGAGATCTTTGGTCCCCAATACTCATTGCATCAATCATCAGTCCTGCACCTGATTTATCTGCCTCATCTTAAAATGTACCTATTCTTGCGCACATGAAATCAGACACTACCCGAGCAGCATGTATGGTATAATATCAAATTCTAATCCGAAAATCAAATTCTGTTATATTATTAAATGCATGAAAGTAAAATGCCAATCTAACAACTAACATGTTTTATTTTTGATGGCAGGACACAAGAAAGCTTAGGAAATAGCAAGATAACAGAAGTCACACTCAAGCAAAAGTAAGAAAACTCAGAAAAAGCTCAAATAAGACTCAACACTCAGAAAAAGAAAAACACTCAAATCCTACTGCTCAAGTGAGCTTATTTAAAAGGCCTACCTATGCTAAACTAAACAGAAAAGAAGACTCTACCCTGAAGGGTCAGGTGGGTAGTAATGTTTCAATAACATCCCGTTTACTGGCAATTCTAATTCATCACCATCCAATGTTTCTAACCAAATTGAACCTTTTCTTGCTATTCTGCTTACTCCATCAGGGCCCATCCGTAACTTCTCAAATTTTCCATGATTTCCCAGTTTTTCTTTGTTTTTATCCTAGAGCAGGACTATATCACCTACCCCAAATTGCACATTTCTAATCCTTTACTCAAAAGTTCCTTTAACCCTTTCTTGCTCTATGACCATTCTATTCCAAGCCTCTCTTCTAATTTCATCCAATTCTACCAATCTGTCAATTCTTGCCTGCCTCGCTTCTTGTTCAGAGGAGCATTGTTGTAATAATTCATAAACAGGGATCTGGAGATTTATGGGCAGTCTGCAGTTCTGGCCATATACTAATTCAAATGGAGCTTTGCCAGTTATCCTCTTAATGGTTGTCCTACCTGCGCAGAGAGCATACTTAAGCTTATTATCCCAACTTCTTTATTTTCACGAACCATTCGTTTTAAAAGCCAGATTAGATTCTTATTGCTTGATTCTGCTAGCCCATTTCCTTGGGGGTAGTAGTTGGAGGAATGGGACAAAGTAATTCCATGACTCAAGCAAAATGTGGACATTTCATCCTTGCTAAAGGCTTCGCATTATCCATGGTGATTTTCAAAGGACAACCATACATGGAAGCTATGTTCTCCTCTAAAAACTTGACTACCACCTCTGCGGTTTCCCTCTTAGTAGGGATTGCTTCAACCCAACGGGTGAAATAATCAGTACAGGTCAGGATATATTTATACCCATTAGATGAACTTTTGTCAACAGGGCCAATAAAATCCACTCCCCATTGCTGAAAGGGTGCTTCTATGATAATTGGAGATAAAGGGAAGGCAGGTAATCTTGGTTTTCCTGAAAAAAATTGACATTCTTGACAAACCCTAACAAAGGTATGCACATCCTTAAATAGTTTTGGCCAATAATACCCAACTCGCATGATTTTTGCAATTATGGTTTTGGGTGCATAATGGCCTCCGCACAGTCCTGCATGCATTTCAGTTATGATCTTTTTAGATTCATTAGGGTTCAAACATTTTGAAACAATCCCATTTTGATTCTTCCATCCTAATCCGTCTTCTGACAATATATACTTGGATGCCTTTAACCTCAAAGCTCTTCTTTGATGATCTAATAGGTGGTCAGGGCATGACAAATTCTTGAGATAATAAATAATATCCTTATACCATTCATGTTCCTCATCAATATAAAATATCATAGCGTTTCCCACGTCCATTTCTATATGATCAATAGTAGATTGAGCTTTTGTTTCAATCAGATTTTGAGCTAATCCTTGTCCCTTTACTATCTTGATTGGTTTGATCTCGATATCATACTCTTGAATTCTAGATATCCAGTTTCCTCTAACCCCAATGCCATCATGTTGAGATAGAACTGTTGGATTTTGTGCAACTTCGGAAGATGTTATTCCTTATATTTTATTGTACTTTAATTGTACTTGATTGTACCTCCTAAGGGAGATGAACTGGATGTAATTATTTATGTAATCACATGTAAGAGTCAATGTAAACCTTGGGGTGCAAATAAACAAAAGAAAATTATTGAAAATAAATTATTTATTGCCCCCAGGTGAAGTTGGCCCAGTTAGGGAATTTCTGGTTTTTGCACTTGTATAAATAAGAGGCTAGTGCACGTCATTAGCTCATTCACTCACTTAGCAAGTGTGCATCACTTGGAGGAGGTTGATTTCACATCACTTGAAGCATGAAGCTTATTTGGGGCATCTACTTGTGAAAGATACTTTCACATTCTTTCTCTTTCTTTATTTGTACTCTGATCTTAGAATTATCATCTCTTTGCGAAGGTTGCTGGGTTTTCTCCCATTTGGGTTTCCCAAGTCAAACTCTGTGTTGTTGTTTTGTGCTTTGTCTTGCTTCTAGTGATCTTGGTAATGCATTTATGTTTTATGCTATGAATGTATGAAATTTAACATGGTATCAGAGCCATTCTAGAAGAAGCCATTGTCAAAGCATTGTCGGAACCCTGTCGGAACTAGGGTTTCATCTTGTGAAGTCTCAGACCATTATTTTGGAGAAAAGAAGCTATAGGAATTTTGTTTTTGTCAAGGTGCATCTATTGGTGAAAACGTAATTCAATTCCGAGAACTTTTAATTTTTGACCTAACTCTGAGGCTGTAGCAGAATTAGGGTTTCAGTTTTAATCCATTTCTCTCCACAGATTTGGACCAGCCCATCCTCCATTCAATTCTCCTTGGCAAGGCGAATTTATCTGTGGGTTCAGTTTTTCAAATTATTAACTTTCATTTTTGACCTAGCTCCTGTTAGGGTTTCTGAACCAGATGTGCAATCAAGATGATTGGGATGAAAGTTGAAGATCGTTTGGAAGGAGCGTCCAAATTTATCTCCTGGAAGTCTAGGGTTCTTCTACTCCTAGAAGAAAATGATCTCTTGCTATATGTAAATGAGAAAGTCCCTGAACCAGAAGCTGAAGAGGATAAATCCCGTTGGAGGAAGAATGATGCTAAAGCAAGAAGGATTCTTGTGGATTCAGTGAGAGACCATTTGGTTCCTCAAATCTCAGGAAAGAAGAATGCTAGGAAAATGTTCAAGACCATTATGAAGCTGTTTGAACACACTAGCCTAAATGTATCCATGACTTTGAGAAACCAGCTCTCAAATATGAATATAGCAAAGTCAGAATCCATTGCCTCATACTTTATGAGGATCGCAAAACTCAAATTCAAGCTCAGCACCAGTGGAGATCCTATTGGCGATAAGGAGCTTGTCCTCCACACTTTAAATGGTCTTCCACCATCATGGGAGTCCTTCATCCAAAGCATAACTGGTAGATCCAAACTACCAAAGTTTGACAAGCTTTGGGCAGATTGCTCTCAGGAGGAGACCAGGATTGCAGCACGTCAAAGACTCCATGGCCATGGCACTCCACCTGAGGAGAACCAAGCTTTTGTTTCTCATGCCACGAAGGGTAAGGGAAAAGGTAGGAAGTTCCATAAACACAAGCACCAAGATAGGAGACCAAGTCCTCGCCCAGATCAAAAGGAGAAGAAGGATATATCTCAAGTTCAATGCTATAGGTGCAGAAATTATGGACACTATGCAAATAGCTGTCGAAGTTCAAGTAAAAGGAAGCATGAAGCCTCAACTGCTGATGTAGAAGAGGATCATCATCGCAAGAAGCAAAGGGATGATGATCGTTCGGATTTCCTTTTCTAGAAGATCCAGAATGCAAGAACATAGATCTCTTATGGTTCCCACAAGAAGGCAGTGGGGGCCCACACACCAAAACAATAAGAGATAAGTATTTTGTTTTCTTGCTTACATAGATCTGTTTTTGTCTTATATGTTTTTTATATGCAGATCTAATGTATTGAGCAGTTGATATAGTTTACCCTTTTATATTATGCATATGAGCTACACAACATTTAATGAAGTTAGTCTAGATGATATCTCCCTCCTACATGCTTAGGGTAGTGCACACTCTTGATGTCATGGTCTAGTGGAGATAACAGACATCTAGATACTTCCCAGAAGTGTTTGTTAGACATGTTCATGATTGTTGTGATAAAGTATTAGCTAAGATGCCTGTGTAAACTATTTGTTTTTCCATTTGATTATCAAATGTCACTAATCATCAGTCGGGATTTGACTTGTAGGGAAAAGACCATGTGATTTGGCCTACAAGAGAAGACTTGTTCCGATGGACATATGAATCCCGTTGATGTTCAGCAAGAAGCTTCCTGGAATATGACTCTTAGCCTAGAAGGATGACCTCGGAGGAAGCTTTCACATAAGTGAAACCAGAAGTAAGCCACCTTCAGATATTTGGTTGTCCAGTCTTTATACATGTGCCCAAGTTGGAACCTTCAGGAAAGAAGGGAACCTTTGTGGGATACAGTAAGTCTTCAAAGACTTACGGAATCTACATCCCAGGGTCCAGACAGATTGAAGTCAATAGGGATGTGACCTTTGAGGAAGAATTAGCTGTCAGGAAAGGCAGAGGATCAGACATGGAGAACGATGATGAAATGATAGAACCAAAAGCCAAAGGAGATGAGATCATCTCCCCCTCTAGTTCAAGAGGGAGTTAGCAGAAAAGGATGAACCTATCGATTCCATTGATCCAGTTGATATCCCCAGCAATGTTGCAGTAGGTCGGAAAAGACCGAGATGGGAACAACAGACTTAGCATGGAGCATATGGGAAATACAAGGCCAGACTTGTCGCCAGAAGATATTCTCAGAAAGAGGGAGTCGACTATGATGATACATTTGCTCCTGCGGCTTGAGAATTTTCCATCAGATCGATCATTGCTATTGCTTCAGCTATGAGATGGAAGGTGCATCAGAATGATACAGACCCCAACCTTTGCTTCAAGGTTGCAAATGATGAGCCACTGATTTTGGTATTGTATATTGATGACTTGTTTCTCACAGGAAATGAGCAACTCATTGTATGGTGTAAGAACAATCTCGCCTCTGAGTTTGAAATGAAAGATCTTGGATTGATGCACTACTTGGGATTAGAAGTATTGTAGAGGCAGAAAGAAATTTTCCTAGGACACGGAAGAAATTTTCGGGATGTAGAACATACTATAACAATATACAAATTGTTTCATTTTTTAAACAAAGAATAGACAAGTCCATGGCTACTCCGATGGATGAAAATTGGAAGAAGTTGAGAGATTCTACTTCAGATTCTGATTTGATTGATCCCACCATTTATCGCCAGTTGATTGGGTCTGACCAACACCAGACCAGATATATGTTTTGCTGTGAATGCCCTCAGTCAGTTCATGTATGAACCAAGGCAGATTCACTGGATTGCTGCAAAACATGTGCTCAAATACTGACGTGGCATTATGGGATATGGATTGAAGTATGCTTCAGATGGTGATATGATATTGTAGGGGTTTACAGACTCAGATTGGGCCGGATGTGTTGCAGATCGGAAGAGTACTTCTGGATGTTGCTTCAGTCTGGGTTCTGCAGTTATTTCTTGGTGCAGTAGGAAGCAGAACTCGGTAGCACTCAGTACTGCAGAGGTCGAGTACATAGGCTGCTGGCACAACAGCTCGAGAAGCAGCTTGGCTTCATAAACTCCTGGTAGGATTGTTAGGCCAGATTCCAGAGCCGACCGTGATTCACTGTGATAACCAGAGCTGTGTGCAGATGTAAGTGAATCTTGTATTTCACGACAGGTTGAAGCATATTGAGATTCGATATCACTTCATTCGTGATATGGTGCATGTTACCAACTTTTTGTACCATAGTTGGATTTTCTGGAGAGCCGCCATTTGACAAACATGATAAATGTTTGATTCCAGTGTATCAGATGATCCAACATGTTGTGGCTAGCCAGTTGTGGTTAGCTTGTTTTGTTTTTTGAGTCGACATGACCATGGCCCCATGGGGGTTTGTAATAAAGTGTGCTAGTAGGATCTGAGTGCCTCGGTTCCTCATGACTGGATTAAGCAACTAAGGTATTCCAAGGAGTTTTTTCCCTTGTCAATTATACTTTGCTTAAGGCGAGGTATAATCGATGAGGTTTTCTCCCGCTCCTCCAAAGCTGGAATGCCCGATTTTGAAAATTTGGCCATGGGGGCTTATTAGAGGCCAACTAATGTATATAAGCCTACTACACACTGTTAGAATAGGTGTCGGTCATGTCCTAGGTCCATAAAACCCTCAGAAAAAATTTCGAAAATTTTTTACCGGGTCCGTCAAAATTTGGGTTTTATTTATTTTTTAAAATTTAATAAATTTCTCTATAGTTTAAATAGAGAAATAATAATTTGTAATATGTCAGTCATCCGGGGTCCGAATTCAGTGATTGATGGCTCGTTTGATAAGCCAAAAATCACACATGACCCATGGAGCAGCTAAACCCAACTTTCGGATGTCGATTCAGCCCTGTAATTAATATTTTCTCTGAAAAGTCATTTACAGAGAAATTATTAATTAAAATAATAAAATTGAATATTTTGGAGATAATCCAAATCTCTCCAAAATTAATCAATTTGATTAAAATAAAGGGCTAAATGACATGGCAATGGGCATTTATGAGGATTCCAATCAACTCCAAATCACCCCAGTTAATTATCCAGTCACTAGAGTGTTATCCATTCAAGGCAATTCGCCCTTCTTCATGCAAAGTCGAGTTTGATGTGTTGTCAATTCGTAGTTGGGTTGGTGATTGAGCATTTATGTGGAATGGGCGCCCTCATACCTACCAAGCTTGGCTCCCACTCCAATTCGAGTTCACACCTACCAAGCTACACATGTCACCATCTAAACCAATTCGCATATCCACCAAACCCTCACGTCAATCTCCATTTGCTTCACGTCTAAGCCTTGTTGGAACTCGTGTATTGGTTAGTGAAATCATTGATTAGATTGGCTTTCGTTAGAGTGGAGTTAGTGCCTACCTTTACCACATGTCATCCATTGAACTAGCTCGCAACCTACCACAAGCTCACACCCTTCATACCCTAACTCACGTCCATCCTCATTTGAAGCTCGCGTTTCCTTGTTGTAACATGACTATTGGGTAATGATAGCATTCACACCTTCCTCCAAGTCGAGTCTTGCCACCTCATGCCATTTCACCTACCATAAACTCGACTTTGACTATTGTTCACCTCTCCAAGCCTTGGATTGATTGGAATTCGACTTACCTACCATTTGCCAATTCGACCTAGGGTTTAGGCTTAGGATTTGAGTGTCTTTTGCTATAAAGAGAGGCCCTTAGGGGTTATTATCTCATGGATTTCTTATGCATCGAAACTCTGATGAAATTGTAAGCGCTTTTTATTGAGAATAAAGTTGAGACTTTGGAGGTCAAAAACGTGGAGTCTCTTGATGTGCATTGCTTCACTTGATATTTGAGGTGATATTGTTTTACATTCTATTTGAGGCTCTTAAGTTGTAGATCATGTTCAAGATGGCTAACAATCTAGCACAAGTAGCATGTTTCTAGTTCTTTTCACTTAAATAGTTTGTTTCAAATATATTGTCCATGCTCAAGGTTCTTGCAGGTATATCTTCACTTCATAATAAGATCAAAGGAGTTTTGGCTTTTGAATTTGAGAAACAAAGGGAGTTAGATCTTCTCCATCAAACATTCAAAACACAATTTGGTTACTTGTTACTATAGGCTTCCATCTCTTCTAGCCTTCTAGTTTGCTCCTTGAGCTCTTTGCTTTGACTTGCTAAGCCATTTCTAGCCCTTCTAGCCTTGATCCGAGATTGTTCTTGTCTTCAAGCCATAGATTAGTTTGCCATAAGGTTGAAGTTCCTTCAACCTTGGGGAATAACTTGGGATTTGTTCCCTTGTGCTCTCTTCAACACTCGTTGTCGGCGTATCACCGGTTAACCGGAGGATTTCCAAGGCGGTGTTTTACCATCTCAAGCGTTCCACTTGAATCCCTTGCCCTAGATTCGTCCCACTTCATTTTTGTCTTCATCCTCCCATTCGTCCCACTTCATTTTTGTCTTCATCCTCCCATTCGTCCCACTTCATCTTTTGCCTTCCTCTCCTAGCATTCGTCCCTCCTTACCTTCTCCCTTTCGCTCCTCCTCTTTCCCAAGTCTTTTCTCTTCCCTCTACCCTTCACCTCTTCGTTTTCCCTCTTTTGCTTTGTGCTTTTGCTAGCTTTCATCCATCCCTTTCATGCCCTAAACACAACAAAGACACAAAAACATAAAACAGGGTTTAGTTAGTATCAACTAGTTTTCATTTGTTTGGAGTTAGCTAGTTGCACCTTTGAAAAGTTAATGGTTAGATTTCTTTTATAAGATCAAAATTTATGCATTGAAAGTTTAAGTTAGGCAAATCAAAAGGTCATTTAGGGCTTGCATCTAGTCTTTTCTTAAAAGGTTTTATAATCTCATTTCAAAGTAGGAAAGTTGGCATATAAGGTAGTGTAAAATCTTGTGGTTGCATTCTCATTTCCACCATTTTTTAGAGCATTTTAGCTTGCTGGTCCGTTTTACCATACTAAGTTTTTCAAGTCAAAATCTCATGCTCTTTCATGTTTTAGCCTTATTTTGCAAATTTAGACTTAATAGTTCAAAGTTTGATTAATTTCCTAACGCTAATGGGTGCATGAGTTTATTGGCTTATCTTTGTGGTAGGATTGTGAGAAGAGAAAGACTTCTTGAATCAAAAGATCAAATCAAAGAGAGAAGAAGAAATCAAGCATCATAAGACATATTTTAAGATACTTTTTCTTATCCTTTGTAAAAGCCATTAAGGGCTTCAAGCTTTCAATTTTTATAAGTTTGTTCTAGGTAGCCATCAAAGACCTTTCAAGGAATTTTCCTTAAGGCACTTGTAAAATTTAATAAAATTTATAGTGGAGAGGTCCTCCACTCTTTGGTCTGGTTCCCCATTTGGGGAGGAGTGTTGGGTTTTGTGGATTGGCTTAGTTAGATCTTTTCATATGCTCTTAGTTTAGTTTTATTTCAACAAATCGTTGTGCTCATTCTTCCATATTTACTTACCCCCATGCTCTCCTGAGTAGGGTCTTTGACCTGAAATAGACTCTTGGGTAGTTTAGATTTACTTTTGTTTATTATTATCTTGTTTCTCTTCCAAAGCTTTTGACCGGAAGTTGTATCCTTGGGACTTCATCTCAAGGGCAGGACCACATAATTTTGTGGTTACTCTTCCTTCCTTGCGGTTTCCTTGGTAGAGCTTTCAGCTAGCTGGAGGTTCTCAAGTGCAGGCGATTCTAGTGGTTGATCTTGTTCGGAGATCAATCCCACCTTTTAGATTAAAAGTTGTGTGGTAGAACACTAGATTTACTCAGTTTCATTTTATTTTGCAAATAATATTGTTAGTAGTATTCATATCTTGCTGATCAATCATATCATTTAAATCTTTTCAAGTTGAGATATACTACTTTTACGATTCATTTGCCTCTTTAAAATAAACCAAAGTCTCTTGAACTTGGCCAAATTCAAGTCAAGAGCACCCTCTATCGGAGGGCATTCTTAGTTTTGCATTTTCCCTGCATTAGGCATTTTAAGCTTAGCAAGTCTTTTGAACTGTGGTCATAAGATCAAGACAAGAGCGCTCTCTGTCGGAGAGTTGAACAAGGTTCTCTAATAATAAAACTTTCCCCTCATACACCCCTTAATTAATTTATCTTGGTTTCTGTCCTACACCCGTATGCTCTGCCAACCGGAAACGGTTGGGCTAGTACTCAGAAAGGTGGAAGACTTGTTAAATTTACAAGTGAAAATCTAATTAAAACTTTCATCCCCATAACCAACCAATCCGGAGTTGATCGATAAGATAATTTCAGTGGGTAATCTCTTAGTGGGGGCGCCGGGATTCCATGTTCAGCCTCTAGTTTGCTGGTTAGCATTGCGCGACTTGGCTAGAGCATTGGGTGGCCCAACATGTCCTTGAACGGAGGCACTTGATATTGTCTTTTCCGGACTTTCTCTTGAATATCCTTTGTTTTAGCCCTAATAATCAAGAACATCTAAAACACTTAAAATTTACCAAGAACAAATTTCAAAACGTTCTCACAAACAGCTACTTTCGACTTATTCTTTTAGCATCACAAGTTTTATTTGACTCCATTTGGCACTGGTCTTTAATATTTATATATCTTTTGAATCTGGACCATATGTCCTTGTCACTTGTTTAACATCTATCTTGTGGATGCTTTGCTTTAATTTCTAAGTCAAAGTACATTGTTATCTTCTGAGTTTGTATCTTGTGAATTTTGCAACGTGGATTGTGTATTTAATTTTGTTCTAGTCACTATACAAAAAACTCCTAAACAACACCCATCCGCATCACAACACCAAAAACATTTAAACACACAAAGAGCCTTAGACAACTCTTTTTTAGGGACTACCCCCCTTGGCTTCGTTAGGAGTTTGCCTAAACGGAGGAGCTGGGATTCAGGTGACAGTACCTGGCTCATTGCTTGCCCCCAAGGCCACACCTCTCCCCACTTTCCAGTGAGGGAGACGGCTTTCGAAAGATTTCTGCTGCTAGTGTGCAGTTTGGCGGTCAACAGTGCAGAAAGGTGCGGTCGAGTTACAGTACGTGCCGACAGATGACCAGACTGCAAATGTTCTCACCAAAGCTCTTCCTAGGGTGAAGTTCGAATACTTTCGCGGAAGACTTGGAGTCAAAGAGAACGTATCCCTCCTTGAGAGGGAAAGATGACATTGAGATGCTTGCCCTGCTTTGCCCTGGTGCCTTCTGCAGTCCAGTTACTCAGCCAGATATAGAAGAAATCCCATAGGCAGATGACTAGGACAGCCAGCAGTGGGTTGGGCTCACCTGGTGCCTTTTGCAGTCCAGTTACTCAGCCAGATATGGGAGAAATCCCATAGGAAGATGAGTAGGACAGTCAGCATTTGGTCGGGTCCACACTGGTGCCTCTGCAGTCCGGTTACTCAGCCAGATATGGGAGAAATCCCATAGGCAGATGAGTAGGACAGTCAGCAGTTGGCCGTGTGATTGCATTGGTGCCTCTACAGTCCTAGTACTCAACCAGATATGGGAGAAATCCCATAGGCGGATGAGTTGGACAGTCGGTAGATGGTCGTGCCCATTTGGTCGTCTGAGATCTCAGCCTGGTATGGAAGGAACCCATCGGCAGATGAGACAGACGGGTAGTGTTACCAACTTATTTGTACCATAGTTGGATTATCTGAAGAGCCGCCATATTACAAACATGATAAGTGTTTGTGTTCCAGTGTATCAGATGATCCATTTTTTGTGCCTAGCCAGTTTTGGCTAGTCAGTTTGTTATCTGTCTTGAAATGACCATGCCCCACGGGGTTTTTGTAATAAAGTGTACTAGTAGGATTTGAGTGACTTGGTCACCCATGACTGGTTTATCAACTAAGGTATTCTAGGGAGTTTTTTACCCTAACCAATTATACTTTGCCTTTAGTTGAGATATAATTGACAAGGTTTTCTCCCGCTTCCTCCAAAGCTGGAATGCTCGATTTTGAGATTCTGGCCATGGGGCATTATTAGAGTCCAATTGATGAATATGAACCTACTAGACACTATGGGTCGAGTCAGTGGTCATTTCCTAGGTCTGTAGTGGTTTTTAAACATTGTCCAAATTTTTTTTACCGGACAAGTTGGACAATTAATTCTTTTATTTTTTAATAATTAACTTTTCCATAGTTTAAATGGAAAAATTCAATTTGTAATATGTCAGTCGTCCGGGGGTGTTTTTCAATGATTGGACGCTTAATTCCTAAGCCAAAATTCACACTTGACCCCGGGCACCATTATCCTAAGTTTCGGATCATCATTTGGCCAATTAATTAATAAATCCTCAAAAAATCAATAAAAGAGGATTATTAATTAATTAAATCAAAAAATTAATAATTGGAGATAAACTAATTCTCTCCAAAAGAATCCAAATTGGATTATTTCAGTGGCTAAATGACATGGTACCTGGCATTCATTATCATTCCAGTCATCTCCAGGTGAATTCAGTGAACTATCCAGTCAACATTAAGTTATCTCCAAAAGAATTCGCCCTCCTTATGTGCAAAATTGAATTAGTGACATGGCAAAGTATTAATTGGTAATTGAGTTAAGGTTTGAGTTACATTAAATGGGAGTGGGTCGCCTTGCCTAGGTGGAGGCCACCTCCCACTCTCAACCACCAGGATTGGAGTTAACTTAGAGTCAAACTCCAAGCATTTAAACCACTCAAGATCACGCCCTTGCATGCATTCACGTCAAGCTAAGGAGGATATGCGAATTGGTTATGTGGTGAGCACTCAATGGTTTGGTGGTTAGTCCTGTTATCACCTAACTTGTAGTTTCCCCTAGAGATATATCTAAAATGGATGGCAGAGGGGATGGACAACCAAAGAGGTGCAACCAAGATAGCCTCGACTCCCAATGGATGGTTGTCACGCCAATTGAGGCAATCTTCACTTTATGTTATCTAGCCCAAGACAACAAAGGGGGAGACCCAAATCCACTCCCGATAGGAGAGATCAGACCAAAACACCATATCAAATCAAATAAAGATGAAGTACGTAAGGTGTATGGTGAACCCTAGATCTATGGATGAAGTCACAAGATGAGTAATAGGTTGGATCAAGGGGTTTAAACATTGTAGTTTTGGTCCAATATGTATGTGTGAGTGACTTATGAGGTTTAGAACAAGATCAAGGATCAGGGTACTAGTCAATTGTGAGAAAATCCACTGCCTTGGGAACCGTGTCCAATGCAGGGTAGTTAAGGACCAACTTGGGGCTAACCAGTACCAAAGGTGAGCTTGACGGATGGATATGACAATGTCGAGATACTCAAGCAAACAAGACAAGGATCAAACGACAAGCTAACCCAACAATCCAGGAAAGTCGAATTGGCTTGGAGAAGACTAGTACCTTGGGAAATGGGCCAAATGGAGTCAAATGTCCATCAAATTGTAGATCAGGAATGTTGAGGTGTTGAGGTAGGTGGATCTTGAAAATTAGGATCATCCAATGGCTAGATCTCAGTAGATCTGAGATTTGAAGTGTATCACAAAGTGACCCAAGTGGGGCTCAACCCTCAAAATGAGGAATGGGGCCCACAAGGTGAAAATCACTAAAGTGACACACTAGGGGTAGGTTATCAATTATGTAGATGAAGGATCAAGTGGGATCTCACCTACCCAGGTGCTAGATCCTTGCAAACTCACCCCTCCTAGGAAGTGCGACCTCCCTTGGAGAAGCTTCTTTGCCTTGGGAAATGGGTCAAATGAAGGCCAATTCTCACCAAACTATAGATCTGGATCGCCGTGGATGCTGAAGAAGTGGGTTTTAAATTTTATACCCAAAAGCCAAGTGGATCTTTCTAGATCTGAGAAAATGTAAAATGAGGGTTTTAACTTATGAGGGTTTGAAGCACTTAGACAAATGGATAGATCATGGAATGAGAAATTACCTTGAGATCATACCTGAGTGATGGAAGTAGATGCCTTGTTGTTGAGGAAGACTCCCGCAGAGATCAAATGAGAAATTGTTGATGTTGCTTGCCGAAATGATGCCCTAGCCCACAAGTGTGACCTCCTCTACTTGTCAAACCAAGGAAAGTCGATTCAATCAGTTAGATCAAGTATGGAGGAAATACAAGCGAAATGCAATGATAACATGAAATAGAAGGTCAAAGACAGTAATACTCCCTGTTACCAACGAAGAAACCCAAGGAAGAAGTAGGGAGAGTCTTCCCCTACCAATACGTCCTCCTCAAATGAATTCGGCCTCCACCTGTAGATGCAAAAAATGTGGTACAAAAATATAGCAAGACAAAATCTCCAAGAACCCAGTGCAAAGGAAGAATCAACGAACGAACTCCAAAAGCATTCACCACAACACAACAGATAGATGCAATAATAATTCTCTATTCCAATAATCCAAAGCCAAAAGTCTCATTTACAATGAGAGGCTCTCTCCTTTAAATAGGATGGAGAGAGGCCACAATCCTAACCACTTTTTGAATGAGTGGCTAAGATTAAAAGATCAAAAGATCTAATCAATGGTTGAGATGAGCTCAACAATACAATACATGGATCAATAATAAAATATAACAATATGTGGACAAACTCGCCCTAGGAGAGGGGATCCCACCAAATCATAATGATAAAATATAAGATCTAGCGCATGGTGGGTCGAAGGGGTAATTTCTAACACCCTTGGTCAATCCCCATAGCACAATAATAATAAAATAATCATCTAAGCACCAAATCGTGCCTCTTTGGGAAAATCGTGAGCCTTGGAAGGCTCCAGAAATCATCAAAAAATGCCATAAGTGATGGATGTGGGTCCTGATGAAGCTGAAATTGCTGGAGAAGGTGTGGAAGGCATCCCACTCATCATCACAAGTCATCCCATGCCATAACCTTGCCTCAGTAGCCCAAATCGAATTAATCTGTAGCCATTTTTACCATTTCTGGACTGCCTCGGGAAGTGTGAAATTGCCCAAACTGCCTCCTGGACTGCATGGCTCCAAAAAGTAAGATCACTAGGTTGTTTGGGAGGGGGGTAATATGGTAATAACAAGTGGCTGGACCACCCCCTCCATCAATAGCGCTCTAGGTGAACCAATCATATCTTTGCTCTACCCTGACAGGGCCTCCGACTAGCCAAAACTGCACTAGGATAGCCAACTGAGGCTAAAAATTACTGTAACTACCCGGAACTAAAAACAGACTGTCTCATTGGACTCAAAAGGTCCAAATCCATCTAAAGTGTGTATTCATACACCATAGACTTCTGCATGGTAAAACATAAATGCTCATCCTATCCGATAGACCAAATAATAATAATCTGTAAAAGTGCTGAAAAGCACAAATCATCATCATAAGCTTGAAACCACTGCATAAGCCCACCACGGTGACCTGTACCAGACCATATATCATCTATCTGTAACATTTGAGGTCTGCCACCTCATGTCTTGTGGTTGACTTTTGGTCAAACTGGGTTTGACCAAGTCAATATGACCAAAATATAACTCAAACTGTCATCAAGCTGCTGCAAGGTGTCAAAGGTTAAAACATGCTTTACAATCCATTCAAATAGCAATTATAACAAATAGCAATCATTACTGGCGATCTAAATCCAAATATAACAGGTCATTAATTATTATTTATTACTCAGACAAGACTTTCAAGGTCATACTCACTTCATAGTTGTGATCAATTTGCTAGTGAAGGGTGAAGGCTAAGAATAACATGGCTAGGTCAAAGGATATCTTACTTACTTAATATTGTGACACTTTGGAAATGGAAAAGGGAATACACACCATAGCATATAGTGGACAAGCAATAACACAGGGAATGGCGGTGTGTCACAAATGGGTAAGTTGTTCAAAGAGTGTTTATTCACCTTGACAGATGCGCACAATCCATAATACAAATGAGGCCAACAATCTTTTTGATATAGAGTTTAAGTTCCATTGCTTTTTGGTCCTAAAGGTTCCATAGCCTTTGATCTATGTGTGTTTATAAATACATTGCATAGATTTACATTTCATAGGGCTTCTTGCTGTAGGTGTGTTTTTAAGGCACTTGTTTACTTGAGCACTTCTAGGTGTGTCATAGACAGCTTGTTTACCTAGGTATTTACATTTCACAATAGATATAACATTTGATATTTCATAGCCATTTTCATTTGGCTCGCCTTTCATTCATGTGTGTTGAGAAAGACATTGCATGAATGGGCTTTTCATACAAGATACAACATTTATTTCCTTACTTTGTATTCATGGCAGCACTAAAAGTTTCAGGTTTAGCCAACAACATCTTTAGTGACTAGGGGGACTTCACAAGGAAATCCAACTCACCAAAGGTAAGTTTTGTCACAAACTCAGAGCCGAGACACAATAGACAAGGAAGCTCATCCAAAACAGAGGCTACAGTGGGGAAAGGTCCTCCATGCCATTAGTCAAGTAATAAGTCAAGGTAATGAACAAACTGGGTAAGTCATGGATGGATGAAGATAGTGAATAATGAGACCAACACTAGCAAGCCAAAGTATGGTGGGAATGATCACCTCTATTCTCCCTAGGGAGGGTAAAACCAATGAGTATAGGCCAAGAACTTCTAAGTCTGAGTAGGGACAAATATGATATATATAGTAGTACAACCAGGTCCACATATCTATATGATCGTCAGATCATGATACTAAATGCTAAGACATGCTATAAGAATGAAAACAAAAGCAATATAACCATAACACCATAATATACCTGCTGAGTCATATACCTGAATGCTCATCATCTGAGCCAACATCTGTCCTCTGAAACTGCTGCTGTAACTTTGGGAAATATTGACTGCTCTGTACAAATGGCTAAATAGCTACTGTTATCACCTAACTTGTAGTTGCCCCTAAAGATAGATCCAAGATGGATGGCAGAGGGGATGGGCAACCAAAGAGGTGCAACCAAGATAGCCTCGACTCCCACTGGATAGTTGTCACGCCAATCAAGGCAATCTTCACTTTATGTTATCTAGCCCAAGACAACAAATGGGGAGACCCAGATCCACTCCCGATAGGAGAGATCAGACCAAAACACCAGATCAAATCAAATGTAGATGAAGTACATAGGGTGTATGGTGAACCCTAGATCTATGGATGGAATCACAAGATGAGTAGTAGGTTGGATCAAGGGGTTTAAACAGTGTAGATTTGGTCCAACATGGTTATGTGAGTGACTTAGGAGGTTTGAAACAAGATCCAGGATCAGGGTACTAGTCAAAGATGAGAAACTCCACTACCTTCGGAACCGTGTCCAATGCAGGGTAGTTAAGGACCAAATTGGGGCTAACCAGTACCAAAGATGAGCTTGATGAATGGATATGAGAGTGTTTAGGTGTTCAAGCATGCAAGAAGAGGATCAAACCACAAGCTAACTCAACAATCCAAGAAAGTCGAATTGGTTTGGAGAAGATCAGTTCCTTGGGAAATGGGCCAATTGGAGTCGGATGTCCACCAAATTGTAGATCAGGGATGTTGAGGTGTTAAGCTAGGTGGATCTTAAAAATTAGGATCATCCAATGGCTAGATCTCAGTAGATTTGAGATTGAAATGTATCACCAAGTGACCCAAGTGGGGCTCAACCCTCAAAATGAGGAATGGGCCCAGAAGGTGAAAATCACTGAAGTGACACACTAGGGGTAGGTTATCAACTGTGTAGATTAAGGATCAAGTGGGATGTCACCTACCCAGGTGCTAGATCTTAGCAAACTCACCCAACTAGGAAGTGCGACCTCCCTTGAAGAGGCTAATTTGCCTTGGAAAATAGGTCGAATGAAGGCCAATCCTCACCAAACTATAGATCCGAATCGCCGTGGATGCTATAGAGGTGGGTTTTAAATTTTATACCCAAAAGCCAACTAGATCTTGCTAGATCTGAAAAATTGTAAAACGAGGGTTTGAAATATGAGGGTTTTATCAATGAAGTAGCTATGGCAATGGATTGGAACCAAGACAAGAAGAACAAACCTGTGGATCTTACTTGGATAACCTTGTAGATGCCTTGATGATGATGATCTATGCAAACCCGATCAATTTGGAGTGATTTGAAGTAGTTTTCTATGAAGTCGATTTGCCCAAGGAAGCCAATGCGCCCTCTCTCCTGCACAATAAATGTCAACAATATCAGATTTACTGCGAACAAGAGAATAAGACTATTGCCACAAGAGAAATAACATAAAGATAGCATAGATCACAATGATACTAATGATAACCCCCTGATACAAGCGAATGCCAAGTGGAGCGAGTTAAAGAAGCCTTGCAAAAATGCCCAAGTGAAGTCGCCCTCCTGTAAACAAGACAAAAGTTTCCAAAAAGATAGATCTTGCCACAAATAGATATCTGTAATGTTTAATGGCAATTCTGCATTTTTTGTAATGACTTTTGTTATCTTGAAGGATCACATTTGTTACATCCTTCATGTCTTATGATTAGGGTGCTACTAAGCATGATTTGATTGCAAAATTGTGTAATATTATCTTCTTCTTCTAATAGGAGAATGCCAAAAGTTTATTGCTCACCCCTAAGATGAAGGCCTCTAATGTTTCCATCTAGAGTGAACCTAGAATTATGACATTATCTTTTAGATACATCAACTGTTATGGGATATACGTCAAAATACCACGAGTCAATAGAAAATATTGGTTGGGGTGTCAGATTTTGCCTATAATGTCCCATTTTTTTTATTCTTTGCTCTATTTGAAGTCATATAAAGTGTGATATTCTTTATTGTATTTTTTTAAAAGTTTGGTGATATTTTCCTTGATATTTTTTGTAAGTCTTTGACATTGTTTGGTGAGTGTTCAGTGCTAAGGTGGCCTAGCAATATGATCTTGGGAGGATCTTTGCAGTGGAATGGTCTATCTTTCCTAAAATTTCTCACAAGGGGGAATAATCTAATGATTGCGGTCTAATTGTTTGAGTTGACCTAGTGGATAATTCTCCTATGTGGGAAAGTCTAATTTCGAGGTCCAGTAGAGGTGAAAGAATCATGAGATAATATA
This sequence comes from Larix kaempferi, assembly GCA_027924585.1. NCBI lineage: Eukaryota > Viridiplantae > Streptophyta > Pinopsida > Pinales > Pinaceae > Larix > Larix kaempferi. The sequence continues at coordinate 28,497,052 of BSBM01000089.1, forward strand.
TCGGTTTGGTTGCAACACATTGCCTATAATGTCCCATCTTTTAGATTTGTTTGTTCATTTTGAAGTCTTATAAAGTCAGAGTTTGTTTTTTGTATTTTTTAAAGTTAGTAGATATTTTTCCTGATAGTTTTGATAAGTTTCTTTTTGAACTCTCATTGATATATTCATTAACATGATATTTGTAACATCGCTAATAGTACAATAAATGAGTTTGGCCATATCATGGTGCTTTTAGGCTCATCTTAACAAGGGCGTTCTTTGACTTTTTCAGATCAAAAACTCCAAGCAGTTACAAGTGGCTCCATATGGGGACTACTCTCTCTTGTAGTGTAAGAGGAATCCAAAATCTTCTACTTCCAACTTGTTACCCCCCAAGTTCCACTTGGATGGACTTTTAGTTGAGCCACCAAAAGACGCAACAATCACTTGTTCATTTTCAGAGTTTAGCAAGTCCAGCTGGCCATTATGGCCTTGTTTTCTTTCACACATGTTCCATACCCACATGGGGGAAATTGTAATAAATGACGTAGCATGATGACTTTTTGTAAAAGGCTTGGCCTACCAAGACATGGTCACTAGCACATTACTCTAGAGTGTTTTTTGTTTTACTTGTTAATTATATCTTGCTTTTTAGCAACTTATAATTTTTGAGTTTTTCACTCAATATCCTCCAAAGTTGGAGTATTGTCCTGGTGCTTAAGCCTTGGTGGGTTATTAAAGCCTAGTGTTTGATGTATATTACCATGCTAGTCATTATCCTAGAGTCTTATGGACATGCATTAAGTCCCCCTTAGGTTTCTTAATGTTTTTCGTTAACAAAATTTTTTCTGCAAACACAAGATATTTTAATTGTAATTTATGAATAAGTTAAAAAAGTGGTACTAGAAGGCATCATATGCTTTGGGGGTGCTTGTTTTCTTGCTTAGAGCACCCACTTTGAGAGTGAAAATAGTGATTTTTAATCACTTAAAATCGTTCTCTCGAAAAAGGTGAATACAAGTCAAATAAATGGAAAAAAATCAGCATCCCAAAAATCAAGGAAACATGTCGGGGGCATGTTTTAGTCTATTGTCAGTCTTCTATAGTGGTGCCAGCCCAAAGAGAAGTTAAGGCGAGTTAGAGAGAGCCAAATCATTTGATTGGCATCTCAGTGAAGATCTCAAGGTGAGGGGGTGCATTTCTCCATGAGAGGGTGCACTTCATCTTGTAGTGGTGGTGCATTGTGATGGATGGGAGGCCAACCTCTTGAGAGGTGGCACCCACCTCTTCCAGTTCACTCGAACTCTCTCCGAGTTGACTCCATCTTCACTCCACTCGCCCTTACACTTGTCAAGTCATCCCCATCAGGCTAATGTGCCCTATTTGGCTATTTAAACTAGTGCGCCTTCCCTCATTTTGGATGGTGGGTGTGTGGAATCGTTGCTTAAGCTTTGAGCTATTGTAATCTTGTTACTGTTTTGGAATAGAAAGACTTTGGAGTTCTATGGTGTGGTGCATCAGTGTGTGGATGTGCGCCTTCCCTCATTTTGGATGGTGGGTGTGTGGAATCGTTGCTTAAGCTTTGAGCTATTGTAATCTTGTTACTATTTTGGAATAGAAAGACTTTGGAGGTCTATGGTGTGGTGCATCAGTGTGGATGAATATTGTCGTTGGTTTATGGGGTAACTGTAATGTAGCTTAGTTTTGTTTGTTGCTTATGTTGTTAATCTGGCCTTTGAAGGATTGCTATCAATCAGTAGGATAGAATGATTTAAGTTCAATTGCTTCTTCATTTTATATGTATCTATGTGTAGAGATCTAAGATTTACATGTCTTATTTACTATTTACATTATGAGTATTTATATCAATGGTAAATTAGTATTCAACATGCTTTATGCTATTGGACCTTGCGTGGATATACATTAGTTGAGGATAATGGAGCAAGGTTTGGGATAACATTTCTTAATCTAAAGGGGATATCAGTGCTTGAACTTCTCATTACAACTGTTACTTCAGACCACTATCCGATGAAGTGGGGATTTGTGGGGCAGTTGCATGTTGAAAGAGTTTCGAATATGGGGATATAATAGATTACTATGTAAAGTGTTTATAATATGGGGATATAATAGATTACTGTGTATTTTCTTTTGCATATAATTGTTGTCACCCAAAACTGACATGCGTGTGTTGAAGCCCAAATTGTAAGCACACCAGCTCGATGACAACTCTCTCGAGAGAAGCCAATGTCACCACACTCCTCTCTCCTCGCTTCAGGTTGGCTCTTCTCCAACTCAAGGGGGGTATCCCTAAGGTAGGATCACTAAGGTAGGTGCAACGGAGGGGAAGGTGAACTGAAGAGGCTGCCTTAGAGAAACAAATGTAACAGAAAAATGTGTTTTGAATAAGTGATGGGAAAGAAGGGAAGATCAGTCCTCGGAGAAAGACCAGTGCCAGTACCAGAAGGGAGAATGGAGTCAAAGAGAGGACTCAGGGGAGCCTTGTACTTATACAAGTGAGAAATGCTAGAATGCTCAAACAATGAGATCTAAATCAACATTTCGTACAACTGAATAAAATGTCCATCCAAATGTTAATCATTTAAGCATAATTAACCAACTTAACAATTGTAAATGGCTAATCTATTGTGCTTCTAGAGCCTTCACAAGTTAGACTTACTCTATAGCTTATAATGAAACCCACAGCTATGGAAGAGATGCTCAATCTGTCCTAAAAACCCAGCATGGTATTTTCTATTAAGTTCGAGGGAAGGAAACTCCCAAAAGTTTTCCCTCTTACAATGAAAGAGGCTGTTCTCTTTATAGGCCCAAAAGGTTCATGTTATCACCTAAGCTGTAGTTACCCCTATGGATGTATCCACTCATGGATGGCAATAGGGAAGGGCAACTCAAAAGGTGCAACCACGATCACGTCGACCTCCAATAGATGGTTGTCACGCCAATCGAGGCAACCTTCACTTTATGTTATCTAGCCCAGACAACAAAGGGGGAGACCCGATCTACTCCCGACAGGAGAGATCAAAACCAAGACACCAAATCAAGTTAATTCTAAGTGAAGTAAGGTGTATGGTTTATCCTAGACCTTAGGATGAAGTCACAAGACAAGTGAGGGGTTCAATGAGTATAGCTTTGGTTCATTGTTGATGTGAGAGTGACTTATAATATTTGAAATAAGATCCAGGATTAAAGTACTAGTTCAATGTGAGAAAATCCACTGCCTTGGGAACTGTGTCCAATGCAGGGTAGTTTTAGGGTTGAATTGGGGCTAACTAGTACAAGTGACAAGCTTGATCATGAAGTATGATGATCAAAAGGTTTAGTTCACCACACAAGGGTCAAACCACAAGTTAATCCAACAATCTAGGAAAGTCGAATTGACTCGGAGAGAGACCAGTGCCTTGGGAATTGGGATAATGGAGTCAAAATAAGGTTAACTTGTGGTTAAGGACTCCTATTGCATGAGACAAGTGGGCAATTAAAGTCTTGATGGATGAATAGGTCTAGATCTAGGTTTGACCAAAGTGGACCACAATCCCTTAAAACAAGGAATGCTATCCCCAAGGCAAGATTTGATGAAGTGACACACTAGACCTAGGTTTTGAATTATGCCCGTTCCAAATCCACAAAAATCTCATGTACCCATGTCCTAGAAGTGGACCAACTCCCTTCTCCAAGGTGGTGCGACTTTGCCCAAGGACGCCTAAAGGTGGGATAAGTGGGGTCAAGATATGTCCGATAGCATCCAAACTTTAGATCCAAGTAGGTTGATCAATGGGGAGTGTGGATCTACAATTTCAAGGCAATCCAATGGCTAGATCTTACTAGATCTGAGTTTGAAGATACCAAGTGGTCCAAGATGGGGATTAAATCCCTTAAAATGTGGAATGGGGCCCACAAGGTAGAAATCAGAAAAGTGACAATCTGGGGGTAGGTTATTGGATGTGTAGATCACGAATCAAGTGGAATCTCAACTACCCACATACTAGATTTAGGTCAACCAACCCAAACTAGGAAGTGCCCCCTTGCTTGGAGAGGCTAAATGCCTTGGGAAGAGGGTCAAATGGAAGCCAATCCTCACCAAACTATAGATCCGGGATGCCGTGGGTACTATAGAGGTGGGTTTTTAATATCTTACCCAAGAAGCCACTAGATCTTAGTAGATATGAAAAAATGTAAAAATGGGGGTTTTGATTAATTAGGGTTTTAAATGTTTTAGACAAGTGGATAGATCATGGAAAGAAACTACCTTGAGATCATACCTGAGTGATGTGAATGAGATGCCTTGATGTTGAGGAAGATTCCCGCAGAGATCAAATGAGAGATTGTTGATTTTGCTTGCCAAATTGATGCCCTAGCCCACAAGTGCGCCCCCCTCTACCTGTCAATCCAAGGAAAATCGATTTCAATCAGAGAGGTCAAGTATGGAGGAAATACAAGTAAAATGCAATGATAACATAGAATAGAAGGTCCTGGGACAGTAATACTCCCTGTTACCAATGAAGAGATCCAAAGAAGAAGTAGGGAGAGTCTTCCCCTACCAATACTTCCTCCTCAAAGCAAATCGGCCTCCACCTGTAGATGCAAAAACGTGGTACAAAAAATATGGCAAACAAGATCTCCAATAACTCAGTGCAAAGGAAGAACCAACGAACGAACACCAAAAATATTCACCACAACACTGGAGATAGATGCAATAATAATTTTCTATTCCAATAATCCAGAGCCACAAGTCCCCTTTACAATGAGAAGCTCTCTCCTTTAAATAGGAAGGAGAGGCATCAAAATCCTAACCACTTTTTGAATGAGTGGCTAAGATTAAAAGATACAAATGTTTAATCAATGGTTGAGATGAGCTTAACAATAAAATACATGGATCACTAATAAAATATAATATGAGTGGACAAAAATGCCCTAGAAGAGGGGAATCCCACCAAATCATGATGAGAAAATATAATAGGAGGCTTAGGGTGGGTCCAAGGGGTAATTTTATCCCTCCTTGGTCAATCCCCATAGCACAATAATCATAAAATAATCATCAATGTACCAAATCGTGCCTCCATGGTCAAATCGTAGGCCTCAAAAAGACCTCAGAAATCATCAGAAAGTGCCATAAGTGATGGATGCGGGCCCCGATGAAGCTGAAACTGCTGGAGGAGGTGTGGAAGACCTCGATCCATCATCACTGATCATCCCATGCCATAACATTGCCTCAGTAGCCCAAATCGATTTCCTCAATAGCCATTTCGACCAATCTTGAAATGCCCTGGGAAGCGTGAAACTACCCCAAACTGCCTCCTGGACTGCCTGCGCTGTCAAGGTGAGGGCACCAGTGTGTCTGGGAGGGGGGTAATATGGTAAAAACAAGTGGCTGGACCACCCCCTCCAAGCACAACGCCCTAGGTCAACCGGATAAAAATCACATCTGCTCTGACAGGGCCTCCGACAGACCAAAACTGCACTGGGATAGCCTACTGAGGCTCAATCATCACTGTAAGTGCCCGGAACTGAAAACAAACTGTCTCATCGGACTCAGAAGGTCCAAATCCATCCAAAATGTGTACTCATACACCCTCTGAGTCTCTACATTGTCAAAATATATATCCAATATACCGGAACAGGGTAAATAATAATAATCTGTAAATGATCAAATACTGCTTTAAACCATGAATCATCACCATAACCCTGTAGCTGCTGCATAGAATCATCATGTACATGTACACAGACCATATATCATCTATCCATATCATCATAAGGTCCAACCATCTCATGTCCTATGGTTGACCTTGGTCAGACTAGGCCTAACCAGGTCAACATGACCAAATATAACTCAGACCATCATCAGAAGCTGCTGCAAAGTGTCAAAGGTTAATGCATGCTCTACAACTTATTCAAATAACAATTATAACACAAAGTAATCATTACTGGCGATCTAAATCCAAATATATAATGTCATTAATTATTATTATTACTCAGACCAGACTTTCAAGATCATACTCACTTCATAGCTGTGATCAATTTGCTAGTGAAGGGTGAAGGCTAAAATAACTGGTTAGGCTAAGAGATGACTTGACTGACTTAATTTTGTGACACTTTGGCAAGGGAAAGGGAAAACACACCATAGTATATATTGAATGAGCAACAACACAGGGAATGGCGGTGTCTCAAAAATGGATGAGTTGTTCAAAGAGGGTTTATGCACCTTTAACAGATGCGCACAATCCATAATACAAATAAGGCCAGCAATTGTTTTGATATAGCATTTAAGTTCCATTGCTTTTTGTGCCTGAAGTTTCCATAGCCTTGGTCTATGTGTGTTTATAAACACATTGCATAGATTTTCATTTATTCTAGGCTTTCTGCTGCAGGTGTGTTTTTAAGGCACTTGTTTACCTGAGCACTTCTAGGTGTGTCATGGACAGCTTGTTTACCTAGGTATTTACATTTCCAAAAGATATAACATTTTATTTTCATGGCCATTTTCATTTGGCATGCCTTTCATTCATGTGTGTTTAGAAACACATTGCATGAATGGGCTTTTCATACAAGATATAGCATTTCATTTTTTCCAGACTTTGTATTCATGGCAGCACTAAAAGTTTCAGGTTTAGCCAACACAACTTTAGTGACTAGGGGGAATTCACAAGGAATTCCAATTCACCATAGGCAAGTTTTGTCACCAACTCAGAGCCGAGACACAATAAATAGGGAAGCTCATCCAATACAGAGGCTACAGTGGGGAAAAGATCCTCCATGTCACTAGTCAAGTAGTAAGTCAGGGTGATAAACTAAAAGGTAGGCAATGGATGGATGAAGACAATGAACAATGGAGCCAACACTAGCAAGCCAAGGTATGGTGGAATGATCACCTCTATTCTCCCTAAGGAGGGTAAAATCAATGAGTATGAATAGTGAACTTCTAAGTCTGAGTAGGGACAATATAATATATATAATAAAGATGAACCAGGTCCGTATATCTATATGATCGCTAGATCATGACTCTAAGTTCTAAGACATGCTATAAGAATAAGTATCAGAGCAATATAACCATAACACAATGATATACCTGCTGAGTCATATACCTGAATGCTCATCAACCTGTACCATCATCTGTCCTCTGAAACTGCTGCTGTAACTCTGGGCACTACTGACTGCTCTGTACCATTGGTATAATGGCTACATCGGTCATCTCTTTGAGTGTCCTGAGACTCAGTCATGGCATGGGGAATACAACTGCTGTCCACAATCTGATAGTGATCCAATATAGATGCTCATCTCAGCATCTCAGATGTAAGGGAACTGGTTGAATAGTGTACTGTAATCAGAAAAATAATGTATGGTAGCCTGGCTACTATATATGTGATAACAGCTCTCTTAAAATTAGAAAAGGAAATAAAATAATAAAATAATGGAGAAAAAGTGAATCCTAGATCCTCTTTTTCCTCCTCATGCATACCTGACCACTCCATTTATTAAATGGAACTTTCACTTAGGCTTATCTCATACCATCGAAGGATTTTACTTTATTTAATTTTCTGAAAGCTAGATAACTCGACTTCGAGACAGAATCCAGCCACGTATGAAGGATACCACATGCAGCTGTCAAAATGAGAAATGCGACTGAGATCCACGTGAAGTGCTTGTAATCGGCTGTGAATGGAAAGAGTGAACTACCTTCACATTGTCTGTCAAATACAAAAAACGCTGAGTTGAAACAATTTCTAGCTTTGTCGTCTTCGGGATTTGTTGAGCATACACCAGTGGAGACCCCCAAGCTCTGGCCTCGAAATTACGTTTCAGCATAAGCACGAGTAGCAGATCTGAAAGACTTTGTCTCGACTTCAATGTTCACAACTCGGCTGTGACCCCCGATCAAACTCACTTTCACTGCTTGTTTATTCATTGAACACCGAGCTGAGTTCTGCTGGGCGCGGACTATTTAATTTAGACCCGAGCTATGGCGTGAAGGTAACTCCGTGTCAAGAAATCGACTGCCAAAGAAGTGCCGGTCCAATCTAGTGAAGAACTACAGGATTACCATTTGTTAACTCCCACTCGATGTGTATCATGACTCGGTGGTTAATTAGTCGCTGAAAACCCTGTGTACATAGGCGCCCACGTTAAGAGTTGACTTGTTTTGCTGCAACCCGAGATTTGGCGTTTGTGAAACAAGAACTCGGCTGCCATCGAAAGTGTGGGACCCCCGATTAGTTTTAAAATCCGCTGAAAACTGAGTTTCGGTGTTGTGGAACAGAAGCTCGGCTGCCACACTAATCAATTGGTCACCAAACGTGTAAACCCCTCATCTTAATGAGATTTGGAAACTCTGCGATCACGTCTGTTGTCTGCCGAGATGCACACCAGCAGCAGAAATCTTTCGAAAGCTGTCTCCCTCACTGGAAAGTGGGGAGAGGTGTGGCCTTGGGGGCAAGCAATGAGCCAGGTACTGTCACCTGAATCCCAGCTCCTCCGTTTAGGCTAACTCCTAACGAAGCCAAGGGGGGTAGTCCCTAAAAAGAGTTTCACTAAGGCTTTTGTGTTTTTTAAGTGTTTTTTGGTGAAATGATGTGGATGGGTGTTGTTTAGGAGTTTTGAAGGTGAGAGACACAATAATGCTTTGAATAAAACCAAGATAACGCAATCCACGTTGCAAGAGAGGATAAGAGATACACTGAATCAGATATAAATCACTCTTTATACGAAAATTAACACAAGTACTCCAGATTGATAATAAGCAAATAAAATATGTGATTAAGGACCAGTGCCTTATGGAGTCAAAATGTTTGAGTGCTTGAGTTGCTTGATACAAGTGTTCGAGAGAAATGTTCGTGAGATCGTTTTGCAGCTTATCTTGGTAAATTAAAGATTTTAGTGTTCTTGATTATTAGGGTAAAACCAAGGATATCAAAAGAGCGTCCGGAAAAGATATTCTAAGTGGCTCCTTTAAGAGACATGTCGGACCTGTCTGGATCATAGCGAGGCGCGCAATGCTAACCAGCCACTGTGTCACAGAATGGGCAACCCGACGCCTCCCTTGAGAACTACTTTGAATACTTTTTGAACAACGTTGTTTCGTTGGTTATGGGGGTGAAAATTTTATTAGTTATCACTTATGAGCTTAGCAAGTCCTTCACCTTTCTGAGTACTAGTCCAACTGTTTCCGATTGGCAGAGCATATGGGTGTTGGACAAACGACCAAAGTAAATTAATTAGGGGGAATGTGGATTGAAATATTTTAATTATTAAGAGCACTTGTTCAACCCTCCGACAGAGAGTGCTCTTGACTTAGTCTTAAGACCACAGTTCAAGAGACTTTCTACTCTAAAATGCCTAATGCAAGGGAAAAATGCAGATCTACAATGCTCTCCGACAGAGAGTGCTCTTGACTTGGATTTGGCCAAGTTCAAGAGGCTTTGTTTATTTTATGAAAAAGTGAAACAGTTGTAAAAAAAAAAAAGCTTTGTGAAATTAAAACATGTGATAGCTCAAATGATGCAAAAAACAACTGGCCTGCTACTTGCGAAATAAAAGAAAAGATCTAGTGTTCTACAAACAAATTTAATTTAAGGTGGGGTCTTCCTCCGAACAAGGTCAACCACTAAGAAACGCTAGCACTTGAGAACTTCCCAGCTAGCTGAGATTTCGACCAAGACAACTAACGGGGAGAGAGGAGTAACCACAAAGTTATGTGGCCCTGTCCTTGATATGAAATCTCAAGGATACTACCTCCGGTCAAAACTTGGAAGAGAAGTATGAAAATAAAGACTACTCTAAAGCAGAAAGTAAAAGATCTAATCTAACCAATCACAACACTCTTTCCCAAATGGGGAAGAAAGCCAAAAAAAAGTGGAGGTCTCCTCCACTTGAAATTTTATTAATTCTTGTACAATTGCCTTGGGTTTTAAAACCTTGAAGGACTTTGAAGTAAGATGATACTTGGAAAAATTTAAGAAGAAGCAATTTTTTGCTTGCTTTTACAAAGGATAAGTATGTCAAATTTTGCTCATTTTCATGGTTTCTTTTCTTTGGTCCTTTTCTTGGATCTTACTTTTTCAAAGCTTTTCAAATTTTCTCCTTTCAAAGCACCTACACAAGCTTGAAAAATATACTCAACATGCACCCATTAAACGTCAAAAATCAAAATGGAATTCGAATCTACCAGGTCCAAACTTGAAAAATAAAGCCTTAAACATAAAAAACATGAGAATTTTGTTCGAAAATATTTGTATGGGAAAACGGACTAGCGAACAAAAGTTGCCTTAAATATGTTAGAAATGAGATCTAAGACTTAAAAATTTAAGAAATTTTTATGAAATTTTTTTTACCTTAAAAAGGGAAACTAAAACTAAAACAAATGCAAGTTAAACAAGTGTAAAAATGAGATCTAGTATGATTTTAAAGCTATCTTTTCAATGCATGAGATTTATAAACTAGATGTAAAAAGAGATCTAACTAATTTACCCTTAAGCAAACTAGGAAATATAGCTACCACTAACTTAACAATTCGTTTTTTGTATTTTTTTGTGGTTTTAGGGCTCTTTTTTGGAGAAAAACGAGAGGAGGAGTTGGAAGCTAGAAGATGGGAAATGAGAGGATGAAGGAGGCAAAAATGAAAGGTGGAAGGGGTGATGAGTCAAGAACTAGATGAAGAGGAGAAGGCAAAGAACATAGACCCAAAACGAAAGGGAAGAAAGAGGGATAACTATGGTCAAACGAAAGCTAAGGAAGAGGGGGTTTTAAGAGGCAAGGGCTAGCAAATCAAAGGCAATAAGCTCAAGGAGAAGAAAGGGAAAGCTTGAAGAAGGGAAGCCTTTTGAAACAAGGTAACCAAGATTTTAAATTTTGAATAAATGGATGGATCTCTTATGGACTTCTCAAGTTCAAACTTGAAGCACGATTCGATCTTTGAAGAATCCCTGAAATGCACACAAGTTAATAAAAATAGTGACGAAGGGGAGGAACAAGCAACCTAGCTCAAAATCCCACGTTATACTTGGGTGATCTGTAAAACAAGCCACTTCAACAACGATTTGATGAAGTCTAGTATGATTAGCCAAAAAAAGACAAGAAGAGCATAAGTATAACCGATTACTGTTTGCTACTTCTAAATCTTAATCAACCAAGCTTAAATGAATAAATTGAAACCCAAATATTCATCCCATGGACTTAAAAAAGACTTATAAGCTAGAATGATCAAACAATTATATATGAAATAGCTTAACAAAACAACATCACCTCAATGAAGCTTCAACAAATTCTCATGGACCAATGTGCACATCAATAGACCTCCAAAGTCGAATTTATTCCAAGATAGCCAAAGCTATGAAGTATTACAAAAATTGAGTAGAGTAAAGCTTGCACAAAGAGAGCATCTAGATATGGGAGGAGAGACCCACATTTATACAAGAATGAGAGAGCCATTCGAATGGCATGAGAGAGCTAGGGTTGAAATCGGCCTCACCAAACTCAAGAGAGACTCATGCATAGATTGAAGAGTAACTCACGTGAGGAACTGAAAACTTGGAGTGGTTGGTAGGTAGGACTGATAGAGGTGGCAGCACTCTCCATTGGTATCAACGCTTCTCCATGGAGCACTCGCCCAAACCTCACACCGTAAGCACAATGCGTATGAGGGAGACCACGTGAATGTGGTCCACGCTCACCCTCACCCACGTCATCTCCTTCAATATAATTCGTAAATCCTATGTTTGATATATAACATCTGTTTTAACTCTTCAAATGGTAGCCCAACACTCTTACATTTGGAGCCCACACGAATTTGTGCCCACGTAATCCGTACACACCAAAATTTAATCAAGTTTCCAATTTTGACTTTTATAAAAAGTGGTTTTATCTCCCATGTGTATGTACACCTTAGGAAAATGATATCCAACCTTTAAAAATCAATTTTCTAATCAAATTTGACTAATTTGATTTTTATTCTTATGGTGCAATTTGTCATCTTCTGGCAATTAAAGTGCAGTTTGAAGCATTTTTAGCAAAAACTGCTCTTGGGGTGACGTAACTGCCCGGAAACTGAAGAATGAAGGGGCCAAGGTGAAGAATATGCTTTGAGCGTCAAGACGAGCCTCCCCACGCCCAATTCTGCCTCCGGATGAGGTTTTTATCACTTCTTGAAATTTTTTAATTAAACCATTAAAAAATGGTCTAATTTATGGAAAAAATTATTTTTCTTGGAATCCAACGAAACTCCTAGGGGACCTAGTGCATGTTCATACGACTCAATCGATGTGGCTAACATGTAAAAAATCCTAGACACAAGACTCTATTAACCACCTTAGGTTTTGACCAACATGGGAAATACTCCAGCTTTGGAGGTTTGAGTGAAAAACTCGGGGATTATACGCCACTGATGAGTAGCGCATAATTCCTAAGGAAAAAACACTCTAGAGTATCCCCCAAATGGCTAAACCTACGGATAGCCGAGTCTTTTATAAAAGGACCCCGTTTAGACCAACTTTTTACAAATTCCCCATGGGGGTATGAACATGCAATTATTACAAATGGGGCAAAATTGCCCTGAAATTGACTTCTGAACTTCTGAATGCTGATGATGAACATGAATCATGTTCAATAAACTGGCGGCTCATCGGAAGTTCAACTATTTGTACAAAATATGTGATAACAACGTCAAAATGGAGCTGTCGATTTGAGGATGCGTTGTGATGTGGTTGATTTGCAAAATCACGCGATAGATGAACTGTTACACTTCGTTTTTTTAGAAGCGCTGCTCTGTCTTCATGATCGAATGGTGGATGGCTCGATCTGTTTGAGTATTCAGCATTCACGCCGCTGCCTTTTTCCTGTCAAGCTCATATTTTTTGAAATCTGGCAGATGAGATAAACTAACAAGAATTGTACTGGTGCACACAAAAGCTGATTTTGTTTGCAATCACTTAATTCACTGCCTATCAATAAAAACCATTACCACTGTGTCCTTTTCGCTAGATCAAGCTTCTCTTCATGTATTAGAAGGCCTGTTAGTGCTGTGATTCTTGATAGCAGAGGTAGCTTATCTGTTTGGAAGAACAGATCCATCACAATACAATCTTTCAAACCATAGCCTGCCTTCATTATCTAGCAATGATCTGAGTATTTTCTCCACATTGTAGTAGCATTCGACAACAGCATAGTATGTATACTCATCTTTCAAAATTCTGTCCCTCAGTTCCATTTGTGCGCCTCTGCATTTCCCCAACTTTTGCATGTGTCTTCTAATTATTTGTATGAACAACCTTATCCTCCACCTTTACTGTATTTGGCACAAGCACAGCAATTGGAGTTCCAGTAGCCTGACCTTCAGAAAGACCTGAAGAATGAGGCATATGTCAGTTTCTTCACAAAGAGTAGTGATGCAGCTTTGTCCCGGCCTCCTCCTGGATCAAGTGTATCAACACCTGTTGAAACCCCACTGTTCTCAGTAGCATAAGTTCCAGAAACAAACTGATCAGTAGTATAAGCAGAAAATGCAGCAGTTAAACAACCAGCCTCATTCCTGGCAGCACCAGCATCAGCAGTACCAATGGCAATTACATGATAAGTTGAAAGAACAAAGCCATAAATAGCAATTGCCCAAGCATCTTGATCCTGTTTTCAAGTGACCACCCATGCAGATGGGGGGTAACAATAATGACACATAATAGGTATGGATGGCTGGCAGGGCCAATGTAGTACATGTCTAGACTGTCAGTGAAGTCTAGATAAAGATATCTTTGGAAGTTTTTAAGATGCATCCACTGTAGACATCCTTATTGAAGGAGCATTATGGTCAAGCTTTAGGAATTTCTTCAGTAATGATCAAGAAACAATTGATAAGAATGATCGATGGGCCAAACAGTGGAAAACTCTGAGGGAACAAATGGCATCCTTGATGGCCCAATTGAATTTAATTTTATGAAGTTTTTGCTATAGAATTGGCTCAATTCACACTAATATCCAGGTATACTGTTGCTTGGGTTTGAGACAAAATTCACTGTTAACTTTGATTGTTTGTATTGCCTCACAATCTGTATCTGTATCCTATAAAAGATGTAGATGGAATTGCAGGAGGTGTATTGACTTAAAAGTAGTGCAACGAGTCTTGGCATTGTCATGTTGATAAGTTTCACTTTCTATATGCTGTATAAGGTTTATAATTAAACATAAGAAAAATAATTTAAAGGAATAATATCAATTACTTTTCTGCTATGCAACCGGACACGGCCTTTAGGCCCGAAGTCTCCTGTGTCCGTGTGTTGGACACAGACATGACCTGACATGGTATCGGACACATGTTACATCCAAAACACGTGTCTGATACCGTGTCAGGAAGTGTCCTGACCTGTGCGAACCGTGTCTCAAAAACATGACACTTTTACCCTCATTCATTCACATTTTTCCATGGATTTTAGTGGGAGTATTGCAAGTTTTCTTGCTGGCAGCAAGAAGGATGTCTCAGTCAGCAAGGGCAGCTGGTAAATGGAAAAGGAGAGGGAGGAATATCCCAGTTGGTGTCTCCCCTTCTCCTCCAAATCCAAGCTTGAGTTTATCTAATGCTGCTACTGCTCCATTTTCTGCTAGTGGAGTTGTTGGTGTTGCATATAGCCCTGTATTAGCAAGACAGCAGGCCCAAGAGAAGAAATACCCCTTGTGGAAGCATGTAACAAGGAAATCAGGGCCTGGGGGCAAAGCTGGGTGGGGGAGGGAATTAGTCTATGAGTCTATCATTGACATATGCATTGTGATTTGTGAATGTGTAATGTGTAAGTTTTCTGCCCTCTGTGCCTGCTGGTTTAATGCCAAGTTATAGGTGGTTTTCACCTACAGCCCTGTTGTGCATTGGCTGTAGGCTACTTAATGCCAAAATTAAATGAACGGTAAACACACACTGAAAGCAATTTACAGGCTGCAAGCTAATTTACAAACATTCACACACAAATTTGAAACAGTAGTTTTTGGCCAAATCGAGCCCTGGAAAAACCCCCACGGGGAAAACCAGTTGAGAGAGAGAGGTATTTATTATTTCTTCAGCAGAATAATTGTGACAGTAGTACAAAGAAAGAACACAACTTATCTCTACAGTGACTGCACTCCAGATGTCTCGATTTCTGTGCACATTAGCTGCCCAGAAATGTCTGCAAATTAATCTTGGTTTCTGTGCAAATAACTGCTAGTAACCTGTGCTGTATCCTTCTCAGATTTAGTACCAAAAGAACCCCTAAATACTGCAGCTGCTGTAACACAACATTAGTGCAACTGTCAACCTTAAAAAACGTGGCTGTAAGTGACTGCAGTGTGGACCACTGTAGCAGTCACCACATACAGAACCGTGCAGCTGATATCTCCTCCCAGCGTGACAGATGATCACAGGTACTATGTCAGGGATTAATGTAACATAATCTGAGCCTCAATAATGTGAAGCTACATGAAATATAAGCCCAAACCTTACCTCTGACTGCGTGCTAGATGAAGGACTGCTGTATGGTACCTCCACAGTTTTAATGCTTGGAATGACAGCTGATCTTACTGTCCACAAAGCTGATAATAAATGCCTTCACATGAATGCCTCGATATCTGAGCTACAGCAGGAAACCCATGCCTGGAACTCGTGCCCTTGAAATGGCAAGCTCGCTGGTGTCCTGGAAACTCGTGCCCTTATCCTGGAAACTCGTGCCCTTTCCTGTAGCTCGACTTCTCTCTCTCTGCTGCTCCTCATTCAATCTCAAATAATGAATAATGAGCTAGGTAACCTGCCTCCCTCCCTTTTTATCCAACCCTAAAGGAATCTTTAAACCAATGGCCCAGATTAGATCTAATCAATGGCCCAGATTAGATGTGAGTAAACTTTATTAATTAAATCACTTAAGTAATAATTACTCACTCACTTTTAGACTTAGGATAAAAAGTGACATTAAAGTCTCTTTAATTAATTACTTAATGTGAGGGTCCCACCACCCCATGCTTAGTGACTTAGGCTAAGTCACTAGGGGAACTCGACCAAGGTACAAAAACTAACATAATGTGTATTGATTCTAATTTCTATTGAATATTTGTAAATGTTCTAGTTTCCAAAAAAATTTGGATCTATATTAATATGCCTATATTTTTAAATTATATATATATATATATATATAATGTGTCCTCCATGTCCTGACGTTGGGGGTCGTTGTGTCCATTTCAGATACTTGTATTCCCGTGTCCTCTGTGTCCCGTGTCCATGTTGGATACTTGTATTCCCGTGTCCTCCATGTCCCGTGTCCGTGTTGGGTGACTTGGCTTTTCTGTGATCTAAGAGCTTTCTAGATTGAATTGCTTCTTCTAGTATACTAGACAAGGAGAATGAGGTTGGAAATCTTTCATATGGTTTCCCTCATTTGTCATAACCATCTTAGCGGTTCATACTGTCAACTTACTAGTGAACATCACTTGTGTTCTTTGGATCTACTAGTAACATGGAGCCAAGAACAGTGAATTTTTAGAAATGGATTATATTTTTACTGAAAATGCCGTGGTATTGTTACAGGATATTTCTGAAACGATTGCTAATCTCCAGGGAGAAGGACGTCTTCTACGCAGTGAACATAATATGCTTGGAGAAGCATTTCTTGTGATGGCTTCAGCTGCTGGGTAGCTACCTGTTTTAACTCTGGATTAAAAAATAAGCTATCAGTTATTTTGATAATATCTTCATACTTTGCTTCCATTTTATTTATTACAGGGTCTGTTCAAGTGGCTTAGAACTGCTGTTTTTTACTATTATTGCTGACTTTGTCATGCAGGAGTGAGCAACAGCAAAATGTCTTAAGTTGGTTACTTGAACCTTTAAAAGAACAGTGGATCCAAAAAGAATTGCAAGATACATATTTGTCTAGTCCCATGGGTTTGGTGCATCTTTTAACTAGAGGTCCAAATACACCAGAGAATGAACGAATGTGGCACATTTTTCACACAGTTACTATTTTTGAGAGAACCCTTAAAAGGAGTGGTAGTAAAATGGCTTCGCATTCCACCTCCCAAGAGGGTTCAGCATTCATTATTGATGGTGCTTATGCTCATCCTATGGCATCTCGTTTATCATGGATGCTACCTCCTCTCTTACAGGTAAGGATTTTTGGCCTTTGATTTTTGATGTCACGCAATTCTTTTTATGTGAGAAGTTTCACAACTGGTTTCCCTTGCAGTTGCTTCGCTGTATACATTCACTTTGGTCTCAGCCATTAGCTCAAGAATTGCCAGAAGTAGTGCGGGCTGCTTTAGTCATTACTCCTGCTGAGCAAGTTAGTCTTTTGGGTGAGGCTGCAACAGAGTCAAAGGGAATGGGGGCTGGTAATGGAAGTCAAGTGGATTTGAACAGGCCAGGAAGCATTGATTCAACACAAAATGAAATCCGCAACTGGCTGAAGGGTATTCGAGACAGTGGGTATGAAAACATTGTGCACAAATTTTAAGAAACTATTTATCCTTAATGATGATGTTTATTTTATGATTTATCCTTTGTTGTTGGAGACTCTAGAGATCAAAAATGTATTTCTGGTTTTATCAGTGTTACATGGAAATGCGTTTCCAAGGTCCGGAAACGCGATTCCATGATCCCGCGAGTTTCCAGGATGGGGAAACGTGAGTGGAAACGTTTCCCTCACGTACCCACATTTGGAAATGCTCGAAAACGCAACCAGGGTACGTTTCCTCGAAATCAGGAAACTTTTCCCGAGTTTCCTCCTCTCACGGTTTAAAACAAAAAAGTGGTTGATTTTTTAATTGATTTTGGTCTTTATGAGTCTTGCGGTGAACCCTAGAAATGCTTTTTAGCATTTACCCACCAAGTTCCGTAGTTGTCTACTTCCATAATTCAATTTGGCATTTTCCCAGCGCATTGTCTTGAGCAATGATGCTCATTTGTCATTTGACATGTTCAACTTCTTTCTATTTTAGTTTGTCTTTGATATTTTAGACTTGACTCTTTCACTTTTAACTTTTAAGTCCCAAGACATCTAAAATTATGAATCTTGATGTATAAGATTGGGATTTCACAGTTTTAAGATTTATTTCACTGTACAAACTTCAATATGGTTGTATTTTCAATTTTGTTTTTAATATTGATCAATTCTAATTTTAATTTATAACTTATGTACACTTGTAAGCTAAGTCACCTGACACGAGGACACGAAACACGAGTGTCCCCACGGGACACGGTGACCCCAGGAATCAGGACACGAAGGACATGTTTTATATACATATATATATATATTTTAAAATATATTAAAATTTAAAAATATAGACATATAGGTCCAATAAAATGTAGAAACTAGAACATTTGCAAATATTCAATAGAAATTAGAATCAAAACACATTAATGATTACACATTTGTCATTCACAAATCACAATGAGACACATAAATGCATGTCAGAACTATATTTCTCATTAAGTCATCAAAATCAATTTTCTAACTTATAAGTTATAACCAATATGCTTTTTCTTTTAATATTGAGGCGCTTCTATGAAGTGATCCCCTCTTTCTCTTTGAGCAACTCAATCTGATGATAGCCAACTAGATGAAAAGCATCCTAAGGCAATCAATTTGACTCCAGAGATTTGAGCAGCAAATTTGCATGGTGAAATGTGGTAAAATCACAGCTTGTATAAAAAATTTGTAATGCAGAGTTTGAGAGCTTTTGGTTAAAATAAGAGAAAAAGGATATTTTGTTTATTTTTCTAAAAGCTACGTAGTCTGGCACTCCAATTGATCAATCTCCCCCCACCTTAACACACACGCACAGCACAAAGTGTAAGATTCACCTATCAGCAAAAATGAAAAACCAAATCAATATTTTTTCTTGTTAAAAAATGTCAACCACCTATACAATTCTATGACACAATTGCATGAATCCTATGGCTCAGAATTTTATGGTGTTAATGTTATAAGACTTTTAAGGGTTATATTTGAAAATTTCATTTATCTGTATAATAATACTTCAGGCAATTTTTGGTCATGGCCTCAGCTAACAAAACAGATTTGGCGGAGGCAGGACACGACCCTCCCACGTGGGGGACACGTGTTTTTTCGTGTCCCAATTTCGGGACACGAAAAAACACGTGTCCCCCACGTGGGAGGGTCGTGTCCGCGCCCAATACGTGCCGAGGGTCGTGTCCGCGCCCAATACGTGCCCATGGGACACTTGGCCCTGTTAGGACGTGTCCGGTGACTTAGCTTGTAAATTGTAACCTATATTTTGTTTTAGTCTTTTAGATTTATTTTAGTTAGATGATTTCTCATTTATGAATGAATTGTGATTTATGATGTTAGTGGTTTAGTGTTTACATGATGACAAGCACAATACATGATGTTAGTGTTACTGTTTTGTTACTATTAATCCTTAGAATCTTAAATTATAAAATATTAAATTTCAATGATATAAATTTTGTAGTATTCCTGGTGGGGTTCCCTATGCTGAAAACCCCAACGCCTCCTTCAACATTTACTAAAATTTGGATGGGTACTTTTGCATATGCCGCTCCTGCATTTCCCCGCTCCCGTGTCCCCGTGTTCTAGAAATTAGGGGGGACATTAGGTTTTATCCAGTTTTTATTGCCAAGCATAAGTTGTCTGATTGAATATACAACCATAGAAATACAGTGCAACCTACACTTCATAGTTACTAACACCCTTGGATTATGTAGCCAGGTATGTATGTTGCTTGGTCAAAGAAATGTATTTAGCCCCCCCTAAAAGGGTAGATTAATATCTATGTTGCATGAGTTTCCAAAATGAGCAAACAGCAGGACAAGGGGGAGGTGTACGAGGTGACATTGGTACTTTCCCTGAATTTCCATTTGAAACCTTCCAATATTGAGTGATAACAATAATGATATAGCATAACTACTGGAGACACTGTACTAATTGGGAGTTGTTTCATTATAATTAACAAGGCCTAGTGCTCTCTACAATCACATACTCCAACATTTATTATCTACTATATAAAGCAAGTTATGAATGTTCAACAGGGGACCCCTTAGATGTGATTAAACACCAAGGTTTACTTCATAAACTAATATGTAATTGAGCAAAGAGAGTTATGAGATGCAAACAGGAAGGGCACCAGGAAATTCCTGTCCTAAAAAGTTAAAACACCAAAACTGTAAGCATAAGTTTGTGTGACAATAAGAAGGGCCTCAACATCTTGATCAGAAACACTTAATATTACTTTGACAAGCAAAGCCATCTCCTGCTTAAAAAACCTCATTCCCATTGGCTAAGGGGAGCAGATCCTCATGAAAAGTAAATTTACATCTTTGTTTCCAACTTTCCATGGAAAATCAGTTGCAGTCAACTGATCTGTTTCATAAAGAATTGTAGCTGTATGGAACCCATCTGATTGCTCCAAAGCTCAAGCAAGCTTGCAATGGGCAAGAGCATATGCGAAAAATCGAGCTGAATATTAGTTCCAATTATTTGCGAAGATAAGTATCGATTTACAAAAGTAATAAAATGTTTTACTAATTACTACAGGATGAGAATCTTTTTTCTGATCATCCACCAATTACTCGGGTAAGCCCTTTCAAAGATGGCGAGAGCATACTTCAGGAATACACATCCGGGTTCGTTACTTTGCAAAAGATAGGTGAAACTTGAAAGACAATTAAACTAATTAAAAGAAAATCTACTCTATTGGTTAGCACATGAAATAAAAGCAGAGAGCGGAAAAAAGTTCACGCCATGAAAATGACGCAGTAGCCCACTTGCCTTTATTATTTATTTTTACAATTTAAGAGGTGAATGCCTTTGGTCCTTTTAAATGAGGAACCAAAGGCTTACAAGTTTCACAAATGAAATGGGATTGAGGTAAATTGCTCCTGGAGGCCCTGGATGGCTGAATCTCGAAATTTTCGGCAACACTTCCTCTTACCCGTTCGACAAAAGTGAAAAAACAACCACCTGTTATGCACCAAATGTGCTAAATAAAGCGTTAAATGCATAAAAAAACTCAAGTACTGAATGTTAAAAAATAAGCACAAGTACTTAACAAAACTAGATCTACTTTGATAATATAACTTTTAGACTTCTCGATCTAGTAACATACTTAATTTAATCAGCCTTTAGATATTCTTAAAAAAGGGGAACCAACTAGATTAAGTATGCAAGAGCAGTAACCGTAACCAAAAGAGAGCTAAAATTAAAATAAAGAAGAGAGGGAGAAGAAGCAAGCTCAAGCCTAATTTCTAGATCTATGGAATCTAGCGGTGGGAATCGAAGGGACTATGTCTTTCTTGAGAGTGCTTGAAGAACTGAAGAGTCAGCCAAGGTCAACCGCTCCATCAAGCGAGGACACCTTCACTACAGAAAATACTTGCAAATAGAAGATTAGATCCAGTACTTCCTATACAAGAGGTTAGAAGAGCATGCAAATAAACCAATAATACATGCAAATCCTAAATCTCTAAGCAAAGAAGAATAGTAAATGAAGTCAAGCTAGAATCATTTACCCTATGAGGTGATACCAACTTTCACCAAGGCCAGATAAATCACCATAAGATGCAAAATAAAACAACACACTTACCTCATATACCACTGACAATGATCATCCACACACGATTGCGGCACACAATGGACCTCTTTCCATTCATTGATAAAAATATTACAAGAACTACTACAAAATTGGGTAGCCTTTCGATCCTCTCTGACCATGAAGAATGAGAGGCAAATGCATGCTTAAATAAGAAAAATGAGAGCAAACCCCAAGGGGGGCGAATTTTCCAAGTCTTGGAGCTTTTTGACATGATTGGGGGCGAATTGGAGTGAACCAGAGGTGGTAGGCGCTGTTGCCGGCCGAATGTGCACATCGGCAACAGAAATCTTTCGAAAGCTGTTTCCCAAGTGGGAAAGGTCTGGCCTTGGGGGCAAGCAAAGAGTCAGGTGCTGTCACCTGATCTCAACTCATCCGTTTAGGAAAACTCCTAACGAAGCCAAGGGGGGTAGACCCTACAAAGAGTTTTCTAAGGCTCTTGTGTTTTAAGTGTTTTTATGGTATGTACGATGTGGATGGGTGTTTTAGGAGTTTTTGAAGATTTACAATAACAGTTTATAAATTCCAAGTATATACTTGCAAAATTAAGATGATCCACAACCATTTGATAATAGCAAATTAAAAGTAAGGCATCCATAGCATGATATGAATTTAAAAGACAAGACAAGTGCTCCATATAGATAATAAGCAAATAAATGTTTGAGTCTGAAGGACCAGTGCCTTATGGAGTCAATTGTTGTGCTTGGGATGCTGAATACAAGTCTTGGTGTGCTTGAGAACTGTTTTGCAAGTGTTCTTGGTAAATTTTATTGTAAATTTTAAGATGAGTTGATTATTGAATGGGAGGGGGAATCTCCAAGATATACCTTACGATATCGGAGATGTGTCCGGAAAATAATCTAAGTGGTTTCGTACAAGGACATGTTGGCTATCCGGAGTGTCTAGAGCGTGTTCAACACTACACCAACCAGGGATGTAGTCTAACGGTGCCCTTAAGGTCTCGGTATAGTGGTTCCAGCGTCCCCAGGCAGAATTTGCCCACTTTTGAATATTTGATGATCAACGCTGGATTTTCGTTGGTTTTCGGGAGAGTGTTTTATTATGGTTTGAATGGAATTAAATGTGGAGAATTAAAAAGCCTACAACTGCTTCTGGGTATCCCACAAGTGGGCAGAGCATACACAGTGTAGCAAATTGTAAATTCCAATTTTATTATGTGTGATGAACAAGAACCATTGTAGCTCTCTGATAGAGAGTGCTCTTGATCTGCCTTATGACGAGATTCAAGAGACTTATGAAAATAACAAAAATGTTAGAAATAAAGTCTACACTACCCAAGAGTCTCTTTTAGGTCTAGGACCGTACTCGGGAAAGCAAAGGGGTTAGTAAAATAAAAAAGAATGCAAGAAAACTCTACGACAGAGAGCACTCTTGATCCACCTTTCGGTGAGATTCAAGCGATTTTGAGATCTTTTTACTTGCAAATTTATATGAAATAAAAATTGAAACAATGAAGCAAAACTTTAGACTAGTAAATGAAATTGAAAGACTATTCTAATAGTATATCAAAATGAAACTACACTAGCATAAAGGAAATCTAAGCTACTTGCAGTAAAAGAATGCAGAAAGAGACAAGAGACAACACAAGCTTCCCCCAATGGGGAGAAGTGGGGTGTGGGAGCCTTTATCCCACTTGCTTTTTATTAGCTTGTTACAATAATTTTAGGGTTTTTTGATCACTTGAAAGCACAATATAGGATGGGGGAATGAAGAATAAGGAAGTGCTTTTCAATGAATTTTATTGCTCCTTTGGTTCTTTGCTTTTCTTATTTGGATCTTGACTTGATCTTGATTGCTCACCTGAAAGTAAGAGCTCTAAACATAGGCTTGTTAAGAGATTAGTAAAACTCAAGACTTCAACTAAGACCAACAAACTTTGAGCTAGTATGCCAACTAGATGAAGATCTAAGTAAAATGCAAACTAGGAATGAGTTAGCAACTAAAGTAGATGAGCTAATCTAGATTCAAGTTTTGAAACAAAATGAAACTAAGTGCAAGTATTTTTAAACCAAAAATACTAACTAAAAATTAAGATCTAGATTACAAACAAGAAATAGAGGCCAAAAAAGCAAAGAAGAGAAGGCAAGAAGGAGCAAGAGAGGAAAGCAAAGGTAAGAAGGAGGAACCAAAGGAGGAGGGTGAAAGTAATGAGGAGAGAAAAGAGAAGGCTAGCAAGGGCGAGAGTAGGAGAGGAAAGAGGAGTGGAGGAAGAAAAGATGGAGGGCTTGAAAAAGTAAGTTTGGACAGTCAAGAAGAGAAGGAAGGGGCAGCCAACAAATAGGTCAAAGATGGCTTGAAAAGTGGTAAAAAAGGGGAGAAAAAAGTGAAGAAAACAGTCCACAAAAGAAGGGAATAGAGGGCTGAAAACACAGAGGAGAGAGGGGGATGCAAAAAAGAAAAGAGAGGCTGCAAAACAGTGAAGTAAAGGACAAAAGACAGTCCCTAAAGAGGGCTGAAAAATGCACAAAAAAAATCAGCAGCGAAAGATGAGAAGATGAGGCTAAAAAATGAAGAAGAATGAAGATAAAAATGTAAAGAAGGATGGGCTGAAAAGTGAAGAAGATAGGGAAAACAAGAGTGAAGAAGAAGGGCAAGAAGTAGGGCAGCCAACCAAACAAGGAAAAGAAGCCCACAAGAAGAGCTAGGTTTGGAGAAAAATTTAGATCTAGAGATCCACAACCTTAGCTTAGTAACCCAATGGAACAAGTTCGAAAATTTGATTTTAAATAGGGTGAATAAGAAGTAGAATACTTAGCTCTTGAATCTTGAAATGATTTGGATCTCACTTGATGATTGCTTGTTGTACTTTTGCTTGGCTCCAAGAGAAGGAGATGCAAACTAGCTCAACCTCCTACTTGATCAAATGGAGTGATCTGCAAATAAAGAACTCATACACTTGCAAACAATAGGATTAGATCATGTACTATCTATTGATTGAAACCAAAAAAACATGAACTACAAACTAGTAAAACAATGCTCTTTTAAATCTCTAAGAAAAAATATGTAGATAGACAGCTTGAAACTACAAATGTCTACCTTTATGTGCTTATTGTAAGCCATCTAAAGCATGAAATACTAACCAGTGATTGACAAGCAAGAGAATAATTTGGAATAATATCACCTCATTCACCAAAGCAATTTGATCCAAACACAACACCACATGAGTCTCCAAAGCCTTTCTTTTATTAAAAAATTTGCATGAAAGCAAAAGAGCATTACAATATTTGAGTAGAGGTTCTTTACAAAAATTATCCACCCTGAATGAGAGCAAAGAGCTCTTATTTATACAAAAAGGAGAAGCTAAGAGACCTAACTTGAATAGGTGAGAGAGCTAGGTCGAATTTTGCATGAGGAGAGGCCAATAGGGCACCTGTTATCACCAAACTTGTAGGTGCCCTTAGAGATAGATCCAAGATGGATGGCAGAAGGAAGGGGCGACTAAAGAGGTGCAACCAAGATAGCCTCGACTCCCAATGGATGGTTGTCATGCCAATCGAGGCAATCTTCACTTTATGTTATCTAGCCCAAGACAACAAAGGGGGAGACCCAGATCTATTCTCGACAGGAGAGATCAAACCAAAACACCAGATCAAATCAAGTATAGGTGAAGTACGTAAGGTGTATGGTAAACCCTAGATCTATGGATAAAGTCACAAGGTAAATGATAAGTTGGATCAAGGGGTTTAAAAGTGTAGATTTGGTCCAACATGTTTAAGCGAGAGACTTATGAAGTGTATAATGAGATCAATGATTAGGGTACCAGTCAATTGTGAGAAAATCCACTGCCTTGGGAACCGTGTCCAATGCAGGGTAGTTAAGGGTTGAATTGGGGCTAACCAGTACCAGAGACAAGCTTGATTATAAGATATGACAATGTCAAGGGGTTCAAGCAACCAAGACAAGGATCAAACCACAAGTTAACCCAACAATCTAAGAAAGTTGAATGAGCTTGGAGAAAGATCAGTGCCTTGGGAATTGGGACAAATGGAGTCAAAAAGAGGTTAACTTGTAGATCATGACCCCTATGACATAAGACAAGTGGGCTACTAAAGGTATGATGGTTGGATATTTCTAGATCTAATAGTTCATGATGTGACCCAAGTGGACAACAATCCCTTAAAACAAGGAATGCTATCCCCAATGCAAGATCTATGTGTGTTTATAAACACATTGCATAGATTTACATTTATTTAGGCTTTTTGTTGCAGGTGTGTTTTTAAGGCACTTGTTTACTTGAGCACTTCTAGGTGTGTCACAGACAGCTTGTTTACATTTATTTAGGCTTTTTGTTGCAGGTGTGTTTTTAAGGCACTTGTTTACTTGAGCACTTCTAGGTGTGTCACAGACAGCTTGTTTACCTAGGTATTTACATTTCACAAAAGATATAGCATTTTATTTCATAGCCATTTTCATTTGGCTTGCCTTTCATTCATGTGTGTTTAGAAACACATTACATGAATGGGATTTTGATACAATATATAACATTTCATTTCCCATACTTTGTATTCATGGCAGCACTAAATGTTTCAGGTTTAGCGAACACAACTTTAGTGACTAGGGGGATTTTTTAAGGAAATCCAACTCACCATAGGTAAGTTTTGTCACCAACTCAGATCCGAGACACAATAAATAGGGAAGCTCATCCAACACAGAGGCTACAGTGGGGAAAAGTCCTCCATGCCACTAGTCAAGTAGTAAGTCAGGGTGATAAACTAACATGTAGGTAATGGATGGATGAAGACAATGAATAATGGAGCCAACACTAGCAAGCCAAGGTATGGTGGAATGATCACCTCTATTCTCCCTAAGGAGGGTAAAACCAATGAGTATGAATAGTGAACTTTTAAGTCTGAGTAGGGACAATATAATATATATAACAAGATCAACCAGGTCCACATATCTATATGATCGCCAAATCATGATACTAAATGCTAAGACATGCCATAAGAATGAATATAAAAGAAATATAGCCACAACACCATGATATACCTGCTAAGTCATATACCTGAATGCTCATCCTCTAAACCATCATCTATCCTCTGAAACTGCTACTGTAACTCTGGGCACTACTGACTGCTCACGTACAAATGGTATAATAGCTACATCGGTCATCTCTCTAAGTGTACTGAGACTCAGTCATGGCATGGGGAATATATACTGTACAAAATCTGATAGTGATCCAATATAGTTGCTCATCTCAGCATCTCAATGCAAGGGAACTGGCTAAAAAGTGTACTGGAATCAGAAAAATAATGTATGGTAGCTCGACTACTGTATATGTGATAACAGCGCCTTCACCAATAAACACTGAGCTCCAAGCCTTTGATTTGGAGTCTAACTCGAGTTTGGAAGGTGGGATAGAGTGAGGTGGCCTCCACCTAAGCAAGGCACCCACCATCCCATTCAATGAACCCTCACCAACCCAACCATGAATTGCCAAGAAGAGAATTCAACCAAGCTAGAGAGGAGGGCGCAAATCCCAAGGCAAAAGAGCTTGCAGTGCTCCGATTTTGACATCAATCAGGTAGGTGAGATTTGGAATATTCCCATATGCTCTATGCCATGTCACTCAGCCCCTTATTTTATTCAATTTGGCTTTTTTCTGGAGATTTTGATTTTCTCCATTTTATTATTTTCTGATTATTTTTAATTAAATATTCCTCTTTTATTAAATTTGAGGAAATATTCAATTCAGTGCAAAATAATCATTAGAAACTTAGGATAAGTGGGTTTAGGGGTTAAATGGATATTTTGGCTTAGAAAATGAGCTTTTATTTGACAAAATCCACCCCCAAACCACTTAATTATTACAAATTGAAAATTTTCAATTAAACCATAGAAAAAATGTCTTAATTAATTGAAAATTTTAATAATAAAATAATAAAAAATAAAAAAATTGTGCACGTCCGCTAAAAATGTTTTCGAACAATGTTTTAGCACACCTAGGGACCTAGGAAATGACCATAGAAGATACCAATAGTGTCTAGTAGGTTCATATTTTACAGTTGGGCTCTAGTAACCCCCCAAGGCCTAACCACCAAATTCGGGCATTCCAACTTTGGAGGTTGTAGGAGAAAAACTCATTGATTATTACTCAGCTAAAGGCAAAGCATAATCGACAAGGGAAAAAACTCCTTGGAATACCTTATTTGACTGTCAAGTCTTAGGGAATCGAGCCACTCAAACCCCCATACTAGCACACTTTATTACAAACCCCATGGGGCATGGTCATTTCAAGACAAAAATTGAAAAAGATGGCCAAAATAGGCCAAATCCGGAACATCTGAATCTCTGAACCTTGGAAATGAACATGGATCATGTTCAATAATTGGCGGCTCAATAAAAGTTCAACTATTGTACAAAATAGTTTGTAACAGGCGCCACCTCTCACAAGGTAGGTCACCCCCCTCTTTCTGTGACACATATACAACAAGAGGTGAGCCCTCTGATGGATAAATGTGCCCCCTTACGGAGATATTCGCCCCCTCATCCAGGAGATCTTCAATTACCAATCAATCAAAGGACTTGGCTCTTGATTACCTTAGATTTGATTTCCAATCACCGGAGACAACTCCCAGACAAAATTGCTTGATTTGTGGGATGCTGATTTTTGACTTTATTATGTCTTTTTTGGCAATTTTCAGGTCTTTTTTCCAATTTCGAGAGAATTTTGATTTAAGTGATAAATAATCACTCAAATACTATCAAAAGTGGGTTTTGGGGTATAGAGGGTGCTCTGAGTTAGAAAACGAGCACCCGCATGGCAAATTTCACCTCCTAACCACTATTTTACTCTGTTACCAGATCCACCACCCTAGTCTGTAGGATCCACGGATCCGTGGATCTGATACGTATTCGGATCGGATCCATCATGGAAATGGATCTGTTATCACATATATAGTAGCTGGGGTACCATACATTTCTTTTCAGATTCCAGTACACTATTCAGCCAGTTCCCTTACATTGAGATACTGAGATGAGCATCTACTCTGGATCACTATCAGATTTTGGACAGCATATATATTCCCCATGCCAGGACTAAGTCTCAGGACACTTAGAGAGATGACCGATGTAGCTATTATACCATTTGGACAGAGCAGTCAGTAGTGCCCAGAGTTACAGTAGTAGTTTCAGAGGACAGATGATGGTTCAGATTGATGAGCATTTAGGTATATGACTCAGCAGGTATATTATGGTGTTGTGGTTATATTGCTTTTATTTCCATTTTCTTAGCATGTCTTAGCACTTAGTATCATGATCTGACGATCATATAGATATGTGGACTTGGTTGTACTTATACATATATATCATATTTGTCCCTACTCAGACTTAGAAGTTTTTGGCTTATACTCATTGGTTTTACCCTCCCTAGGAAGAATAGAGGTGATCATTCTCGCCATACTTTGGCTTGCTAGTGTTGGTTTCATTACTCACTGTCTTCATCCATCCATGATTTACCTAGTTGTTTATTACCTTGACTTACTACTTGACTAGTGGCATGGAGGACCTTTCCCCGTTGTAGCCTCTATATTGGATAAGCTTCCCTGTTTATTGTGTCTCGGCTCCGAGTTGGTGACAAAACTTACCTATGGTGAGTTGGCTTAGTCCCCCTAGTCACTAAAGATGTTGTTGGCTAAACCTGAAACTTTTAGTGCTGCCATTAATGCAAAGTATGGAAATGAAATATCATATGTTGTATGAAAAGCCCATTCATGCAATGTGTTTCTTAACACACATGAATGAAAGGCAAGCCAAATGAAAATGGCTATGAAATATCAAATGTATATCTTTTGTGAAATGTAAAATACCTAGGTAAACAAGCTGTCTGTGACACACCTAGAAGTGCTCAGGTAAACAAGTGCCTTAAAAACACACCTGCAACAAGAAGCCTAAATAAATGTAAATCCATGCAATGTTTGTAAACACACACAGATCAAAGGCTATGGAGACTCTAGGCCCAAAAAGCAATGGAACTTAAATGCTATATTAAAATATTGCTGGCCTCTTTCGTATTATGGATTGTGTGCATCTGTGTAAGGTGAATAAACACTCTTTGAACAACTTATCCATTTGTGAGATATCGCCATTCCCTGTGTTGTTGCTTATCCACTATATGCTATGGTGTGTATTCCCTTTTCCACTTCCAAAGTGTCACGGTGTTAAGTCAGTAAGTCATTCCCTCTAGCCTAGCCATGTTTTTCTTAGCCTTCACCCTTCACTAGCAAATTGATCACAACTATGAAGTGAGTATGACCTTGAAAGTCTTGTCTGAGTAATTAATAATAATTAACGACATATTATATTTGGTTTTACATCACCAGTAATGATTGCTATTTGTTATAATTGCTATATGAATGGATTGTAAAGCATGCTTTAACCTTTGACACCTTGCAACAGCTTGATGACAGTTTGAGTCATATTTTGGTCATGTTGACTTGGTCAAACCTCAGTTTGACCAAAAGTCAACCACAGGACATGAGGTGGCAGACCTCAGATGTTACAGATCGATGATATACGGTCTGGTACAGTTCACCATGGTGGGCTTATGCAGTGGTTTCAGATTTATGATGATGATTTGTGCTTTTCGGCACTTTTTACAGATTATTATTATTTGGTCTGTCGGATATGATGAGCATTTATTTTGGACCATGCAGAGGTTTATATGGTGTATGAGTACAGATCTTAGATCGATTTGGACCTTCTGAGTCCAATGAGATAGTCTGTTTTCAGTTCCGGGCAGTTACAGTGATGATTGAGCCTCAGTAGGCTATCCTAGTGCAGTTTTGGTCTGTTGGAGACCTTATCAGAGCAGTGATGGGATTCACTTGGTTCACCTAGGGCGTTGTGCATGGAGGGGGTGGTCCAACCACTTGTTATTACCATATTACTCCCCTCCCAGACTCATTGGTGAGCTCACCTTGATAGCACAGGCAATCCAGGAGGCAGTTTGGGTAGTTTCACGCTTCCCGAGGCAGTGCAGAAATGGTAGAAATGGCTACAAAGGAATTCGATTTGGGCTACTGAGGCAAATTTTTGGCATGGGATGATCAGTGATGATGAGTGGGATGTCTTCCACACCTTCTCCAGCAGTTTCAGCTTCATCGGGACCTGCATCCATCACTTATGGCATTTTTTGATGATTTTTGGAGCCTCCTAAGGCTCACGATTTGTCCATAGAGGCACGATTTGGTACTTTGATGATTATTTTATTGATATTGTGCTATGGGGATTGCCCAAGGGTGTCTAAAATTACCCCTTGGACCCACCATAAGCTAGATCTACTATTTTATCATCATGATTTGGTGGGATCCCCTCTTCTAGGGTGAGTTTGTCGACATGTTGTATTATTTTATTAGTGATCCATGTATTGTATTGTTGAGCTCATCTCAACCATTGATTAGATCTTTTGATCTTTTAATCTTAGCCAGTCATTCAAAAAGTGGTTAGATTGTGGACTCTCTCCCTCCTATTTAAAGGAGAGAGCTTCTCATTGTAAAGGGGTCTTTGGCTCTTGGAATCTTGATATAGAAGACTTTCTTGTGGAAATTCTTGTGGTCTCCTTTGCATCTAGTGTTCTTAGATGGTGATTGGAAAGTCTATTGCATCCTAGCATTTGGGTATTTGTGGTAAGATCTATCTTTTTTGGAAACTTTTGTCTTGTCTACAGGAGGGCGACTTCACTTGGGCGTTTTTGCAAGGCTTCTTCAACTCGCTCCACTTGGCATTCACTTGTATCAGGGGGTTATCATTAGTATCATTGTGATCTATGCTATCTTTTTTGGTTATTTCTCTTGTGGCATTAGTCTTATCTCTTGTTCGCAGTAAATCTGATATTGTTGACATTTATTGTGCAGGAGAGAGGGCGCATTGGCTTTGTTATCACCTATTTTGTACAAATAGTTGAACTTCCGATGAGCCGCCAGTTTATCAGAACATGATTCATGTTCATCATCAGCATTCAGAAGTTCAGAGGTCAATTTCAGGGCAATTTTGCCCCTTTTGTAATAACTGCATGTTCATACCCCCATGGGGAATTTGTAAAATTTGGTCTAAACGGGGTCCTTTTATAAAAGACTCGGCTATCCGTAGGTTTAGCCATTTGGGGGATACTCTAGAGTGTTTTTTCCTTAGGAATTATGCGCTACTCATCAGTGGCGTATAATCCCCGAGTTTTTCACTCAAACCTCCAAAGCTGGAGTATTTCCCATGGTGGTCAAAACCTAAGGTGGTTATTAGAGTCTTGTGTCTAGGATTTTTTACGGGTTAGCCACATCGATTGAGTCGTATGAACATGCACTAGGTCCCCTAGGAGTTTCGTTTGATTCCGGCAAAAAATAATTTTTTCATAAAATTAGACCATTTTTTAATGGTTTAATTAAAAATTTTCAAGAAGTGATAAAAACCTCATCTGGAGGCGGAATTGGGCGTGGGGAGGCTCGTTTTGACGCTCAGAGCATCCTCTTCCCCTTGGCACCTTCATTCTTCAGTTTCCGGGCAGTTACATCACCCCAGGAGCGGTTTTGGCTAAAAATGCATCATTTTGACATTTAATTGCCAAAAAATGACAAAATGCACTAAAGTCCAAAAGTCAAATAAGTCAAAATTCATTAAAATAATCCATGGAAAGGGTTGAGTATTGATTTTAAGAGGTGTACGACCCACTTAGGTGATTAAAGAGCACATGTTTTATAAAGTTTGGAAATCCAAATTTATTAAATATGAATGACGTGAGGGATAAGCGTGGACCATCACCATGCGAGTATTTGGTGGGCGTTTTGCTCCAAGTCGAAGGCATTGGGAGTGGGGCTCCACCTCATCTCCACCTACCATTCACACTCCGAGCTTTATCTATCACGTGAATTTCTCTTCAATCAACGATTTGGCTTCTTCTTGTGTGAGTTCACGCCCCTCTTGCATGCTCACGGCTTTGGTAAGGTGGCACTCATGCATTGGTTTGGTGATGATTCTTATGCTTGATGGTTGACGCCATTACCCATGTGGAGGCCACATCATCTCAGAACTCGGTGTTGATGGATTGGATCAAGCTCCAAGCTCATGATTCGATTGGTATTCGATTGAGGAATTGGCTCTCCATTGCCAATTTCGAATTTAGGTTTAATGTCTCATATTTTTGTATAAAGAGAGGTGCTTTGCTCTCTCTTAAGATGGAATTTTGGATACAAGAAAACTCTGCCGAGAATTGTAATATTTTTATGCTCATATTGGAATAAAGATCAAGACTTTGGAGGTCTATGTGTTTGCAAATTTCGTGGTGAATGTGTCCAATGTATTGAGGTGATATCTTCATATAACCTTCCTCTTATTTATGCAAGTGTTTCTTTCAATATTGCTAGCTCTAGAAGGCTATTTTTAGTCCATGAGAATAGTCATTTGTTATATTCAAGTTGATTATGTGTGTGATGTTTTCCAAGGATTTGAATGAGCAAGAAGTATTCGGTTATACCAATGTTGATTTAGTCTTGGTTATCTAACATACTAGCATTTGATTTCACTTGTATGTTTGAGTGTGTTGGGGATTTTACAGGTATTGTCAAAGGTGAAGACAAGTGTGAGCTAGGTTGCATCTAGCTTGACTTCACAAGCAAGGATTTTTCCCACTAATAATTTTGTTTTGCAGGATCCTCAAGTTCATTCATCTTGTCCCCAAAACCAAGCTACAAAGAGTTCTTTCCCTTACCCATCAAAGTTACGAAAAACTTCACTTTCAAACTTGGTTACTAGAGTTAAGCCTTAGATCCTTCACCCTTTGGCTTTCCTCCCATTCATCTTCTCCATTCATCCATCTCATCCAAGCTTCTTTCTCCCCCTTACACTATCTCCCATACCCTTCTTCCCTTCTATCCTTGTCATCCTTATAGCATTCGTCCACCCTTCAAGAACCTATAAACACATAACAAAAAAGATAGAGGTTTGTTAGTAGTACTTTGTAGCTTTTATATAGTTAGGATAGTTTATTGAGTAGTTAGTTTTGTTTAGATTTTGATAGTTAGTTGCATTTTTTTTGTTGGCTGCTATATAATATTATAAACTAGGAGTTGACTGTCCTAAACAGTGGCTGCTATCTAAATCATAAACTTGTATCGGCTGCCTTTTAAATACTTTCAAGTTGACTGTCCTAAAATTGAAATATTCATTGACTGCCTTTCAAGGTAGTGTGTTGACTGTCACATCCTATAGATCTGTTGGCTGCCATATGAACAGTTAGAGGACTGTTATAACTTGTTTTGGCTGCCATCTAGCCTTTTGGAGGACTGTTATAACACTGTTTTGATTCAATTTATGTTGGCTGCCATACGAACTAATAGAGGACTGTTTTTGTTAACTTATCTTGGCTGCCATATAGCATGTTAGAGGACTGTTAGCTGCCCATTTTAACTGTTAAAAGACTATCATAAATATTGTTGGCTGCCACGTTGAAACCTTGGTGGATTGTTTGGAAACACTGTTGACTGTCATAAGGTGCATTTACATTGGCTGCCTTTTAAGTATCAACACTTGTGATGGTCCTTAAATCTGGTAGTTGCTTTATTGAACATTGTTAGGCACTGGTTGGTGGTCATTTCTCACACTTTGAGGAATAATTAGTTAGCTACCTTTGCATTATAGATCTCATTGAAAAGGGTAAAAAAAAAACTTGCATTTGTCTTTGAAGTACTTAGCCATTTACAATTTTAGGATCTAGTCTCTTTGTTATCATAGTTAGTCCTACTTTTACTTTGTTGCTAGTTTGGATCTTGCATTTGGGAATTTGGTAGCTTATGTTAAAACTCATTTAAAAATTCAATAAACCTGTATCTCCTTAGTTTTGTTTGATTTGTAGATCTAAGGTAGTCTCAAATTTGTTTTGGTTATCTAACATCTAATGGGTATTTGAGTTGCTCATTTGTGATAGATCTTTCCTTGGGAAGGAAGAATTTTGAGAAGATTTGAAGCAAATAGAAGAGAGGAGCTTCTAGTACAAGAAGCTATTAAGAAGACAAAAGAGACGATCCAAACCAGGGAACTAGCATTTATCCTTTTGTAATAGCTCTTAGAAGCTGGTTTCAAGTATTTTTACAAGTTACATCTCTCAAAGTCCTTCAAAGGGTTAGAAACCCAAGGCATTTGTAACAGTTTAATAAAAAGTTTCAAGTGGAGGGGGTCTCCACTTTTGGGTCTTCTTCCCCATTTGGGGAAGAGTGTTGGGTCTTGTGATTTAGCTTAGATTTGTGATCTCATGTTCTTAGATTAGTAGTTTGCTTAATAAATCATTCAAAGTTATCTTCCATATTCTACTTACCCCCATGCTTTCCCGAGTAGGGTCTTGAACCTGAAAGAGATTCTTGGGTAGCTTAGTTTAATTTTTATCATTATATTGTTTCTCTTCCAATCCTTGACTAGAGAATAGCTAACTTTGGGATCGTATCCCAAAGGCCACATAGTTTTGTGGTAGCTTCTCGCTCCCCCATCAACTTCTTGTGGACATCCAGCTAGCTGGAAGGTTTCCAGGATTGGTGGTTTCTAGTGGTTGATCTTGTTCGGAGATCAATCCCACCTAGTAGATTAGAATTTGTATGGTAGAACACTAGTTTTAGTTTTATTTCATATTATTTGGCAAACTAGTTATTGTTAAAAGCATTAATTATATCTTTCAAGTTATCAAGTGGTTTCATCTTCCTCAAGTTATTTTACTGCTTTTCACAACACAACTGCTCTTGTTAGCTTAAAATAAACCAAAGTCTCTTGAACTTGGCCAAATCCAAGTCAAGAGCACCCTCTATCGGAGGGCATTTTTAGTCTTGCATCATCCCCTGCATTAGGCATTGTTAATTTAGCAAGTCTCTTGAACTGTGGTCATAAGACCGAGTCAAGAGCGCTCTCTGTCAGAGAGTTGAATAAGGCTTTCTTAAAATAAAAAATTTCCACTCACACACCCTTTAATTAATTTATCTTGGTTTCTGTCCTACACCCGTATGCTCTGCCAACCTGAAAAGGTTGGGCTAGTACTCAGAAAGGTGGAAGACTTGTTAATTTACAAGTGAAAATCTAATTAAAAACTTTCACCCCCATAACCAACCAATCCGGAGTTGATCGATAAGATAATTTCAGTGGGTAATCTCTTAGTGAGGGCGCCGGTGTTCCATGTTCAGCCTCTAGTTTGCTGGCTTGCATTGCGCGGCCTGGCTAGAGCACTGGGTGGCCCGACATGTCCTTGAACGGAGGCACTTGATATTGTCTTTTCCGGACTTTCTTTGAATACCCTTGGTTTTAGCCCTAATAATCAAGACAATTAAAACTTTGAATTTACCAAGATAAGCTGCATAACGTTCTCACAAACTTCAAATTCAAGCACTTGTATCAAGTTTTCACTTTCACTTTTATTTTTGACTCCATAAGGCACTGGTCCTTCATTATATATTTTGCTTGCTTAAGTGAAAACATTGGAGTATTTGCTTATATTTACGTGAAGTGATTTGTTTACTGCCCAAGTGTATCTTTCATCTTATATTTGCAACGTGGATTGCGCTATCTTGTGTCATATTAAAAGTTTTATATTGTCTCTCATTTCACAAAAACTCCTAAAAAACACCCATCCGCATCACTACATCAAATAACACTTAAAAAACAAGAGCCTTAGTGAAACTCTCTTTTAGGGACTACCCCCCTTGGCTTCGTTAGGAGTTTGCCTAAACGGAGGAGCTGGGATTCAGGTGACAGTACCTGGCTCATTGCTTGCCCCCAAGGCCACACCTCTCTCACTTGTAGTGAAGAGACAACTTTCGAAAGATTTCCGCTGCTGGTGTGCATATTGGCGGACAACAGGCTTCCTTGGGCAAATCGATTTCATAGAAAACTACCTCAAATTGCTCCAAATTGATCGGGTTTGCATAGATCATCATCATCAAGGCATCTACAAGGTTATCCAAGTAAGATCCATAGGTTTGTTCTTCTTTTCTTGGCTCTAATCCATTGACATAGCTACTTCATTGATAAAACCCTTAATTTACAAACCCTCATTTTACACTTTCTCAGATCTAGTAAGATCCACTTGGCTTTTGGGTATAAAATTTAAAACCCACCTCTATAGTATCCACGACAATTCAGATCTGTAGTTTGGTGAGGATTGGCCATCATTTGACCCACTTTCCAAGGCAAAGAAGCCACTCCAAGGGAGGTCGCACTCCTTGGGAGAGGTGAGTTTGCAGGGATCTATCACCTGGGTAGGTGAAATTCCACTTGATTCGTAATCTACATACTCAATAACCTACCCCCAGTGTGTCACTTCAGTGATTTATGCCTTGTGGGCCCCATTCCTAATTTTGAGGGTTGTGCCCCACTTGGGTCACTTTGTGGCATACTTCAATCTTAGATCTACCGAGATCTAGCCATTGGATTGCCCTAATATTTTAGATCCACCTACCTCTATACCTCAACATTCTAGATCTGTAATTTGGTGGACATCTGACTCCATTTGTTCCATTTCCCAAGGCATTGATCTTTCTCCAAGCCCATTCGACTTTCCTGGGTTGTTGGGTTAGCTTGTGGTTTGACCTTTGTTTTGGTTGCTTGAACCCCTTGACATTGTCATATCACTTCATCAAGCTCACTTTTGGTACTGGTTAGCCCCAATTTGGACCTTAACTACCCTGCATTGGACACGGTTCCCAAGGCAGTGTATTTTCTCACAATTGACTGGTACCCTAATCCCTGATCTCATTATAAACTTCATAAGTCACTCACATAAACATGTTGGACCAAATCCACACTATTTAAACCCCTTGATCCAACTTATCATTTATCTTGTGACTTTATCCATAGATCTAGGGTTTACCATGCACCTTACGTACTTCATCATCCTTTGATTTGATCTGGTGTTTTGGTTTGATCTCTCCTGTCGGGAGTAGATCTGGGTCTCCCCCTTTGTTGTCCTGGGCTAGATAACATAAAGTGAAGATTCCCTCGATTGGCGTGACAACCATCCATTGGGAGTCGAGGCTATCTTGGTTGCACCTCTTTGGTTGCCCCTCCCTTCTACCATCCATCTTGGATCTATCTCTAGGGGCACCTACAAGTTTGGTGATAACAGGATCCCCTGCAGAAGGAAACGTATCCTGGTCCCATGACACAGATCCTGTGAAAAATCAAACAATTCCTGAAATTTTCAAATGGATCCTAAAACTTCCAGTGCTTCTATGACCTATTGATCCCCCCAAAAATTTTTTTTTACTGAAAAACTTAAAAAACTCTTAACAACTAATGGCTAAAAGTGTAAAACCCATTCCTGCTCAAGGTTTGATCTATCCTTATGTCAAGATTTGCTCTTGAACTTTGATATATCAATATCAAGTTCTGCTCTTAATGTTTTTATTTGATTTATCTTTATGGTCAAGGTCTGCTGTCAAGGGCTGATCTATCTTTATGTTCTATGTTGTTGCTCACTTCACCTACACTGTTCTGTAGTCTTGCCATAGCCTTCAAGAAAAACCACTTTATTCCCTGCTGATAGGGACATGTGGATGCGGCTCACAAAAACACTATTATGACCTACTTCAAGTTCATGTTGAAATGGTTTTTAAAATTATCAATATCAGTCATGGTTACAACTCATCAAATTATCAGTTATGGTACATGAACTCTCTTTTTTGGCAATAACTTCTGGTTCTACTCTTGTGTTTCATGAATAGTTTTAATTCTTCACTCTATATTTTTATTTATTATATAAATATTTTTATATTTTTTTGTACTTGCCGTTTCTCCGCCGTATCCGGATCCTGGGTTTTAAAAAATACGGGGAATCCGTATGCGGATCCGGATCCTGGGTTTTAAAAAATATGGCGAATCTGTATCCGGATCTGTATCCAAATCCGTATCCGTATCCAAATCCGTACCCGTATCTTGGTAACTTAGCTATTTTATGACTTTTTTTATTTTTATAATTAAAACATTAAAAAATTGATTCATTTTACGGGGAAATTTTTTATTTGCAAAAATTAAAAATAAACCTAGGGGGACTTAGTACATGTTCATATGATTCATTATTGATGACTAGCATGGTAATATACATAGACACTTAGACTTTAATAACCTCCCAAGGTTTAGCCACCAAGGCGGATACTCCAGCTTTGGAGGTGTGAGTGAAAAACTCTAAAATTATACGTCACTGAAAAGCAATGCATAATTACCAAGGAAAAAACACTCTAGAGTACTGCATTGATGTCTAAGTCTTAGGCAAGCCAAGTCTGTTACAAAAGACATCATGCTAAGCCAACTTATTACAATTCCCCGCGGGGTATGAACATGCAAAAAATGAAAAAGGGCCAAAAGTGGCC
Source organism: Larix kaempferi (assembly GCA_027924585.1). Taxonomy (NCBI): domain Eukaryota; kingdom Viridiplantae; phylum Streptophyta; class Pinopsida; order Pinales; family Pinaceae; genus Larix; species Larix kaempferi. The sequence goes on from BSBM01000089.1 coordinate 28,535,958, forward strand.
TGCTGGACTTTTGAACTTCTGGATATGAACAAGTACACTTGTTCAATCTTTGCCGGCTCACTTGAAATGCAACTAAGTGCAACTTAGGTGGATAACAATCGGTAACACCATTAAAGCATTGTGATTCCAACCTTTATGAGGATCATAAATTATAATTTATAATACACACTTTATAGTGTGATTCAACCAAGGGCAAAGAAAAATGACAATTGAAATCAATATTCAAGATTGAATAATGAAGATACTTTGGATTTTTCCAAAATAAAAATAAAAAATAATGCTAGAAAGAAAAAGTGGCCTGCTGGACTTCTGAACTTCTGAACTTCTGGATATGAACAAGTACACTTGTTCAATCTTTGCCAGCTCACTTGAAATGCAACTAAGTGCAACTTAGGTGGATAACAAGCGGTAACACCATTAAAGCATTGTGCTTCCAACCTGTATGAGGATCATAAATTATAATTTATAATACACACTTTATAGTGTGATTCAACCAAGGGCAAAGAAAAATGACAATTGAAATCAATATTCAAGATTGAATAATGAAGATACTTTGGATTTCCAAAATAGAAAAAAAAAATAATGCTAGAAAGAAAAAGCCAGATTTAGATTTTACATAAATGATAGATCTCCCCTTACAAATTTGCAAGAGGGAAAACTAAAGGAAAACCCAACCTATAAAAGATCTAAAAAACAAAAACAATGTAGAAATGGCTACACAGACCTGCAAATGTGGAAACACATTGATGGAAATCAATCCCCAATCCACAATAAGCTGGTGATGGTAGATGGAAACACAATATTGCTTGTCCTTATCTCCAAGGGAAATGATGGAAACCTCCTTTGCTCTCAAACCCCTTTAGATTGTATGCAAAATGAGAAAAAATAAGGGAAAAAATGGACTATACGTTGCCCATTGATTTGACATAACTAAAGGGGAAATTGTTAAGTGTTTTGACATCTAAGGAAGAATATAAAGGACTGATTTTAATGCTGTTGTACTGCTGTAATTACAGCTGTAAAAGTACATTTTCAGATCTGATTTTGGTTGATGAGTTTCCCTAGAAGGGGCTGAAATGTATCTCATTGTTTGGTATCTTTTCTCCTAGTATTGTCGTGAAGTTTGGGGCTATTTTAAGTGAATTATTGTGATCTTTCAACTGTTGTTTTATATTTCAATTTACAGCAGTCTTAAAGCTGAAAATTCTTGGGCTATGATCTGGCAAACCTTCTAGAAAGATGAAATTTCTGTTTTGCATCACTTGCCCGATTGCATGAAATTTTACTAATATTAAAAAATTGACCCTTCTCATTGTTGTCACTATTCTCATTTTCCACATTTTCATATTCCCAATCATATTTAAAAGTGGAAAAGGTGTTGTCACCTTCTTCTATGGAGAGCTAGTCATCCACCTTGGCTTTAGGTTTAAGAGAACAATGCACCATATTTTGTTTTTGACATTATTCACTCTCAGTCAAGTTGGATGGTTTATTCGATATGGAAAATTCTTGTTTATGACATTTCTTTTCCTTTAGTAGCCTTGGGATTAAGAGTTTCCTTTACAATAAATAGCCTCTAGCTGTATTTTTTCTTTTTCGTGAAATACATATGCTGGGGAAACCCACCAGGTACTTCTCATCATTTCGAGGATGGTAACTAGGGTAAACCAAAGTCTTCAAAGCTCAAGGTCAATACAACAATATACTCATTAGGAAATCAACATGTCACTCGCGGGAATTGATCATAGGTGGGGAGGATAACACTCCTCTCAACCACTTGTGCTAAACCCAATTGATTAGGCTCTGGCCGTATTGGCAAATGAAGGTATTCATTTTCAAAGGTGCTCATGTATGCATACCTTATTGTAGAAAATGACATATGTTCCAGAAGGTTAGACCAACACTTGATTGTGTGTTTTTGGGATTCCATAAAAGTGACCATTTGTGAAATTCATATCTTCCCACAAATTGGCCCAAGATAGTGTCTGGTACCAATATAATAAGATACACAATTAAGACAATGATGTCTATAAATATAATATCATATTGAATAATTTATTGATAAGATGATTACAATGAGGATAGTCCTGAGTATAAATATATTGTAAGGGATATCTTTATGAAGAGTCTTGGCTTTTCATTCTTAATCTCTGTAGCTTTTATTATGAGTATAAAGTTATTAACTTATTATTAGTATCTTTTTTGATGATATACATGATGATTTATATTCATTACATTGTACAGGTATGTAGCTTTGATATAAATAATATTATTTTGATTTTGATTTCCTTTTTTAGAGATATTAATGCTTGCAACATAACCACCTACCACGTCATTATTCTACTCTAGTATTCTAGAAACCATGGTAATAGGACTTTTTGAGTCAACTCAGGACTTGATGACTCTACCTACATCATGTTGAAATGGGTTGGTCCAAACCAGAACTGATAGGTCTAACTCCGACTTGGGTTGAGTTGCTAGAACTTGCCAAAATCTTAAAACACCCACCAAGTTAAAGCAAAAAAGGCTGGGTCAAACTAAAACCATCAAGTTGGACCAAAAAACCACCGAGTCAAATCAATATCTGATGTGTAATCTGAAGAACATTTATTTTTCTTGAAACTCTATTTTTTGTATTTTCAAGGTGCCAAGTGTTTGTTGGGTTGATTCATGAGTCTTTGCGGAGTCCTGAGTCAACTTTTATTCTCTTGCCAAAATGAGTCTACTGCCTAGTTGAGTCTGGTGACTTTGCTAGAAGCACATTTCTTAGTCAAATGTTATGTTGGACCTGGTGATTGTACAATGTAAGCAGTGTTCCTCCTCTTTATAGGTGTTGGTGCTAGCATCTTTTAAAATATTCATTTTGCTGAGTTTGTATTTTTTGTCTGTGAAACAAGTTTTCTCATATCATCATTCTTATGTTTCCTTTGCTGCTGGGCAAGATGGTTTTAGGGTAAGAAAAGATATTTATTGAAATTGTGTTTGATGTTATAATTTTACATGCAGTTATAGTGTTCTGGGCCTTGCAACAAGCATTGGGGATCATTTTTATAAATGCCTAGATAGCAATGCTCTTGCTGCAGCCTTACTTGAAAATCTCCAAGCAATGGATTTCAGACATATTCGCCAGCTTATCCACATGGTTATAATACCTTTGGTAAAAACTTGTCCACCATTATTTTGGGAGTCTTGGCTAGGGAAACTTTTGCCTGCATTGCTGATGCGTTGTCAGCAAGTTCTCTCTGTTTCTTGGGCGAGCCTTGGAGAGGGAAGAGTGGAAGTTCCAGATTGTTTTGGTGATAGTTCTGCACTGGGTTTGAAGGCAGAGGTCATGAAAGAAAAACTCCTAAGAGATTTGACTCGAGAGACTTGTGCTTTGTTGGCAGCATTGGCTTCCCCTGGTGCCAACAAAAGTCTGCCTTCAATGGAACAACTTGGACAGCTTGGCCACATGGAATCATGCCCTGTTATCGACACAGAAAGTATTTTTTCAGAGTCCTTGATAGGGTATGTTTGTGTCTTTCTTTAAAAAGTTTTTTTTTCTTTGTACCTGATGTATATCTAATTTCCCTTCCACAACCCATTCTAGTTTCTGTTTGGTTCGTTAAACTTATTGGGTCATTTAACTGTGCAGATTCTTATTTAAACATACAGAAGCTGCTCCATCTGCCCTCCAGATAAGTGTAGAAGCATTCACATGGCCTGATAGTGAAGCTGTTACAAAAGTTGTTGTCTTCTGTGGATCTGTTGTTATATTTGCAGTTTCGACAAATGATTTTAAACTGCAGGAATATGTGGCAAAATATTTATTTAAAGAAGTTATTCGAGGTTTAACTCTGGAGTCAAATGCATCGATCCATTCATATCTTGTCGGCCTTTGTCGTGAGATTTTTGTTCACCTTTCCAATAGTCGTTCTGCTCTAACTGAAGTAAGTTCAGCATTGTCAACTATGTTGTATTTATTAAATCCTGGTATATGATCTGCTAGTGTACTATTATGATGGTGACATGATACAGTGGTAAAGATTTGAGTAGAAGCTGTAGCACACTTGATTCCTGCATTTTTACATTGTGAAGTGTTCAACCAAACTATTTTTTCGAATTTTGTTTAGTTAGATAGGTTTAGTTCAGAGATACAGTGGGCATGGTTTTCCATAAAAGATGAATAGTTTTCATATATAACCACTGATTTTTTCAGATCATACGACGAGCCATGGTATTAATATTAATTTTACTGTTTGTTTCAATTTATGTGAACAGTGAAACATAGCCATTTTTGTCCTAGATGTTCCATTTTTTGGTGTGGGGCAGAATGAAAGAGAGCAGTTGAATGAATGATCACATTGTAATCAACTGACTAGAGTTTCTGTATTGCAGGTGCTTCTTTTGCTGCCTTCTGTTACACCAGATTCTTTGGGTGTTTTGGAAACTGCTTTGTCCAAAACATCTAGTGCAAAAGAGCAAAAGCAGTATATCAAGAGTTTATTACTGTCAGGCACTGGGAGCCAGTTTAAAGCACTTATGACTCAGAAGACTACAAATGTTATAACTAATGTATCAAGTAAGCCTTTTGTTTAGTAGTAATGTCACTTTTTCCCAACCTGTCACAGGGTCAGAATCAATGACTAGTTACATTTGATATGTTCTTTTTGGTTTTATTTTTATCTTCCTTATTGTTTTTATCTTTTTTATTCTGGTTATAAAATTTATATTCTTAGTCACCATGTATTATGCTTTTTTCTTTTTCTTTTTTTTTCTTGAATTTTATTGAATCTCAAGCATTGTTGTATTACATGGTGAATTTAATCAGCATGCAGACTCTTCTATGAGTTTCAGAAATAAATGTTAAGATTTGTTTTCTTCATGATCTTAAAAAATAATAAATATAAAAACAAAACAATATGTGCATGTGTATTCAGTCTTGACCAAAGTTACTGCTATCACCAATCTTGTAGTTGCCCCTACAGATGGATCCAAGGTGGAAGGTAGAGGGGACAGGCAACTAAAGTGGTGAACCAAGAGAGCCCTAGTTCCCAAAAGGATGGTTGTCATGCCAACCAAGGCACTCTTCGCTTTAGCTATCAAAGCCAAGATAGCACGGGGGAGACCCAGATCTACTACCGATAGGAGAGAGATCAACCCAATCACCAGATCAAATCAATCAGATGAAGTACGTAGGGTGACAGGTATGGAACCCTAGAATTAGGGAAGTAGGACCACTGTGGAGGCTTAGGAAATGTGTGAAATGATAGGGAAAGATAACACACAGTGATTCTATAATTAGGTATGATTCCAAGATTCAAAGCTAGTTCAAAATGGTCAAAATCAATTGCCTTGGGAAACGTGACCCTTAAAATAGGGAAACTGTCCCAAAATGTAGATCTGACAGTTAGGGATTTCTAGCTATGCTTGATGAAGGGATATGACAATGTCTAAGTGTGCAAGCAACCAAATAGGGATCAACCCACAGGGAAATTGGACAATCCAGGAAAGTCGTGAGGGCTTGGAGAGATCAGTGCCTTGGGGTTTGGGCCTATGGAGTCACCCAAGTAAGACGTTTTTGAGAACCCACTTCACAATATGCTCGATCTACAATACCCAGAAAGGATTTGCCAATTGACCAAGGGATTTGATCAATAGAATTTTTCTTAGAATTTTAGTTGATTTTAAATGAGGGTTTTGAATGACTTAGACAAATGGATATATCAATGGAATGAGAAACTTACCTTGAGATCATACCTGAGTGATGGATGAGGTTGCCATGTTGTTGAGGAATGTTCCCGCAGAGATCAAATGAGAGATTGTTGATTTTTCTTGCCCCGATGTGATGCCCTAGTCCACATGCGCCCTCCTCTTCCTGTCAAACCAAGGAAATCGATTCAATCAGTGAGATCAAGAATGGAGGAAATACAAGCAAATAGCAATAGCAACATGAAGTAAAAGGTACTAAGACAATAATACTCCCTGTTACCGACGAAGAGACTCCAAAGAAGAGGCAGGGAGAGTCTCCCCTACCAATGCGACCTCCTTGAAGCAAATCGGCCTCCACCTGTAGATGAAAAATACATGGAACAAAATGATAGCAAGATAATCTCCAATAACCCAGTGCAAAGGAAGAACAATCAGTCGAACTCCAAAAGCATTCACCACAACACAACAAGTAGATGCAATAATAATTTTCTATTCCAATAATCCAGAGCCAAAAGTCCCTTTACAATGAGGAGCTCTCTCCTTTAAATAGGATGGAGAGACACCAAAACCCTAACCAGCTTTTGAATAGATGGCTAAGATTAAAATATCAAAGTGATCTAATCAATGGTTGAGATGAGCTCAACAATAAAGTACATGGATCAATATAACAACATAATACATCAATGGACCAAATCGCCCTAGGAGAGGGGGTCCCACCAAATGTCAATGAATAAACATAAGATCTAGCTCATGGTGGGTCCAAGGGGCAATATCTAGCACCCTTGGTCAATCCCCATGGCACAATAGCATCAAAATAAAAATCTAAACACCAAATCGTGCCTCTCTGGAAAAGTCGTGAGCCTTAGGAGGCTCCAGAAATCCATAAAAAATGCAGGAGTGATGAGTGTAGGCCCCACTGAAAGCTGAAACTGTTGGAGAAGGTGTGGAAGACATCCAAATCATCATCAAAGATCATCCCATGCCAATCTCTGTCCTAAGTAGCTCGAATCGAATCCCTTAGTAGCCATTTTCACCATTTTTTATCTGCCTTAGGAAGTGTGAGACTTCCCAAACTGCCTCCTGGAGTGCCTGTGCTGTCAAGGTGAGCCCACCAGGCTCTCCGGGAGGGGGGTAATATGGTAATAACAAGTGGTTAGACCACCCCCTCCATACACAGTTCCCTAGGTGAACCAATCAAATCTCACCTCTACCCTGACAGGCCATCTGACAGGCCAAAATTGCATTAGGATAGCCAACTGAGGCTAATAATCACTGTAATTGCCCGGAACTGAAAACAGATTGTCTCATTGGACTAAGAGAGCCCAAATCCATCTAAGGTGTGTACTCATACACCCTATGGATCTCTGCATGATCATATAGAATATCCAATATACTCGACAGACCAAATAATAATAATCTGTAAAAGTGTTGAAAAGCACAAATCATCATCATAAGCCTGAAACCACTGCATAGAACCATCTGGTGACCTGTACCAGACCATATATCATATCTCTGCATCATTTGAAGTTTGCCACCTCATGTCCTATGGTTGACTTTTGGTCAAACTAGGTTTGACCAAGTCATCATAACCCAAAATTTAACTCAGGCTATCATCAAAACTGCTGCAAGTGTTAAAGCTTAATGCATGCTCTACAATTCATTCAAGTAACAATTATAACAAAAAGTAATCATTTACTGGCGATCTAAAACCAAATATAAATAAGGCTTTTAATTATTACGATTATGACTCAGACCAAACTTTCAAGACCATACTCGCATCATAGTTGTGATCAATTTGCTAGTGAAGGGTGAGGGCTCAATATTAGTGAAGCACCACTCGCCCCAGACTCGCGAGTACTCGCGAGTCAGGACGAGTCAAACCCCACGCCGAGCACTCGTAGAAGACTCGCCTTTGAACTCGCCATACTCAGCAAAATCGTGGTACTCGCCCTAAACGCGGCGTACTTGCCCTAAATCATGATGAATCGCTCGTACTTGGCAAACAGAGGAAAAATAAAAACCGTGGATATGGAGGCAAATTCACGATTTGTTAAATGGGTAATCGATTTGTTAAATGGGTGATGAATCGATTTGTTAAATGGGTAATGGGTGATGAATCGTTGAGTACAGAGGTTTGTTAAACAACACAATGCTCATATTTCAATTACTGATTTTTATTTAACAATTCGCGATTTGTTAAATGGGTAATCGGCAAATAGTTTGTTGCCCTGCGTTTCATCATTTTTAATTGACCGTGGATGGTAATCGATGGCAATCACGTATGCTATTTAGTATTTCCCTCTATCCCTTTGAGTCGCAACTTGCAAGTGAGCAACGACAGCCGGTGGCCACAGAATATTGACTCACGACAGAATAGTGACTGGACAGTCAGCGTAGACAGAATGGTGAATGGATTGTGATCGATAGTGGACTTGGGCATCCGGAACACTCATCTAGTCATCTGGTCGTATGGAACACTCATCGGGTTTCATCCGGTCGGAGCTCAGCCAACTTAGTTTAACTTTATACTATAATATCATAAACTTTATAATATTATATATATATTATTTTCTTTTTTCAATGTTCATATGTTTTATAAGTTGTATTATGTTATAAACTATGATATATTTGTATTAAATGTTATTTATTATAAATATGTTTTATACATTGCATTATGTTATAAATTATGATATATTATTTATTAAGTGTTATTTATTATATTTATTAAGTGCTATTTATTTTTAATATATGTAACATATATTAAATATAATTATACATGATAGGTTAATAAATAATGTAATAAAATATAATTTGTGTTTTAATAATATTGATATGAACAAATCTAATTCGAATCTCATCACAATGTTTGAATTAGAATCGAGGGCTGTCATCAAGTTTCAACTTCAAGATTGGAAATGCCATTAACCTCGTTTTTGTGCCCAAATTTACAATATTTTAATTTTTTTTCTATTTGCCTAGTCTTGCCGAGTCTGTCCCGGGTCTTTCCCGAGTTTTTCCCGAGTCGGCGAGTCACATGCCAGCCGAGTCTTTGTCGAGTCCGAGTTGTGCAACATTGCTAAATATTAAAAGGCTAGGCTAAGGGATGACTCCTGACTTGACATTGTGACACTTTGGAAATGGAAAGGGAATACACACTCTAACATATGCTGGACAAGCAGTAACACGGGGGACGAAAGTGTCTCACAGATGGGTAAGTTGTTTAAAGAGTGCTTATTCAACTTAGGCATCATGTCGACTTTTATAAAAGATGACCCAAGTTCATTAGGATCCATTGATTTCACTTTATGGCCTTTTTGGCCTACATAACCCTTCAGATCTTAGGTGTGCTAAGAAGCACAACTAATTGCAACTTGTATCCAGGGCATGTTCATACATATACATAAGATCAACAATTGTTTAGATATAGAGTTGAAGAACCATTGCTTTTTTGGACCTTTCTTATACTCTTCAAGGAGTATTTATAGCTTTTCATTGCTCTTGCCCTTTACTCACGTGTGTTGAGAAACACATTCTAGAGTTTACAATTTCTATGGGCGAATTTACATAAGTTTCCATACGTAGTACATGAGCTTTTTGTTTTAGCCAACACATCTTAAGTGACTAGGGGGACTTCGTACCAGTGCCAAACATCGGGACAATCAACCAGAATGATTTAGGACTACAATCCAACTCACCAAAGCTAAGTTCTGTCACCAACTCAGAGCCGAGACACAAGAAACAGGGAAGCTTATCCAACACAGAGGCTAAAGTGGGGGAAGCTCCTCCATGCCACTAGACAAGTAGTAAGTCAGGGTAATGAACAAACTGGGAGGTAATGGATGGATGAAGATAGTGAATAATGAGACCAACACTAGCAAGCCAAAGTATGGTGGGGATGATCACCTCTATTCTCCCTAGGGAGGGTAAAACCAATGAGTATGGATAGTGAACTTCTAAGTCTGAGTGGGGACAAAATAATATATATAAAGATACAACCAGGTCCACATATCTATATGATCGCCAGATCATGATACTAAATACTAAGACATGCTACAAGAATGAATATAAAAGCAATATAACCATAACACAAGAATATACCTGCTGAGTTATATACCTGAATGTACACAATCTGAACCAACATCTGTCTTCTGAAACTGCTGCTGTAACTCTGGGCAATACTGACTGCTCTGTATAAATGGCTAAATGGCTACACTGGTCATCTCTCTAAGTGTCCGGAAACTCAGTCATGGCATGGGGAATAAAACTGCTGTCCATATCTTAATCATGATCCATAATAGATGCTCATCAAAGCATCTCAATGTAAGGGAACTGGCTGAAAAGTGTACTGGAATCAGAAAAATAGTGTATGGTAGCTCGGCTACTATATATGTGATAACAGTTACCAGACTTAGAATCAACAAAAACTTGGTGAGGTAGAAGAGCCAAGAGTTTGATTGGATTGAGAAAAAATTGGGTAAAGTTAGCAAGTATAAAATTATAAAGATATACACATATTTGGACCAAAAAAACTTTGTTTAGTGATATTCCATAAATCCATGTCCATACCTAAGTTGCATAATATGGGGAAACATGTATGCATTGGAAACTTGAGCCCCCAAAATTTTGGAAATGGGGAAACAATATATATATATATATATATATATATATATATATATATATATATATATATATAGTATGGGAAACACTCCCGACTTGTAGGAAACTCATTCTCGAAGTTCCGGCATTCTAGGGAACTTGGGAAGTAGGAAACTTTCCAAATCCAACGGGAACCATTCCAGATGGTTGGGAACTTACTAGGAACTTTTACCCTCTAAAATTGGGAACTTGGGGACTTTTTTTTTGCGTTTCCTTCATTGGGAGCTTCCACACATTCATGATCGCCACGTAGGTTGTTAACAACATTCCTATTTCCTTGCAACCATACTTTTACATGGTTGACTCATAATTTTTTCTCTAGAAAACTAAGTTGCAATACAAGTCTATTTCGTGCCACCTTGTTGAGTTGGTGCACTGATCTCTATCTACCGCCCATGCTAGAGTATTCACTCATACCTACGCTGAATTACAATTACCGCTAATCAATAATAAATGTAAATCTATTTTGACTTTTTATATATTAAATAAAAGAAAGTAAATTTATATATTTTACTATTTACTTTATGAATAAAAAAAATAAACTTTTAAATAATTGGAAATAGTTTTAAATCTTATTTTAAAACTAAATTCATATATTACATTTAAATAAAAATTATCTTGATTTTTATTTTATAATAATTTAAATTTAATTATTTATACACTTTTGCAAATACCCTAGCATAGAATGTCTTGTAAACATATAATATTCTAATACATTTTAGTCATAGTTGACACAAAACTGAAAACTTACTCTATACATACAGCCACAAATATAAGGACTATAACTTCGAAAAGTTTTCACTTTAGAAAGAGTCTACCTTATATAAACAATGACGTGGATGGTAATCTTGATTTTATTGCCATTTCCATCTGCTAAGAGGTTCTAGTTACAACTGTAATATAAGGAACATATATTATTGTTGTTCCCAACTTGCCGTTTCTTGCAAATTTGGTTGGGACTTCTAGACGTATCCGATACTCGTACCCACGTTTCCTACGTTCCCGCATTCTGGAAACTTTTGCAACATATATATATATATGTGTGTGTGTGTGTGTGTGTGTGTGCGGTTATGAATAAATGAGCATGAACATTTAAATGACAAACTGTGTGAGGAAAGAATCAAAGGGAAACCCTCTATATAATTTTTTTTAATTTCTTAGAGGCTTTTAGAAGAGTCATTAATACCTAATTAGGGTTTAGACTCAATATCCTGGGTCCCTCCAATCAACTCCAGTCATTAAAGGCCAAAGAGAGATATGAAACTCGCCCATACGGCCATGAAATGGTGTGGAAACGCCACCTGGCCATATGAAATGTGTTTCCAAAGCATTCCATACATGTTTCCGAGTTTCGAGGCATTTCGGTGGGGTGGTATGGGGGGTCAGGCAGACGTTTCTTGCAACTTAGGTCCATGCAAATGCACAATATTGATGGATGCCCAAAATTTCGTGCATCAATAGGTATCTCATGTATGATGAGTCCAAAATTATTAAAATCGGGAATTGGAAGCATCTGTTTATAACTTTATAATATCCATAAAGTTTAACTGATTAGTAAAAAACTAAGAAGCTTCTCTTATGTCTTGGGCTGCTTGACCCTCAAGGTTGTTCAAGTCTCAAGGAGAAAAAGAGGAGGTTTTGTTGATACAAGCCAATCTGAGTTAGGATCTACATTGTCCAGGTAGGTTGTTGCACAATGCAAGCCTGTCATCATCATGGAACTTTGAAATGTGAACTACACCTAATTTAAAATTTAAATTGAACATTCAATAATTCAAATCCAAAAGCTTAGATAAACTGAGAGAAGTCTCACATTTCTCACCTTGTACTTGCTTATTGTGAAGTTGAAGGTTGTAATGGACAAATACAAGGTTGTTTAAGGGTTTGTGTTAATTGGATGCACTTTTTGGAATGAATTTTCTCAAACTTGCTCTAGTTGTGCTCGCAATTTGAACCATTGCAGGTTTGACTTAAGCATTTTTTTCCTAGGAAAAATATTGTAATTTTATTCATGAAAGATAAAATACATTTCACATCTGGACTGAAGCATTCATGTTATCCTCAAAAGAGGTGGAATCAAGAATTCCCATCCTAAACCAGCCCAAACGGTTTGGAATACTACATCAATAAACTCCACTATCGAGCAAACATTTGTCTCCAATCATCTCTCAGATTTGCATAAAGTTCATTATTTGCTAAACAGAAAGGAACAACTAAAGACACGGATTGATGTAGGAGCATCGGGACCTAGGAAAAATAGTCCAAGTTGATCGACAAAAGAAGGTCGACAAGGGGGATTGTCGACGACCACTGGTGCGAATGAGATTGGCAGTTGAAGCCAAATAGTCGAGCAGGAAGTTGTCGAAGTATGGTCGACGCGAGCAAAGGTCGACATCGACAGAAAAGGGAGACAAATTAAGGCTTAAAGATGAAAAATCAAAATCAAACCCACTTGATGTTCAAAAATAGAGAAAAGATGAAACTGATCTTTAAACACCTTTTCTAGCCACCAAGAATGATTGATAAATTGACAACAAGCATTATTGTTCCAAAGTGACTGAAAAGGGAAATGAAGTGTGTTTTCTCCCATAATGTGACAATGCTCATACTCCCTATTGAAAATTTCAAAGGCAAAGGATTGACTAGACCACAAACCCAAAGAAGATTGAAAAAGCTATGACGAGAGGGTGGATTGAAAATATGTACATTCTCCCAGATGGATAAAAAAAATTGACCTTGGAATTTGACAAAATTAAAGGCCTTTCAAAGTAACACTCTTTGTTTTAGGAATGATTTCAAGTTTTTGATCAAATCTAATACTTACTATCTGAGGACAAGATTCATCATAACTATCTAACTCCAAGAAATGGCTAAAGTTATCTTGATTAAGGATGGAAAAAGGAAAACTTAAAGACTCACTATAAGAAGTAGAACAATGATTAGAGCGTCTAATGTGATTTACTAACTCATCCTCATCTTGAGATTGACTTTCCTTTGATTTATCATTGAAATCATAAGAGGGTAAATGATCATTTTCATTTAATTGATTAGGGAGAAAATTAACAAGTTTATTTAGAACATCTTGATTATTTGCACAATGATCACGTGAAATCACTACAAAAGGATCTTGGTCGATGCCCCACTTTCTTCTTCTTCAATAAGGTGATAAGAAATTGAATGATCACTAATGATAAAATGACTAATGAGTTTCTCTTCAGGAGGAACCTCAATAGACTCACTGATTAAATCGTCAACCTCGGGAATTTCCTTAGGATCAAGACTAGGGCTGCCTAAAAAATGATTTGAAATTTTGCCATTCATGCAAATGATTAGGGATTTGATTTTCGATAGATTTAAAAGCGGAAGACTCGTTCTCAAAAGAAATTGGGCAGGAGGGGTCATCTTCGGATGTTGACAATTTGATTGATATTTGATTATTACTTGTTTCAACAATAGGATCGGAAAGGGGAAGGCTTGGATCTTGGATCTGATCATCGTATTCGTTTCCCCATTTTTTTAAGAATTTATTTTCAATAATGTCATATCCGGAAATGCTATTGGTCGTCAAATTCAAGAACCAAAGCTCAGCTCTTCCTTGGAAAGATGAGGCCAATAGTTTCATACATACATCCTCAAGGGTTATAGATAAATTGTTAAAAAATTCCCTAAAGATGTCAAGGTGCCTTTTAGCAAATACCTCATAACTTCATCAAATTTAGGCAACCTTTCACGGGCTTGACGAGGGATTTGATGAGGATACCCAACAATTTTTGAGAAGTTAAAAACTTTCAAATGACCGAAAGTCTTTGGCCGCTCAGAAGCAGCCATGGATGACAATTGCTAGAAAATTCAGGAGCTTAAATACAAATTGATGTACCCCATGGGTTCTAGATATGATAGGATCGATCACCGGTGGAGTCGCTTTTATGGAGTCGCCAGGTAAACTATTGATCTTGTTGACCAAAAGATATGTCATTAAAATAGCGGAGATAGATGAGTGAAACAAGATGGTTATGTATGATTTAAGGATATAAATGATAACCATCAAATTACAAGACCGGATGCGATAAGATATGAAATACGCATGGACACTCGCATACACCTGAGGTAAGCCTCTACCTCCTCGGCAACGGCGCCAAAAATGTTATCACACAACTTGTAGTTGTCTCTAAAGGTGATCCTATTCAGGATGGTAGAGGCATTGGACAAATAAAGAGGTGACCCAAGAGATGTCACGGTTCCCAATGCAAGTTGGTGTCATGCTAACCGAGGCACTCTTCGCTTTAGATCAAGCCTAAGCAAGATCAAGGGGGAGACCCTAGCTAACCTATGAAGGCTAACGAACCCACTCAAGACCTCCTAGGGAAATGTGAAAGACAAAAAGTGAAAAGATCAAGAGGGATAGATCTAGATCTAGAATGGATAAGTGGACCCAAAGAGTTAGGGCTTGGTTGAAGAGGCCTATGAGATGGACAAATATTCAACCAAGTGAAAGATAAGGTCACTTATGGATTAGGATAGTAGATCTAGATAGATCTAATGCCGAGTAAAGATATCCAAGTAGGGCCCACCCTTAAAATGAGGAGAATGACCAAAATAGGGCCCACAAGGTGAAGATCAGGATGAAATGGCACTAGGGGGTTTGCAATTGAATGGATCTAATGATTTGACAAGGAATGAGCAATACTGACGATGTAGATCTAGCAAAATCCCACCTACCCAAGAAGTGCGACCTCCATTGGAGAGGCCTAGTGCCTTAGATCGGGGGGGTAAATGGAGTCGGATGTCCACCAAACTTTAGATCAGGAATGTTTTGATTATTATAGAGGTGGGTTTTAATTATTAAGCCTAAGCAATTGCTAGATCTCCATAGATCTAAAAAAATAAAAAAAAATGAGGGTTTTGACTTTGAGGGTTTTGAGATCTAGAAATAATGGATAAGCTAAGGAAGTAAAATACGTACCTTTCAAGCGTACCTGGATAATGAGATGGATGCTGATTATGATGAGGATTACTTCCCCACAGATCAAATGAAGAATTTGTAATTTCTCTTGCTAGTGCGATTTGCCCAAGTCCACATGTGCATCCCTCTCTTCCTGCAAAACTAAGGAGACAAAGCTCAATTAGCCAACAAAACGATGGTAGATACAAGCTAGAGGTAAAAGATAGAGAATGATTGGTATAGAGACAATCACTTTCTGTTTGAACCAAAAATTTGACAGAAGATTGCAGGGCAAGCTACCCCACCAATGCACACTCCTTCCAAACTGTCCTCTTCACCTATAAATCGATATAGTGGAAAAAGATACAAGATAGCTACAAAATATCCTTCAGTGCAATGGAAAAAGCATTTACAATCATCATAACCAAACACCCATATCAAGATCCAAGTATGTGCTCAAAAAAATATTTCTTCTATTCCGGTAGCCAAGAGCCAAAAATCTCTAGATGCCTTTACAAGAGGGGCGTCTCTTCCTTAAATAGGAGGAGAGAGACCAAAACCCTAAACCACTTTTGAAATGAGTGGTGGAGATCAAAAGATAAAATAATACAATCAACGACTAAGATGAGTCGGTACAATATAACATGGATCACTCACTCAAGGGGGGTGCGCACTCACTAAAAGAGGGCTCCAAGGGGGTGTGCACCACATACAAGTGACTATAACACAAGTGTGCCACATAATATGACTAGGACAAGACACTAGGAGCACATGGTTGGGCTAGGAGGCATTACTTTCCTTCACTAGCATGACCCAATGGCACAATGATATAACATGAGACTCAATAACATGTCCAAGTGAACAAATGATCAAATCTTTCCCCCCTCAACTGAGAGAAGAATACATCAAAAGACAACCTGGAAGCTGAGTGGACCCCACTGAATGTTGCAAACTAATCTGGAAGGAGTGGGATACACCATAGATGACCTCTGAGCAGACCACATGCCAAAACCTTGCCTTAATTGCCCAAATCAATTTCTTTAATGACCTTTTTATCCCACCACAAAATCCATCAAATTGCCTGAAAACCACTTCCTGGTGCCTGGGCACACAATCTGACTGTACCATCATGTCCGAAAGGGGGGTAATATGGTGCTAACAAGTGGCTGGACCACCCCCTTCCTCGGCAGCGCCCTAGGCAACGACTTATCTCCAAGGATCTACTGGACATGTCGACTCAGCATGGCCAAACTGGTCAATAGGTAGAAAAATGCTCATATCATCATTGAAACTGTAAACAGAGTGTCCCAGTGGATCCAGAAGACCCAAATCTACTAAGGATGAGTACCCATACAGCATGTGGCATCCTGTAAGATCATCTGTAGCATCCACCATACCCGGACAACAATAATATAATGGTCTGGTGATAATAATAATCAATAAAAAGTACATCAACCATCATCTGAAACGAGTGTCCACTGTATGGAACCACAAAAAGGTGTTGTTATCACACAACTTGTAGTTGTCCTTAAAGGTATCCCATCTGGGACGGTAGAGGAGATGGACAACCAAAGAGGTGACCCAAGAGATGCCAAGATTCCCAATGCAAATTGGGAGTCACGTCAACAGAGAAACTCTTCACTTTAGATCAAGATGAATCAAGACCTAGGGGGAGACCCTATAGCCAATCAAAGGTGATTGGACCAAGACAAAGGTTTCTAGGGAAGTGTGAACGATGAGTTACGGAAACCAATGCAAGGTTAGGTGGACCTAGAAGTTTAAGTATGGTTGAAAGAGGCTTAAGGAGTGACTAGTGTTTCAACCAATGAATGATTTAGGCCACATAATGAGATTAGATAACAAGATCTAGTACCATAAAAGACACATGTGGGACCCACTTCCTTGGGATATGGGAATGGTTCAAATGGGACCCACAAGGTGAAGTTAGAGGTGCAAATGGTACCAAGGGGTATGGAAAGAGTAGATCTATGGATCTAAGATGAAACTAGAGATACCCACATATGGGATCTAGCACTTGACACTACTCCCAAGGAGTGCGAATTGTCTTAGGTGGACTAGTGCCTTGAAATGGATGGGCAAATGGAGTCAAAAGGATGTGAAAGTGTAGATCGGGACACCCAAGATCCAAATCAAGGATATTTTTCAAGATCAAGTAGATTGGATGGTTAAATCTTACTAGATCTAATGTTTCATTCAGTGACCCAAGTGGACAACAATCCCTAAAAACAAGGAATGCTACCCCCAAGGCAGAAATTCACAAAGTGAGACACTAGATGTAGGTTTCAAGGTATGCACTTTTCATATCAAGCGGGATCACAACAACCCATGTCCTAACAGTGGGACAACTCAAACCTCCAAGGAGTGCGACTTTGCCCAAGGAGGTGTAAATGCATGGAAAAGTGTGTCAAATCAAGTCCAATGCCCACCAAACTTTAGATTCGGGTAGTTTAGGCAATTATCAATGTGGATGTAGAAAATCAAAGTGATCCAATGGCTAGATCTCCATAGATCTGAGATTGAAAGTGCATCACCAAATTAACCCAAGTGGGGCACAACCTCCAAAATGAGGAATGGGGCCCACAAGGTGAAAATTAATGAAGTGAGACACTAGGGTAGGTTATCAAGTGAGGAGAGTATGAATCAAGTGGGATCTCACCTACCCATGTGTTGGACCTAACCAAATTAGCTTCTCCCAAGGGGTGCGATTTTGCCTCAAGAGGGCTATTTTGCCTTGGAAAGTGTGTCAAATGGAACCCAATCACCACCAAACTATAGATCCAAATTGCCGTGGATACTATAGAGGTGGGTTTTCAATATCTTTCCAAAAGCTAGGCTAGATCCAAGTAGATCTAAGAAGGGGGTGCGCACCACATACAATAGACTATAACACAAGTGTGCCACATAATATGACTAGGACAAGACACTAGGAGCACATGGTTGGGCTAGGAGGCATTACTTTCCTTCACTAGCATGACCCAATGGCACAATGATATAACATGAGACTCAATAACATGTCCAAGTGAACAAATGATCAAATCTTTCCCCCCTCAACTGAGAGAAGAATACATCAAAAGACAACCTGGAAGCTGAGTGGACCCCACCCCACTGAATGCTGCAAACTAATCTGGAAGGAGTGGATACTATAGAGGTGGGTTTTCAATATCTTTCCAAAAGCTAGGCTAGATCCAAGTAGATCTAAGAAAAACAAAAATGAGGGTTTTAATCAATTAGGGTTTTTATGATCTAGAAGTTATGGACAAGCCAAGGAAGAAGAAAACCATACCTTTGGAGCATACCTGGATGAAGAGATGAATGCTAGTTGAGATGAGGATTACTTTTGCCAAAGATCAAATGAAGAATTTCTGAAGCCCTCTTGCCAAATCGATTTTCTCCAAGCCACACATGTGTCCCTCTAACCTATCAAAACCAAGGAGCAAAGCATCAATTAGTTTAACATGTTGAAGGTAGATACAAGCAAGAAAGAGATAAACAAAGAATAGTTGGTACAAAGACAAAACCACTCCCTGTTAACCCAAAACGTCCTCCTCCAAGCTTGAAGGGTAGGCCTCCCCACCAATTCGCACTTGTCCAAAAATGCCTTTTCAACCTGTAAAAAGTATGACAAAATATGTAAGATAGCTACAAGAGATCCTCCAGTGCAATTGACAAAAGCATTTACAATCAAAGCAACCAACATCCACTCCAAGATCCAAGCTTGCACTCCAAAAGATAGAAATTTTATTCCAAGAGCCAAGAGCCAAAATCTCTAGATGATTTTACAATGAGGGGGTCTCCTCCTTATATAGGATAATAAAGACCAAAACTCTAGATCTCAAAACCACTTTTTGAAATGAGTGGTTGAGATTAAAAGATCTCAATACATGATCAATGGCTAAGATGAAATATAACAATATAACACATGGATCACTCAAATAATGATGACGTCATAGCTAAAAGATACTCATGGAGGGTGACATCATCCACTAGAGGGGGCAAAAGTACATGGGCCCACCTCATATGACTAGGACATGACACATGGAGCTCATGGTGGGGCTAGGAGGCATCAATCCTTGCTAGCTCATCCCCATGGCACAATGAAATAATAAAATATGTCCCAAATAAATACAAATGATCAAATCTGTCCTCAAAATCTGTGAGACATGCAGTAAATGGCCTCTTGTGGCCTCTGTGGACCCCCCTAACTGATGAAAACTGGCTGGAAGATAGGGGGTTCACCCTGGAAGACCTCTGTGAAAACCAAATGTCAAAACCTTGCCTTAATTGCCCAAATCGAATTCCTTAGTGACCCTTTTATCCCATTTTTGGACTACCTCTATAACTGTGAAAGTGCTGAAACTTCCACCTAGGGCACCTGCGCTGTCAAACTGAGCCCACCAGGCTCTCCAAAAGGGGGGGTAAATGGTAATATCAAGTGGTTGGACCACCCCCTCCTCATACAACACCCTAGGTGAACTGGCCTCTCATGGCCCCTGCTGCTCAGGCTGGGAAATCAACCCCAAATCTGGTCAACAAGTGGAAAACTGCATCTATCACTGCCAGAAGTGCTCGGAACTGAACGATAAGTGTCTCATTGGATCTAGAAGACCCAAATCTACTAAGAATGTGTACTCATACACCATGGGTTTCCCCGATGGGCCAGCTGTAGGGTCCACCATATATGGACAGTGCATAATCTGATGATCTGAAGTAATAATAAAACCTGTTGAACTGCATCAATCATCACTTGAATCATATGTCCATCATATAGCATCATCATCAAGAATATGTGGGACCATCAATCATCATCAATGAGCATACGTGGCCCACATCATCACGGATCCCAAGAAATGACCATAGTCAAACTGGGTTTGACTAGGTCAATATACAACCAAGGATAAATCATATCAATAGACTAAGACATGTTCCTCTAATCATACTCACAGCTTAACTTAAAGCATAACATCATTTAGTGGCATTAATCATATATGTTCATTCCGTTGTTATTTATATTTACTTGCACAATAGCTTAAATGACAAACTCACCCATTGGACATGGTCTAACTGCTAGCTAAGGATGAAGGCTAGGAACAAGGTTGGGCAAAGGGGGTGACTTGTCTAAACTCAACTAAAAGACACTTTGGACTAGGAGAAAGGGGAAGCTACAAACTCTGTGCTGGACAAAATAAACACGGGGAATGGCTGTGCCTCACAAATGGGTAAGTTGTTTAGAGAGTGTTTATTCAACTTAGGCATCATGTCTACTTTTATAAAAGATGATGCAGTTTCATTAGGATCCATTGATTTCATTTCATGGCCTTTTTGGCCTACATAACCCTTCAGATCTCAGGTGTGCTGATAAGCACAACTAATCGTAGTTTGCATCCAGGGCATGTTTATACATATATAAGGTCAGCAATTGTTTAGATATAGAATTTAAGAACCATTGCTTTTTGGACCTTTCTTATACTCTTCGAGGAGTATTTTTAACAATTCATCGCTCTTGTGCTTTTTTAGTTTCCATGGGCGAATTTACATAAGTTTCCATAAGTAGTACATGAGCTTTCAGTTTTAGCCAACAACATCTCAAGTGACTAGGGGGAGTTCGTGCCAGTGCCAAACATCGGGACAACCGACCGGAATGATTTAGGCCTACAATCCAACTTACCAAAGGCAAGTTCTGTCACCAACTCAGAGCCGAGACACTAAACAAACAGGGATTCGGTCCAAACACAGAGGTAGTAAAAGGGGACGTCCTCAATATCAGAAAGTCAAGTAAGACAAGTCAAGGGTTAAAGCCAATTAGAAAAGTCATGGATGGATGGAGTCAAGTGAAAGTGGAGCCTAAGCTAGCAGAGAAATGGTGTTAAGAAAGACCATATCTATGCAAGGTAGTAAACCAGTGAGTTTTGTCAAACAACCTAAATGTGCAAGTAAAAATGTCCATTTTATAATTTATCATCAAGTTAGTTCATTTTATAAAGTTTGCCACATCATGAATTATATACCATGCCAATGTTGTGAACATGACTAAAACAACAAGATAATAATCCATAGTCAATGATCAGGAATCCATAGGTCATACAACATCATCATAAGAATAATCATCGTATATCATCTGAAACACTGCTGTAATACATCTCTAGGCATTGAACTGAAATTGCATGGAATAAAGGGTCACATCGGTCATCAAATCTGAACTCTCAAGGCTCAGCCTTGACACAAGGTCTAACATAAGTCTGAATAATATACTGCTCTGATCATGAGTGATCTCAGAATAATAAAGTCATCATAGCCAAGCTTTGAATAATCGAAGCTCTGGAATGTGCAGATATCTGCTAAGCAAGAATAGTAGCCCTGCTACTATGGTGTGATAACAGGTGCATCAAGGACCATAGATCATCATCATATAGTATAACTGGTCTAACTCATCACGGATCCCAAGGTTGACTTGGTCAAACTAGGTTTGACCAGGTCAAAACTGATCAAAATATGACCCAGGCTAGAAGAGCCTGATGCTGCAAGTGCTATTGGTTAAGAGATGCTCTATTAATCATTCTCACAGCAAGACTTGAAGTATTAAGTATCATTTCACTGGCAGTTAACATTAAATTACAATAAATCATCAGTTGAATAATATTTTACTTACAAAAGAACCTCAAGAATATACTCACTTTGTAGACATTATCAATTTGCTGCAGAGGGTGAAGGCTAAGAAAGCAAGGCTAGGCTAAGGGGATGACTTGACTGACTCAACACTGTGATACTTTGGATAAAGGAAAGGGTATTACACACTTAAGCATATGTTGGATAAAGAATACACAGGGAATGGCAGTGTCTCACAAATGGGTAAGTTGTTTAGAGAGCTGTTTATTCAACCTTCGCAAATGTCTAATCACATTATTACATTTCATTTCCTTGTCCAACAGTTCTTTAGATTTAGCATTCATTTAGCCACTGCTTTTATTTGGGCCTTTCATTTCCTTGGCCAACAGTCTTTAGATTTGGCATACATTTGACCATTGTTTTTTAGACCTTTTAGGACCCCTCTGGGATTTTGCATGTGCTTAGAAGCACAACTAATCGCAGCTTTCATCCAGGGTGCATTTCACATTTCATTTTATTGAATTTCATAGCCTCTTTCATTGGACTTTACAAAAGATATATCAAGAGTTTCCATATGTAAAGATGGTAGTACAATTTGCTTCAGGTTTTAGCCAACACAACTCATGCAACTACGGGGACTTCCACAATCATGACCAAACATCGGGGCAACTGATTAGAGTGATCAAGGTATAAAATCCAACTCACCAAAGGAACGTTTTGTTGCCAACTTAGAGTCGAGACACGAAAACTAACATGGATACTATCCAACGTAGAGGCAAAAGTGGGGAGGTCCTCCATATCACAGGCTGGGGTGTAAGTCAAGGCAACAGCCAAAAATATAGGGATGGTAATGGATGGATGGTGAAAGTGAAAGTGGTGCTTAAACTAGCAAGCCATAAAAGGCGGGATGGTCATGTAACACTCCTAAGAGGGTAAAACCAACAAGTATAGTGCAGGAGCTTCTAAGTGTAAGTAATACAACCATATAGATAATCAATAACAGCCATTTTCATTTTTATATTGATAGACTGCCAGATCATGACCACTATATACTAAGTCCAACTATCAAAATGACTAAAAAAACAAGATAGATAAGACCAATGCACATCATATACCTGCTGGGCCATATACCTGTATATACTATCTGAACCAACTGTAACCACTGAGAACACTGCTTCTGAAGCTACAAACACTGCACTGCATCTATATGGGATAAAAGGTCATCTCAGTCATCAAATCTGAGGTTAAGAGGCTCAACCCTGGAATAAGGTCTATTGCATGTCTGATATAGGGCTGCTCTGATGTGTGAGTGATCATAAATAATACAACTCATCATAGCTGATCTCACTAGAACTGTGTAAAGGAAAAGCTCAAAAATATGCAGATGGCTGCTCTGCAATCATGGTAGCCCAACTACTATGAATGTGATAACAGTTCTGTCTGGATTCTAGGAGTGTGTCCAGAGGATGGTGTCTAGTGCAGATGATCGTACACAGCTCTCCCAAGAGTTGGAAGAGTATAAGAGAGGCACATGATTATTTGGGTTTGATATTGCAGTAAATGACAGGACCAACCTGATGCCAAGTAAGCTTCACCTTCTTTCAACTTTCAACTTTCAACTTTCATTTTCTCTTTCCAATACGTTGTTTTAAATTTCATTGTCTTTATGTTTGAATTTTTTCAAATCGTTGTAGATACTTGGTGGGAGAACTATGACAGTTGTGTGCCTATTCTACAGAGGCTTGCCATTCAGGTGTTCAACCAAACATGTAGCTCTTACAGTTGCGAGCGCAACTGGAGTGTATTTGAAAAACTACACTCCAAAAAGCGCAACAGGTTAGAGAATTTCAAAATTCAAATTCATTATAAATTAATAAATTCTAATTTATAGTTTTATGCCCCTTCACCTTCTAACTTATGTATTGAATTATTAATATGTTGTAAATTTATAATTTAATTATAATATTTTTGATCCTCCCACAGGTTGGAGGGCGGAGTGTGATGAGCCTGTTTTGGATGCAGCCCCTGATTGGCTAGAGGATAATGATGATGGTGATGATGATGATGATACAGAGGCTTTGGATGAATATTTTCCAATTCCAGATGAGTTCCAGGGTCCGGGCGTGTGCCACGGTTAGTGATAGAAGGAGATAGACCCGGTGGTAGCAGTAGCACTGATACTCATAGAGGAGGAGGACTGCCTCCTTGACCTACTTCTTCTTCAAGACTTCAGTCCCGGCCACCTTCTCCGGTTTTAGAGGAGGTAATTTTGTAGGGTCTTCTTCTAGAGGACGTCAGACTTCAGTACAAGGCCCACAAGCTTCAAAGGCACCTACTTCTAGTTCTTGAGGAAGGGCCATTTCCACAACGATTACCTTTGCCCGTAAAAGGGGCAGAGGGAATCGATAGTTTATTTACTTTATTTCATTGTAGATGACTCACGAGTCATGATGAGGATCATGAGATACATTTGTTATATTTTTGATGACTCAGGCTTCAGGACACGATCTAGTTTTGATGTGTGATGTATCTCTAGACATCTTATATATCTTATATATCAGTTTTCTTTCCATATTCATGTGGCAATGTGTTTGATGTTATTGTTGCTTTAAATGTTTAGAAATTGAAAAAAAAAAATATTTTTGTACTTTTTAATTTTGCCGAGTTATTGCCGAGAAATTCCGAGACAATGTTTCCTAGACCTTGTCGAGTTTTTCACCACGCCGATGTTTGTAACATTGGAAAATACTCCAGCTTTGGAGGTGTGAGTGAAAACTTGGGAATTATACGCCACTGAAGCACAATGCATAATTCCTAAGGAAAAAAACACTTTAGAGTATCCCCTTGATAGTTAAACCTAAGGTAGGTCAAGCCTTTTACAAAAATATCATGCTTAGACCAACTTATTACAATTTCCCCATGGGGGTCTGGACATGCAAATTTTACAAAGGGCCAAAAATTTGGTCTGATGAACTTCTGAACTTTGGCAATGAACAATGTAAGTTGTTCAAGTCTTTTGAGGTTCACAAGGAGTCCACCTAAGTGCAACTTAGTGGACAACAATCATTCCAAAGATGATCCCAAGAAGGCATGTTCTCCCTGGCTACAATGGGCTCCATGAAAACATCCCAAGGCTTGATTACGCCATTCAAGGTTGTCTGCACTTGTCAATATTATCCAAAGGTCACTACTTGATCTGGAAACCCTAAGATCTCAATGACCTTGAGTCTCTATAAGCGAAATAAACAATAAAGACTTATAGCAAAAGGTACTGCCAGATCTCTTAACACAACCAATAAAAATAGTAATCACACAGATGAACACACAATACACCTTGGAAACCCCAATGGGGAAAACCAACTCCGATGGGGGCTTTCTTCTATCTCGAGCCCATAGCAAAGTAAGAAGAAGATAGATACATACACAACTTCAGAATAATACAACCGAACCTGACGGGTATCAAAACCCTAGATTTGCATGCAAAAATTGATGCATGCACTTGGGAAATGCACCCTGGCTGTATGTTCGGATTTGGACCTCTCAGCAATTCAATCTCTTCCTGTACTATCTCTCTCACTCCACAACCTTGATCTACTCTATCAAAGATGAAGTCCTGCAGTCTAGATCTGAATAATGCGCCCCTCTCTCTGCATGGAAAAGTGCACCCCTCCTCCAACACTAGAAAGTCACCCTCATTTAGATCGCACCCGATCTGATCCTCGATCGTCACAGTTCTTCCTCAATCACTACGGAAGACCTACTCCGGAAGTCTTAGTTGCTCAATCCTCAATCTGGATCCTCCACGACCTTCTCTCCTCATAAAGTGCGCCCTCCTCTCTCAGGAAAGTCGCCCACCTCTCAAACTGATCTAACTCCGATCTGTTTGCTCAAGTAAATCTGTTGGTGACCTCATGTCTCCTTATAACATCTCACTGATCAATTAGGGTTACAAAAACCTTAATATGAGTGCATGCAAAAACTCACCTTTTGCATGTCTTTTAATTTACTGTTGTGCATGCAAAGCTTTGCATGCATCCTGAAGAACAACTTTCCTGGTTAACTTTTCAACACCCCCTCTTAACAAGGAAAGTATTCTGAACTACTCCCATCTTCTCCCTGAAGTACACAAACGTGTTCATCAAGGACTTTGTGAGAATGTCTGCCACCTGCTCATCGTTAGGTATGTACTGAAGCAGGTGGTAATTCTTTCCATTTAATTTGTGAGATTCAGGCATCATAAAATTATTAATGTTGGGCATTTTTTAATCTCGGAATGCTAAATTTTTTTAAATAGCTATGCAAAAAACCTTTGACACTTGAGAATTCCTTTGAAAATGATTTGACAAACTCGATAAATTAATTGAATCCATGGATAATTCCTTCACTGACAAAATCAACAAGGTAGAAGAACAATCTGAAGATTCTTGGTTAAAAGAATCGAAAAAAAGGATCAAGGACAAGGAAGAAGCAATGGGCATAATTTGTGATCACACACAAAGACTTGTTAACCTAACAGAAAGGGAAGATGCGTTATCAACACAACCATTAGTAAATAGAAAACTACCACTAGGCCTCGAAGACCAAAATGCAGTTTATCAAAGATATCATGATAACACAGGTCACTGGAATAAGATCAAGATTGAGCTTCCTAAGTATGATGGATTAGATGACCGGAAAGCTATTTCATGGGTCAATCAAATGGAAGGGATCCTAGCTATAAACCCACCTACCAATGAACTAGAAAATATATCAATGGCATCCCTGTACTTAGAAGGTGATGCATATGATTGGTTCACGTGGTGGTCCAAGAAGACTAGTGGATTATCCATAAATTGGCAAATGTTCACAAAAGACTTCCTTAGGCGATTTCATGATGATGAAGAAGGCGACACTTTTACAAGGTTCACTCATTTGCAACAAACAAGGACAATGAATGAATATACCCATGAATGGGAAGTCTTAGCTACAAGATTTCCTAACCTTACGGATGATCAATTTCTAAGACTATATATTTTAGGATTGAAGTCCATTATCCATAGCGAGCTAAAACTTTCAAGACCAAGGAACTTGGTGGAGGCTAGAAGCATGGCAAAGATAATCGAAAGAAAGCTCAAAACTCAATATGGGGCTATTGTTATGACAAAATCATCCAATTATAGCACGCCAAGAGATAACAACAAATATGCCCATTCAGAAAAAGAGAAAAAAGGACAACCCTTGTCATAAATGTGGAAGACATTGGACTCTAGGGCATAGATGTGAAGATGCATCATTACGCTATTATCGAATAATCGATGGAAAACTAGAAGTTCCAAAACTAGCAAAACGAAATCACAATGGCATATAACTCAGATTCAAATGATGATGAAACACTACGAAAAATGTCACTATCATCAATTTTATGCACAAAGGAAAAGGGTTCAAAATAATAAAACACAAGTAACCACCAAATATATTTCCCCTCGTCGTAGGAAGTCTAGTGAGGTGAAGGTTACAAGAAAAGAGATAGTAAAAACAACGATTTCGTCTACAGTTAAAACCAAAAACTCATAGCCCAAGACACTGAGACTCATGGGACGTGTTAAAAATAAGGAACTAACAATCCTTATAGATTCTGGTAGCACCCATGATTGTGTAGACATTAATGTTGCAAAAGAGTTCAACTTTTTTTTGTACCCCACAAGGGATCTCATTATTAAGGTTGCATATGGACATCATGTCAACGACAAGGGAAAATGTCATAAATTTTTTGTTCAAATACAAGACTTAGAAGTCAAATCGAGATTTTATGCGCTACCACTTGATGGGATGGACATGGTGCTAGGTGCAGAATGGTTAATGCAGCTGGGCACTTATTCCACCAATCTGAAAGAACAGTACATGGAATTCCACCTTCATGGTAAGCATTATAAATTATATGGAAATGAAGCTTCCATCCTCAAAGAAAATGAAGCAAATCGACAAGGGAGAAGGGAAGAAGCTCCAGAAAACATGGAACAACAAAACAAGTTTACATCCAAGAAGCATCAAAAACCTAAGTTAAAAACCCAACTCAAAAGACTTCAAGATATGATGCACAAACTACAAAGGGACCTTGCAAACACTCACATTGAAATCTCCAGCATACTGCTAAAGAAAAAAAAAAAGTCAAAGATGATGTCACCAGAGAAGCATGCTCAACCAAACAGAACCCAATTTATTATGCTTTGAGGACAAAGCATACCTTAAGGGGTGGCAATGTAACAAATATAAGTAAGTAACTATTATTAAATAATAAACATAAATACTAATAACTATAAATAAATATAAATAATCAATAATAAATAACTATCAGTATCATTAATGAAAGGTCAACCGTCACACCTATTCACCTTAGTGGCCAGTCAATGCCTCTATAGGTAAACCACCACGAAATATTGTAACATCAATCAATTATTCAGTAAAATATCTTTATACATTCAGATTGCATTGCAGATCTTATTTCTGTTATTTCCACATCTAGAGTGTAACATTATGACATCATTTCTTTATTACATCATCAATTATTTATGCCATCATAGATAACATTACAATGTCTAGCCGGTCAAACACCCCTTATCTCTGCTGATTCCAAGCTTTTCTAATCTGTTTGATATTTTATCGAAGACTTAGCTAACGGGAATATTAAAACACAGTGATGCCTGTCAGGTCCAATAATTCAGGGCATGATGAATGCCTG
The DNA here is from genome assembly GCA_027924585.1 of Larix kaempferi. NCBI lineage: Eukaryota > Viridiplantae > Streptophyta > Pinopsida > Pinales > Pinaceae > Larix > Larix kaempferi. Next base: position 28,564,589 of record BSBM01000089.1, read on the forward strand.
TGTTGTACATGTAATATATTTTTGCACAGCTCACGATATACACGATAAACTCCATGTTCACTGTATGTTTACTATTACCAGAGGTTTAATTCCTCGGATGTTAGCAGCTTCTTTACTTCACATGTTTGTTTCCATATATTCTTCTGAACATATGTATGTGGAATTAGCATTCCGGAACCACAGCGATCGCATAAAAAACGTTTAGCATCAAGCCTCTCTAGATTCCTAAATGCGGACAAGTAATATTCTTAACTAGACAACATTGTCGAAAAATAAGCAAAATTATCATTTAGTTCGCCGCTACATTTAAAAATGAACTTTGAATATTTCTGCCCGAGTCAGTGTTATTTTTGTGCTCAGATTCTTTGTAGAGAAAGCTTTTAAATTTGTTCATTTTCTTGTTTGGCAAGTTCTTCTTTAAACAAAGTACCATGAAGCATGTTATGATTACATTAAAAAGCCAGTTTAACAAAATCTAAATCCAATTCTAAGATAAATATTATAATTTATTTGCTAAATCATGTATTACAATGCCAGCAAAAAACCAATTGGAATTCATCTAAGAGAAGTATTATTTGCTAAATCATATTTTGGAACGCCAACACAAAGAACTAATCCCATTCTTAGTATTTCGTGCTAAATCTTCTCTGTTATGCCTTTCCTTTGCAGCAACTCGATTTTTTCAACGTACAGGTGAATCAAAGATAGAGGACGACGATGTAGTTGGGTTGGCAGCTATCACCTGAATAGCTCACCATCACCAATCCATTATACAGCTGCCTAAGGTTTATGGCCATCACACCTGTATGATGATAAATTTTGTTAGTCTATTGTATTTATTATTATTGGGTATTAATTTTACGTGGATAGCTCACCATCAACAATCCATTATACAGCTTCCTGAAGGTATTATAGTCATCATGCATGCATGATGAAAATTTTTGATAGTCTATTGTATTTATTATTATTGGGTATTGATTTTTGTAGCATGTTTTTATTTACGTGGACAAAATTGGATTCTGCCTGCCAATCAAAGGATGTATTGAAGAGCTATATGGATGAATGATTAAAATGATGAATTTAATGTACGTATGTCAGCTGGCAAGTTTTGTGAATGGAATTATCTTAGATCTTGGTATCTTTTTTTATCTCATAGGAATCCAAAGATCTACATTTGTAGATTTGTCGAAGAATAATAAACATTGGGGTTTTCTGGGTTCAAGTTCAACATGTTCAAGTTATATGAGTGAGATCTGAATCCATTAGAGCTTTCAAAGTAAGAGAGTACAACGTGATTGTAGATTAGCCATAGGGATTAAGCAAGAATGCACATACTATAATCAATAAGATCGAGAAGTTAAAATCAGGGTAGCTTTCAAAGAACCATATTTTTAGTGTTGAAACTTCAATGAATCTTTATAATTTTATATTTGGTGAAAGTGTTGTGTAATGTTATTTGAGCATTTTAAATTGAAAATTATGGCAATTTGTTCAAGTAAAATTAATTTATCCTATCAAATTGTGGGTGAATATTTAGTTAGAAAAAGGCTAAACATTGTACTTATGCAACTTTTTCTAGTTTGTTGTCATTGGATATTCCTACTACAATGGAATTGTGTCATGTTGACATTTGATATATGCAATTTCATCAATCCAAATTAATTTTTGGTAGATTTAAGGATAAATTTTTTTATTTCCATTCTTTTTACTTAGAGTAGTTGGAAAGTGATCAATTCAAAGTTTTTAGACTATGATGTCACTTACCCAAATTCTGAAAATATTATTTTATTTGCAAAATACTTTATGTTAAATTTTAATTTCAAAGTTTTGAAATTATGACCAAGTTTGATTAAGGATGAATGTAATTACTGATTATTATTATTTAAATAAATTAAGTAGGAGACAAACACCCAAGGGAACTGTTAAATGAGTGTTTACTGACCCACTAGGAGGAATGGAAGCTGTTGGAAAGCATGGGACAGATGGCAGCAATTGCACTTCACCACTAGCTGTTGGTTATGGGACAACTACCCTAATAATGTGGCATTATCCCTCAGGTGGTGGGAGTGGGTAGGCAGCTCATTTAATGACCAAGTAACAACTGAAAAGGCTTAGGCAGCCTACATAAGGCAATTTCGAATTGAGCAGGCAGCTCTTACACAATATTTTCTGCAGAAATATTCCTAATGTGCATCAGGTGATCATTGAGAGATTCGAATAGGGAGGTTAGTTGTGAGTGTAATCATAAGTATGCAAACTATTTTGATAAGGAGAACCAGCAGAGCTAGTGCAGGTCTTTTGGACTGCTAGTTCTTGAAGATTTGACAATTATTCTTACTGCAAGTGGAGATCCTAAATTCCTAAGTTTCTTCTTCCTGGTGGTTCAGTGAAGAGGCTCGAGGGTCCTAAGGCAAGTAACTTGGCTATCTTCAGGAATTGGTTGGGTGGAACAGTCTTCTTGGGTTGTTTGTTTCCCTACATAATTAATCCAGATTCTACTGTTTCCTAATTTGTTTTAGTTTAGTAAAAATTATTAAACTATGTCTTTGTAAAATAATTGATTTCTGATTTTGTTTAAGTTTGAATGTTAAGTTTAATGATAGTCTGAATTGATAATCCAATCTCTACATTTTTCCACATGTTATTTGCATCGTACTCTAGTGTAGAGAAGCAAATTAAATATGGATGAAAGATAGGCAGATTGCCATCGATTAGACAGATAAGTACAGTAATTGATATGTTTTCCATTTTCTACCCAATAGTTAACAATAGTAGAAATTACTATATAGTATCTAAAATAGTATAAAATATTTTATTGTTTATTGAAAAACAAATATCGTTTATTCTCTGTACAAATATATTATGTTTTCTTATCTCTAATATTTACATAGGAAATAAATGTAATTCAAATTTCCACACATCATTTTGTAAATAGATAGTATTGCTGCAAATGAATAGAATTGCTAACGATGGACATAAGCTGCGAATCACAGTCAATACACGGTCTTCATATTTCACACACACATTGTTTTTTGTATAATTTTTCTGTTATAACATTTTCATTAATTATTTTAGTATTATCAGATAATGAAAACAATGTAAACCCTATCTTGTTTCATCCATCTTATTTCCATTTATTTTTACAATCTGTATGTATTGTTCAAAGCTGGGTTTCGTATCAAAAGCTAGATAGTATTTCCAAACCCATAACATCGTTTTTCTACAGTTAAACAAAAACATGATCTATATCCTTAGTTAAACTACAGTACCAAAACCCTAGCTTTTGCTCGAAGGAATTTCGGAATTTTACTTATGAAAACATCTTTTAAAATCGAAAGGAATCTAAAGCGTGGACGTAGCCCTGTTCATTTCTTTTACAGACAAAACAACTACTTCGTCATTTTCAAACACACAGAGTTTTTTTTAACTACAAAAATGCATATAGCTTTCATGTTCAATGGACATTATCTTTTACACAGAACTCAATGAATAGCATAAACGAACAATATAAAAACAACATTTTCCATTGCCGAGATTTAAAACGTAGCATACCGAGTGTAACGAGCTTCGGCTCCAAAATCTTTATCATTAGAAACTGAACCCAAAAACATTTCCAAGTTTAAGTTTCGAACCCAACTCAGGTTCCAGCGTTACTTAGAAAGCATCAACATATCAGGTCAACATTACATTTCCAAACGAAAACTACGCAGGGTTTATCCCTACCTTAAAGCTCTTAAAACGAGTATTGAAAACTCTCAGCCTTGATGAGCTAAGTATCTAACTAAGTTGTGTAACATTTAAACATATGAGAGTCTTCACCCTGTACAATTATTACTTTAACACAAAAAGTTCTTCAAAGAAACTCGACTGACAGACAACGCCGAAAGGCTTGGTGGAATTCTGTTACTCATTTTGTTGAAAACCTCATCAACCAAGTCCGAATGGGCACTTACGAGGGTTTGGGGACCCAGAGCTTACGAGGAATGAAGGCTGCCAACCTTTTCCAAACCCTTGCCCAAGTCGTCCTTCGAACCCTGCAATTGACATAACAATTTCCGAGAGTTAGACAAATTGATTCATATAAACTGTAAGTCGAACTCTCAACAAAAGAACCACTGAGTTTTCGAAAACGCTTACCTTTCGCAATAAGTGAGCGAGCTCTTCACATTCATTAACAGACGACGAGCTTTTGTTTTGGACCGAGACCTGGATACCTTTATCCTTTATGCAGGAGTGTGTGTTTTCACTCAAACTTGGGATCGAAACTACAAACTATCAACTCGACAGCAATTCAAACCAAAGATACAACAGTCTAGCACAACGCCATTACAGTGAGAATGAAACCTGCAACTTTAAACTAATCCTACAGATCACGAGGTTGAATCCTCTTCTCCTTTTCGGCTAAACCCTAACTTTCAGCAGCCTATCGGCCTTGTTGCTTGAAAACACTAGTGACACAATGAAAGACATTCACTCCTCATCAACCAACACAACGACGCAACACTAGGGTTGCATCCAATGACCTGGATTCAAACCGATCAATGATCACTAGTGTGCCAACACATTTACATTGGAGATCGTATAGCTACTGCATTTATTACTCCATTATTAACACAAGCACGACCTTGCCACTGTTGCTCTTCGTGGATTGTTCATACAGCCAGCTCAGAGGAGTTGCACATAGAAATCTTACACGGTGGCTTATGCAGTCACCCTTGCATTGTTTTGCATGCCATGGAAGTGTTAATAGTCCTCGTCACCACAATGTATGGGACGGCCATTAATGCAGGACTATAACACAATCTCCAATGCTAGCTCGTTGCACATGCCAAACCAACAACCTGTCAATTCGATTTTAATACGAGTTAGTACCATGTATCAAACGATTTAAGTTTCAAAGCTTTTGATTCACGAATTAAAACATTAGTGATATGTTAAATTATGATTCAAAGTTTATACAGTTCCAAGTTATGTTTGCGATTTAGAATAATTGTGTTATATGTATGTAATATTTAAAGATTTACATAGCAATCGTTATAGTTTCAAATTTTGTTAATATTCATAGTTGTAACGTATATTACATTTATATGTATGTTTCACAATGGTGAACGTTAATTAATTATAAGCCACGAGGCATATATACATATCATATAGTCAAACATTGTCAATGTATAGCATAGGGTTAGGAAATCATAAGAATTATAATGTAGCATTGTAATTTTCTATTATTGTTTATATTTTCTCATAGTTTTCATTATTGCAAACGATAAAAAGATAGAGTTTGCATTTTTGGTATTTCGAACTAAACCAGTGTTAGATTTTAGTATGAAAACTATGTAAATACTTTGTACTTCATACTGTAAAATTTTATTGCAAGAATTTAATGAATTTAGCATTACATTTATCACATCGGTACTATGAAAATATTAATTAACTTAAGACAGCGGCAAAAGCCAGTTAACATAAGGATGATGGTCATAACAACTTAACAGCATGTAAACTTTCTAGACGTCATTGTTTTCAACATTGATGAATGGTAAGACAACGTTGAAAAACCAGTAAGCAGCACTAAACATATCATACTTGTAGATACTTTGTTTTCGCAAAAGAATTCACAATATTTTATTATTCAACGTAGAATTGAAATACACACGTACTTTGAATTTATGTAGTTATGAATCTTCTTACTTGTTGTCTGCACATAGAAACATTTCAAATGCTTTAGCGTTGTAGCTAAGTAAACTCCAGGGTACCTCGTAGGACACCCTTGGACATCAAAAAACAAACTGTCAGTGTCTTGTCGAAATAAAAGTATCGCATCATATTTCTAACATGTTTGTGCATTTATTACAATAATCATGTTGTCAAAAGTGTGTTAAGTAGTCGTTATTGTTATAGCCAAAATCTACTCATCATCAGATTCAGTGTATACATCCCTGAAGATACTTGGACTAATAATCATCCTGGGAGGGTTTGTACTCATTTGTGTTAGATTCTAAAGGGTCGTCGCAGGTTGCACACTAGCAACGTGCGACGTTGCAGTCTGTTCCACTGTAGGGTGCGACGAGGTCTGTTAATGGGCAAAAATAGCTTATTCGAGATTCTTCTCGAAACTTGCTCATTTAGGGGCTTATCCCTGACCTCTAGGGGAGTTGGTACTCGACTCCTAACTCCTTGGGAGGATCCCCTATCTCTCTCCTACCCTTCCTCAACCTATCCTATCCATACTCTATCCATTTAGTCCTATATAAGTGAAGCTCACTCCCATACCAAAAGGAGGAAGACTAAGGCATCCATACGCTGGTGAAATCTACCTTGGAGGAAGACTATGGTATCTACATGCTGGTGAAATCTCTCTCAAGACATCCCCATTCACATCTTGGAGAATTCATGCTTCCTTGAAAGGACATGGCAATTGGCTTGGTCAGAGAAGGGTTGCTACGTTAAGTCTCTGGTTGTAGTCCTATATCTCTATCATGTACTCCTCTATTTGCAGTAATACAAACGCTTTCCACCGATATCGTTCTTATGTGTAATGATGTTGTGTTGTTTACCTGCTTAACTGTTTACATAGATCTCTTATTGTATAGATGCTCTTTACTCGTTTCTCTTTTCTATGTCTTGACAGGTCTTGCAGCTTGGATCTGACGACCATGGGACGTGGAGCAACATTCGGGAGAAATGATAGCGGACCAAAGAGGTAAGACATCTAGCACTTGATCCTTAAGTAGATCTAGGAAACGTGTTTGTAGTCTATTCTATTTGTTCTAGACTCGCATTGAGCTAGGGAGATTCTGCTTGCGCTCGCTCGAGTGGATTGTCCGGTAACAAATCTGGTGACCATACTGGGGAGTACTGTTTGTTTTGTTTAGTAGTCATTCATCTGAAAGTCATTTTTAGTAGATTACTTCACACGAGTCTGTTTATCGTTTTTGCCATTCACTTTCAGATCTTCACATTGAAGGTTCTGATCTTCTTCCTCTGAGTCTATACAACTTAGTTCCAAGTCTGCTTGTGGTTCATTCTTGAGAGATCTGATTCATTTTTGAATCTAAAACTCGCCTGTCGCACCTGGGAAGTGGAAACAGAGCGACACTGTGTTTTTCTGAGTCTCTGTCCTTTGTTTGTTGTTTACTCGTCGCAGCTTGTGCATTGCTAAATTGCGACACCGTCGCACCTCTCGTGTAGGAAACCCGCGACGTTGCACTGTCTGCAAAGACAGAGTGCGTCGATCTATCAGAAGTTGACATACAGGAATCCATTCTCTCATTTGACAGTCTGAGTCTTGGTCTGATGTTTGGATGCTCTCTGTGCTACAATATCCAGCCAGAGACCCCTTTGATAATTTGTGTGTTGAGAGTTTGGTTTCATTTGGATTGACTTTGGGTTCCGTCTTGGACAAGCTTGAAACTGGTAGTGGTGGATACTTTGGTCTCCTCCACCTTCATCCGTTCATTCTTGCATTCCCTTCCTTCCATCCCTGATCTGATCATTGCATTGGATCACCTTCCATACCTCATCTACTTTTGTCTTGAGCTTTGCTTGCTGCTACTTGATTTTGAGTAAAGTGTGTTTTTTAGCTTGGTTGAGTGCTTGTCTTTTCTTGAGTTTTCTGAGTGTATGAGTGCTGCAAGTAGTGTTTTCTTTTCAGTCATTTAGGTCTGAAAGCAAAGTTGTTATCAAGTCTATTCTTTGATGCATCTATTGAAAAGATTAAAAGTGCTTCTTTCCCATTGTTTCTCAAAAAATTATTGAAGAAAGATTGTTGTGCATTGGAAAATTATTGTTTATATTTTGGAAAAGTTGAATGAATGTATGATCTCTTATGTTTTTCTCGAATTATGAATTGCTCATTTTCTTGAAAGACTTAAAGTACACTTCGATTTTTGCAAAAACTAATTCCATGCTAAGGAAAGATAGATGTATTTTTAATTTTTGTTGCCTTTAGATCATTGAAATTGAAATTGAAAAGCTTGCATTTTTCATTTCAGAGTCCTCTCTTTTCATCACTTAGGGTCATTTTACTTTGAAAAGAAAAAGAAGAGAAAAAAGTTGCTTTGATTTAGTTTAGTAGTGTTGTGTATTTTTGTGTTTCGTTGAAAAAAGAAAAGAGTACTTTCATTGTCAAATTTCTTTGAATTGAGATTGTGTTGCATTGAGTTTGTTTGGCAATACCATTGGAAAGAAAAAGCTTTCTCTTTCCCATAGGTAGAATTCATCGAAAGAAAATAATATTTCGTGCATGTAGCTAGGGCTTGCATTATGTTTCCGATTATGTACTCACCTCATGCATTCACCTAACCGTCCAAGATAAAATTAACGGTAGAACTAGGTAAAATTTTTAGCAACTTGTGTGTAAGTTAGAGACGTGTTCCGACGTCGTTAAGTGTGGCAGCTGTCGTTATTTGCCAGCACTGTAGTCCGAGGGTATTGTAGTCTTCCACGTACATTGGTATATCGAGCTCCTTCACGTACCCACCAAGTACCATAATCCATGCTTGGCGTATATCGAAGGGTGTATCATGTACTTGACACGTATATCGGAAGGTCTCGTGCCAACGGCTGTGCATTAGACAGCACCACTATGGATTTGAGCTCTCATGTACCTTGCGTATATCGGGAGACACCATTAGGATTCCTGAAACCAACCGAGTTAACCATTTGGCCGTCTTGGCAAAGCAATACACCGAGAACAGCACTCAGGGAGATTAGCACGCACGTATTGTCCAGGTAATTGGGTATGCAGGCAAGGGTACAGTCCCAATCCTCCGTGTCACGTCATATTGTTGGACCCTGCAGTGTATCGCGGTTTGTAATGCCTTGATAATCCCGTGAGGTTCTAGACTTTTGAATCCACTCTGTCACATAAGTTTGCTTGTTGCTTTAGTTTGAGTAGGTTTTTTCTAGATTGCTTTTCTTTTAGCATACCCTTAGGAGAAATGCTGTTTCGGTCTTTTTTGGCTGATCTTCCTGATACTCTGGCGGATTTTCCCTGGAGAAGGTCCCGAGGATCTTGAACTTATCACCCGAATATCCCCTTAATCTGGAGGTTATTTGTCACGTCCCCATTTTGACCCCCTTTGTATTTAATCGTAAATGATGTAAATATTGTAATTTGATCATGGTGAGGAGCTCAAGGCCAAGGCCCCACCATTGACTTAGCATTTTGTATCGGCAATTAAAAATAGATGCCTATTGTTCTTGTGCGAGATGGGCACAATGTAAATAAGACATCATGTAAATACGAATTTTAATGGAAAAACCCACAGCTAGCTATGCAATGCAACAAAGAGATGGGGCATGATTCTACAAGGAATAGGGAGGGAAATTATTCAAACCCTTGAGCCAATGGTGTCAGCCCATGTGTCAATGAGAAAACGCAAGAACCCTTAACTATCCATTTTGTCTCATGCACCCAATCATTTAATTCTTCCAAAGATTGGTTGGGGCAGTTAATGTCTTGGGATTGGGGAAGTATGGCAGTCAGATTTTCGTGCATGGGCAAGCCATCAACCTGGAAATCGTATTTTTGGCTTGCTGGGCAAGAAAACCCCCACGAAATGCTGCCTAAGGAAATTCTTCATCCATTACGTTCTTCCTTTCACGCAGAGGGAGCTCACTGGAATTTATCCTCACGTTTTTCACCATAACCCTGCGTTTTTCCATGCCCAGGAACTCATTTTTGGTATTGTGCAATCGCTGGGGAAGGAGGGACGCGAATTGGGACTGAGGGAGAGGTCGTTTTTGCCCCTGGGGCATTTTTCTGGAATGGGTTTTCTCTCCGAGTTGAATTTTCCAAGTGCCCATACGTTTTGAGTCTACCCACGTTTTTTTCTGAAGCTCAGGAAACCCCATCTCATGCATCCCACTGTTGAAACGTTTTTCTCATGCTCAGCAAGTGTAGCTTTGTTGTTATGTGCATCCTTGTTTTGATGTGAACCTATGAGCAAGAAACTGGAGTGGTAGTGGACAGAATTGGCTTGATAAACCTAGTGTAGGGAGTAACCTCTCAAGAAGATCAAGAGGGCTGGCTACTTTTCTATGCACATCCTGAGAGCACTAGAAAGGAAGGTATGGCTTGAGGGACTGTGTGGCAGTGAAGAGAATACTTCCTTGTGTTGGGTGTGTAGGCATTGTGAGTGCCAAGTTGAATAGATCGGGGAGAGGTACCCATAGCTCTGTGGTTGAGCTCACTAGCTTAGCAATTCTTCCCTTCCATTTCCTAGCAGCATGATAAACCCAATTGTAGATTGGCTTGGCTCATCTTGGTGAATGCTTGGCTATGTGTGAGTCTGCTATTCCCTGGTTCCTTGTAGAGATCATGCCCAGATCGGGGGTGGCAGTTGTATCAAGAGGTTGATAAGCACAACTGGCCTATGGTTGGGTGGAACGTTGCAGTTGCATAGCCAGTTGCTTGGGACTACTTCGTTTTAAGATAAGTACTCTCATTTGCTATTTCTGCAATGCCTAGATACTTAATGGCTATCATGACATGCTAAGTGTATGCTAGATAGTAACATGACTTTAATTCTGCTATGATTAATTACAGTATGCCTATGACATGAACAGATTGAATGTCTTGAATGCATGATGGACATGTGATAGATTTCTAACCCTGCTGTGTGTTAATTTTGCACATGTTTTACTTCTGTTGTGTTACCTTAGATTTCCACATTTGCATGCCTGTCTTTTATGTTATGTGGACATTTTTAATTAGTGATTATAGGGCTAATTGCCCAGTTTTAGTATCACGATCCCCTCCATGGCACCGGTATGATGGGTGGGGATGTGATATTATTTCGAGGGTAAGAATGGATCAGCGTAACGCGGTCATAGTTACTGAAGTGGAGAATCCCACTTTGAATGTTGGCGGACTTTTGTTTCCACTAGATTCACCTGCCTCTCATCCGCACAGGATGAAGGAGCACAAACCCCCACTTCACATGACCTTTCTCTCGTCATCCTGGGGGAGCCTGGATCGTTGGAATGGATAAACTGACCCCAGGATGACCCTACAGCAGCTGTTGGTCCTTCAGCAGCTTATTGGACATCTTTTACAGATCACCTAGTGGCTCATTTTGCCATCTAATCCCCACCTAACTGGACTACTCCAAAGTTCACTAGGCCTTACTATAGGCCTGACCCTGCCGAGATTTTCGGCTCCATCCATGAACATTTGGAATAATTACGTATTAAAGGTGATGAGCTTTGAAGACAAAGTCTCGAGCGATACTCTGAAGAGTTCCATAATTGTCATTTCCAAATAAGACTTGACGACAGAAATACCCCAGTTCATTCGATATCTTTCGGATCACTTGAAGCACCCCACCACGTGACCACTAATGAGGCTGGTCAACCCTCGCAGGAATCCAGTCCTGCACCTCAAGTGAACCAACTGGTGGAAGGACAACGGTCCAACACACCTATCACTACCACAGTTACTTTACCAGTTCCTCTCCCTCCTCACAATTCGAGGGGAGGGTATTCCATTCCTATGGATTATCTTATTGGTAATGTTATTACCACAGTAGCTAGTCAACAACCTACGTTGGTTCAACCTTTGAATAGTGGTCAACCTGCTATGGCTGGGGGGAAACCCCTGTTTCTAACCAGAACATAGGTGGTGGGATCCCCAACGGACCTTCCGTTGGACCTTCCCAACCCGCTAGACCGTCCACCACGGGATTGTCTCATGTTGGAGGGCTGTCAAATGTAACTCAACCCTCATGGAGTCAAGCGTATCCAGGTTTCGTTAACCCTGTGCCGAGCCAACCTAATCCCGGAAATGTGTTATATGGGATACCTTATCTCGAGAATCCATACACTCTATGAGGACAACAATCTATGTTGCAACACGGACCCCAACCGACTATCCCGCAAGTACCACCACCCCCGAACGGTCCTCCCCCACCTCCTGTTGGAGGCGGCGGCCCCCCACCTCCTGTTGGAGGCGGCGGCCCCCCACCTAACATTGGTGGAGGCCCACCTCATTTTACCTACAACACCCCTCACCCCTCCGGTGGTGGCGGGAATGGTCTACCACCTCCTCCGGGAGGAGGCGACGGCAGACCACCCTATCATGGTGGAGAAGGACATTTCCCTTTGGGTGGCGGCGGTGGTCCACCACCCCCTCCAGGCGGAGGCGGTGGAGGACCTAATTACTATGGTGGTGGCGGTGGTGGTGGAAACCCTCATCCTTTCGGCAACGGAGGTGGTGGGGGCCCCCATCCATTTGGCCACGGAAGTGGTCCACCACCCCCTCCAGGCGAAGGCGGTGGTGGGCCACCTTATTACGGTTATGGACCCTCACCTCCTCTCAGTGGTGGCGGCGGACCTCCACCCCCTCCCGGAGGTGGAGGTGTACCTCTACCTTATTGGAATGGACCACCTTATGGTGGCGGACCTCCTTACGGTCCGGGTGGCACATCCCCCTACGATCAGTTTTATCCTGGTACACCTTACGGTCAGTTTAGTCCTTACACGCCATATCCGTATTATCAATATGCGCAGCCTAATCCACAGCTGCCCTTTCTGGCCACTTTGGACCTACCTGACCTCTCCCGTTTAACCAACGATCCTATTTACCATGGATCTAACTGGCCACCGATTCCGGTGAAACTTCCGTCTGATATCCCCAAGTTTGACGGCAAGCCGGGTGAAGACCCCAAAAACCACGTGATGACATACCACTTATGGTGTTCATCTAATTCCCTAATGGACGATTCAATTCATCTTAGATTGTTCCAAAGGACTCTCATTGGTTCGGTTGCCAAGTGGCACATTGAGTTGCCACTGCACTCTTTTCTTGATTTTGGCTCTCTTGCTATGAACTTTTTGACGCATTTGCAGCTGCCTATACGGTATGAGATTGGTACTGAGCTTTTAACCTCACTCCTTCAGAATACTGCCACTCACATTTCTGATCATATCCACAAGTGGCGAAGGAGATGACCTCTCATTAAAGCTCCTATTCCAGATCAGCTCCTAGCAGACTGGTTTACAAAATCACTCATTCCCACCATAGCAAAAGATGTCGCCATGAGAGGTGTTGTCACCGAAGAACAAGCCATCGCGAGTGCCCATCTGTTAGATTTGGTCTACACTTAGTCTGGCACTCTATTCAATATTTTTCCTGACGCACCCCGGGACGTTAACAATCCCACGAAACCACATAAGGGACCCCAAACTGATGGGATCATTGGTTCCCTTAACACCTAGCCTGCTGCTAGCACTGTTGGATCATCTAACCCGGATCAGGATGGACACAACATCACCACATCAACCCCTCCTGCTATAACTGAAGAGGTGAATTCTGTTCAATCAGCTTCATCTCATAAGTTTAACGGCAAAAAGAAGAACAAGGGGAAACCCAAAAAATCTTCTGCCCAGCAGGAACAAAAGAGCACTCCCGACGATACCAAGCAGAAACGGAAACTGAAATATCCTTGTTTACTGTGCGGAGATGACCATTTCTCCAAGGAGTGTCCCCATAGAGACGAAGTGCAAAAGTTTCTTAGGGGTAAACCAACTCTCGCAGTCCTCAATGATCCATTTCCCGCTCAGAACCAGCAGATGATTGCTCAAACCCCCTCAGCCCAAGGGGAACCATCCAATACCACACATGTTCTCATGCTGTGTAACGAGACGATCAATTTGAATACTCACTTGTGATCTTACGAACCGGTCCCTTCGAAGGAACCTGCCGAAAGTAATACTGAAAAAGCTTCCGACTCCTTAACTGATGTCACTGTACCATCGACCTCTCTCACCATAGAGAGACCCTCTTTAGATTCGATATTGCATCCGCCCAAGAGTACGATTCGAAAAGTTGTTTTCAATCCTAATGCTCGAGCGGCACAAAATTACAATATCGTAGAGGACTTGGCCCAAGCTCCTTGCATCATGTCCACCCTGGAAGTTTTGCAGAATTGTCCTAATCAACGCAAAACTCTCCTTGTAGCCATTGGTGCAGTCGACCCGGATTCCTCGAATACCATCATGTTCCGACTTGACAACCTTAAGTCGAGGCTCTCACACCAGCTCGCATTCCAAGTTTTTGAGAACATTGCTGGGAAGATTGTCCATCACACTCTTCTAGACGAAGGTGCCTCCACTTCTGTCACGTCGATCGCCTGTTGGAGAGCCATTGGCTCCCTCGAATTGAATCATTCTCCTACCACGTTGAAAGCATTCGACGGGCGTGGCTTTCAACCTCATGGGCTCTTACAAGCTCTTGCAGTTGAGTTGGGCGGAAAGACTGTAACTGTTAACGTGGAAGTGGTCTCGGCCCCGTTAGATTATAATCTCTTTCTTGGTCGTAATTGGTTTTACACCATGCAGGCGGTAGCCTCTTCAGTCTTCTGCATAGTACAATTCCCTCACCAAGGACAAATTGTTACTATCGACCAGTTAGATTTTTGTACACCGGACGCCACTACTCATCCTGGTGACCATGTTACTTCCATTGGACAGATGTCAAAATAGTATGAGAGTGTAGGGGTTGGCCTTTTGAAAGATTCATCTCTCATGGGTGTTTTTCCTGCCGTGGACCCCCCTAATCATGTTGCTACGGTGAACATGATCTCCACGGAGATTTTATCTCACTCAAACGATGCTTGGTTTGTACCGGATGAAGCCACAACACACCTGCTTGGAGATATGATGCCTCTTTCACCCGCTGAACGCATTTACAAGGCTGTCCAATCAGCACCGGAGAACCATTTCATCGTGGCCTCCCCATCTTGTTCTCTACGACGGACGTCATCTCTACATGATCCCTTACTTCGAACTTTTCATTCAGACGAGTCCATCATGGAAGTAATGAATATCGACGACAGTCCGTGGGATGATCTCCACCATAGGTCATCTTTTCTTCCTTCTTTGGAGTACATAGAGAATAACATACATACCCTCTTTTCACCAGATATCTACCCATCCCCTCATTCCCCCATTCTTACATGTCTTACAGACACGGAGGGAAACTTGGCCAACATTGAGCCAACCACCCCGGTAGACATCTCGGTGAAACCTGGTATAGTGGAACACATTCACATAGGCCAGAAGTGTTCCCCTGAAGAAATCGCTGTTAGCACGGCCTTGTTGAATCAATTTCGAGACGTATTTGCTTGGTCCTATGAGGAGATGCCTGGGATAGACCCCGCAATTGTTTCTCACGAAATAAAAACCTATCCCGACATCAAACTTGTACGCCAAAAGTTGCGACCGGTACACCCCCGGAAGACTGCGGCAATAAAGGCAGAAATTGAAAAGCTCTTAAAGGCTGGTTTTATTTATCCCGTCCCATTGACGGATTGGGTCTCAAACATCGTTCCTGTGAACAAAAAGCAGGGCACCATTCGCGTCTGTGTTGATTATCGGGACCTTAATCGGTCTTGTCCAAAAGACAACTACCCAACCCCCTTCATCAACCAGATCATCGACAACTGTGCTGGAAGCGTCATCTTCTCATTCATGGATGGCTTTTCTGGTTACAATCAAATTGAGATCAACCCAGCTGACCAACATAAGATGGCTTTCATCTGTCCATGGGGTACGTTTGCATACCGCAAGCTCCCATTTGGCCTTAAAAATGCTGGCACCACGTTTCAGCGGGCTATGTCGTATGCCTTCGACAATATTAAGGACTTTGTGGAACCCTAGCTGGATGATCTCCCTGCTCATTCAAAGCAGCATGAGTTCCACATTGATCATCTGACGGCCATTTTCCTTAGATGCAGACGGTACAATATCCGTCTGAATCCTCATAAGTGTATCTTTTGCGTTGAGTCCGGATGCCTCTTAGGATTTATCGTTTCGAAGGATGGGATCCGCATCGATCCCTTAAAGGTGGAAGCCATCATCAACCTACCACCTCCAACTGATGTTACGGAACTTCAAAGTTTCCAAGGGAAGGCGATGTATTTAAGACGTTTGTTTGCAATTTCGCGGAGAAAACTCAGGGTTATATGAGACTGCTCAAGAAAGACGTCCCGTTCATTTGGAACGACCAAACTCAAAAATCCTTCGACAGTATCAAACATGCCATCACGCATGCCCCCGTACTCCAACAGCCTAATTATTATTGAGATTACATCTTATATCTCGCCGCTTCTGCTACCATTATCACCATGGTTTTGGTACAGGAGGATCAAAACGCCTAGGAACATGTGATATACTATGCAAGTAAAGGTCTAGCCGATGCTGAAACTAGATATTCACATGTCGAAAAACTTGCTTTCGCGGCAGTCATTGCCGTCTAGAAGTTCCATCACTACATCTTGCTCCACACCACCACTATCATCGCCGGCTCGAACCCCATGTACCACGTACTGACACATCAGGTGCTTGGGGGCAAGTATTCACGCTGGATTGTGATACTGCAAGAATTTGATCTTCTTTTCGAGAAAGCCAAGTCTAAGAAGTCTTTGGTGTTTGCCAAGCTCATTTGCGACCTTCCCCATTCTGATGCAGAAGTTGAGCGCAATGACTCCTTTCCAGATGAATCATTGTTTCTCATCAGTGCGACTGATCTGTGGTATGGAGATATCCTATTATATCTTCAAACCCAACGCTTTAATCCTCAACTTTTTCGTGATGACCGTCGTAAGATTCGTCACCATGCAAAGTATTATTTAATCATCAATGATACTTTGTATCATCGTGGCGTCGATTCAATTCTTCGACGTTGTCTCACTCACAATGAGGCTGAACGCGTTCTGAATGATTGTCACGCTGGGGCATGTGACGTTCATCTCTCTGGGATGGCTACAACCCATAAGATTTTGCACGCAGGGTATTTTTGGCCTACTATCTTCAAAGATTGTATTGAGGCCGTAAAAAAATGTCCTCCTTGCCAACACTTCCATACAAAGAAGCACACTCATCCTGCCCCACTACATCCGGTTATTGCCATTGGCCCATTTGCAAAATGGGCATTGATTTTATGCACTGTAAGCCTACCTCGGCCGGGGGGCATAGTTACATCATCGTAGCTATGGATTACTTCACAAAGTGGGCCGAGTCTATGACTACATACCAAAACGATGGCAAAACCGCCACACTCTTCATGTTTAATCATGTAATAGCACGGTTTGGAGTTCCGCAGGCCATAGTTACCGATCATGGTTCTCACTTTTAGAACCATATGGTTGATGAATTGAGTGACAGGTTAGGTTTTCGCCATGAAAACTCAACACCCTACTACCCGCAATCCAATGGACAGGTCGAGGCAATTAACAAGGTCTTGAAAACTATGATCCAGAGGATGGTAGGGACACAAAAGTCCAATTGGCATAATATACTCTTTTCAGCATTATGGGCCTACCGAACTACCGTTAAAACTGCCATAGGCTTCACTCCCTTCCAATTGGTATATGGACTGGAGGCTGTCTTACCGATAGAGTGCGAAATTCCTTCTTTACAGCTCGCAGTCGAACTTTTTCCGAACACTACTACTGAGGAAGAACGTCTCTTGCACTTAGCAAAACTTGACGAGTCTCGCCGAGATGCCGCTCTTTCTAATGAAGCGCATAAGAAACGCATCAAAGCCCAGTACGATAAGTCGGTGGAACCTCGTATCTTTAACGAGGGTGATCTGGTCCTCACTTATGACCAGAAGCACGATAAACTAGGAGCAGGGAAGTTCGAGTCCATGTGGCATGGACCCTACGTTATAAAACGTGTGTTGGAAAAAGGTGCCTACGAGCTTGAAGATTATGACGGAATCTCTTTAGGTGAACCTTGCAATGGGATTTACCTAAAGAGATACTACGCTTGATCTCTCTTGCATAGACTTGCTTGTATATACTGTACATGGCGTGTTTTTGTGTTTTTGTGTGGTGTGACGCATTTATTTTTGAGTGTCTTCCGATCTTGTTTTCACTTCTTATACCATGTTTTGTTTGTGTGTGTAGATGGCAACATGCTATGGATTCACAGACGGTGCCATCCGGCATACTCGTCACCTTGCTTCGACAGCCTGGGTACTGTATTTCCCAACAGGTGAGCTCATTAGCTCAGGAGGAAGTTGCCTAGGGTTTGCGTCCAACAATGCCGCAGAATATCAGGCAGTAATCAGAACCCTAGCTAATGCCATTTCCTTTGGTATGAACCACATTGTCATCCACATGGATTCTCAATTAGTGGTTTCCCATCTTAATCGGGTTTATGCCATCCACGATCCCACCTTACTCCGTCTCTTCAGACGAGTACATCTCCTAGCAAGGTCATTTGAATCTGTTCAATACCTCCACATTCCACGAGAGTTAAACACAGTTGCTGACTTGATGGCCAATTTCATTTTGGATTGGTACATTGGACACATAATATCCATAATATGTAAAAGCATTCACGACATGTAGATAAATGTATAGAAGCAAACATGTAAACACGATCACATCAATAATCATTTTAAAGACACATAATGTATAAACCACCGATAATGTATATATATATAAATCGCTCAAAAGTAGTGCTGGTACAAAATCTGAAGCACGATGGCTTTCAGTGAATCTCTACAAAAATATGAAGCATCATAGCTTTCAGTAAGTACAAAATTTGAGGCCTCTAAGCTCTCAATACAAGTATAAAAGTGCAATCAGGCTGGACGCCTGACCCGTACACCCTTGGCTCTAACAGCTCTCTGTCGTTGGGTGAGAAAGCAGTCCACGGTCCGAGCCACCTTGCGGAGTAAGGCGTTGAAGCGTACGGACGCTCCAACCCCAAATCTATGCATGGGCCTTGGTAAGTCATCAATAGCCAGCTCGGGTACCTCCACAATCAGCTCGGATAGGTTCCTGTACACCTCCTCCATCTCCTCGATGACAGCATGAGCACCTGCAAGAACGAATGCCTCCCCGCCTCTATCTCTCCTTGCCAGAAGGGAGAGACCTACTGGTCGCACGGGGCCCACATCTGCACACACATATTGTGTACTTGTCAGCACTACATAAAAAAATGATATAATATACAAAACTAAAAAAATATAGAAGGGTTTTGTTCTCACCAATATCACCCCATGCTGCACCTTTTAGTAACACCAAGTCGGGATCCTCCCGAAAGTCCGTACCACTGTATGGAAAGTCCTCGACCATAAGTAATTGGACTTCCAGCCAGCTAAAGAACTCGGGACCAAAACTGATGATGGGACCCCCACCATGGCGGGTCATCACCTCTTCCCACCTGAGCATTTGAGGATCTCTCGGATCCCTGTCATCCAGTACCACTTGCGGGTGCAAAAGAGGAACCCGCTCCAAGAGGGACGATACTATGATCGATCCATACCTGAACTGCTTGAGCTCCTCGTGCCAACACTTGGTTAGCTGATATCGGATGTTGGCAAGAAGACCCTCGCACCAGTTGAAAACCATGGGGGACATACAGTCCTTCGCATACAACATCTGGGTCCGAGTAGCCGTGTGTGGAGCTTGGCTACCCGTCACCCTAGTAATGGTAAGTAATATGGTCCGCAGTGGACGACTCACCACATCTCTGATGAGTATCTTCCCGCTGGAAGGACGAGAAGTAGCTATGCAGTGCTACGACACCATGTCCTCAACTGTATGGTCACTGGCCCGTGTGCCAGTAAGTTGTACAGTGTCCCCTCTTCGGGACAAACCGGTCAGAAAGTAGATATCCTCAATGTCAATCGTGAGGATATGCTCACCTATCACAAAGTATTATTGGGCCGCATCCCAACTCTGGAGCATGTGTGTCAATAGCGGGATCTGGGCTCTCATCCTCTGTATCTCAAAGAACTTGAGTAACCCGCAGTTTCTCAAAGCAGCCACACATTGTGGATTGTTTGCGACTTGTTCATCTTCTACTTCATGTTCTCTCTCTTTCCACTCCAATACCATTTTTGCTTGCTAGTAACCTTCCAAAAAGGACAATTAAACCTTGTTAGGTCCTTCCTCAACTTTCACAAACTCATTTTTTGAATTATTTTTTATGTTTGAATTGTGGGTTTCCGCCGTCGTGCCTCTCGTTTAGGTACAGCGCAACGTTGTCGCAGGTCTCATTTTCGAGGCTTGCAACGACTCGGTCTTGTCGCAAGTCCCGAAAGGGCCACTTGCGATGAGCTGAGGGCGCAATGGCCCTTCCACAAATCACCAAAAAACCCAAAAAATGAACATAAAAGCAAAAAGTGAACCACTGGAAAGTTGTTGGATGAGATTTAGGCCTACCTGGTCCGAACGGCTGGTGAAATGGTGGATCGTAGCTCCCGAAATTGACAAAGGAAGTTTTGGCTCCAAATTGGTACCTCTCCACCCAAATTGGCAATTTGAACAATGTTTCTATTATTGGCCCATATTTCTATTTATAAATAGAATGGAATATTCCTTTTTAAATATTTCGATGCTTTTGGGCCATTTATTATAGTTTCGACCATTTGTCATTATATTTGGGGCTATTTGACATTTTCTCTAGTGTACAGGAGTCGTAAAGTGGTCTTTTGTGTCATTTCTCGCGTTGCCAATGGTAACTACAGGTATGAACACCCCTTTTAATGTTTTGTCATTATTATTTTTTTGGTTAGTCGTAATTATTGCATGAGGGTGAGTTTACTCTTCGTTTGTTCTCGTACTCATCCAACCATGAGAACAAGTTTGGAGTTATGATTTATCACTTTTTCGGGCTCGTTAAACTTCCACGGAAAAGGACACCCCCCAGAGTCCATAATTAAGCTCTTTTCAGACTCCCTAAATATGAAAAGATTGCCAAGCGAAGTTGTCGCATTCACGCTTGTTAAAGTATTTGAATGGTCATCTTCTTGGTGATAGTTTACCCCTTTTTCAGACCAGGGGGCACTAATTACGAAAAATGAATACTCCAGCCAATCGTGACTAGAGGAGTCCTCTCCCGTGTTATTTTACCCTTTTTCGGGCGATGAGGTTAACTTTACGAAAAAGGACCGTTGGAGTCTTCTTTAGTCCTTTTCAGACTCTCTAAACATGAAATGGAAACCGAGTTTACCTTCTATGGACTCGTTAAATTTTCACATTGAAGGACTCGTCATGGGACGAACCCCTCCTATCCCAGGTTCAGAAAATGTTTGGGATTGGACTCATCTATGAGATGAGCTATACTGAGCATCTGGTTACCCTCATCAAGCTCGTAAAAAATACATGAGGCACTCATCATCCATGATGGGGAAAAAGGAAAGTGTTTGTATTACATACCTTAGTGGCAGTATACAGTGGTTCTTGAACATGGCACTCATCTGCATTTGCATACAATACTTGGGTCATCTGTTTGCCTATGAGTCCCTGCTTACTTTCTGAGTCTTGTTACTCCTCTGAGTCATTAGGAGAAAGCTTCCATCATCAGTTGCATTAGAAGTTTGCGTCATTCTCATGTCAATACTGCCAAGTCATGCCATGCCCATGTTCAAGAACACGTCCACTATTTATCATCTACAGTCAATACACACGTCATCATGTTGTTGTTACTTTGAGTCAGTCTTACATGTTGTTGCACCATCTGATCCACTCTACACTTCTTTTGTCGTGTTTCATGTCGACGGATTCATCCTTGTCGATTTCAGCACATCATCCAAGGATTGAATCTAGAAACCAACCAAGTACCTTGGCCCTGCATGCCTTAATGGCAGGTTACCTCGCTTTCATCATGAGTTTACATCATTGACTCTTGATTGAAAGATTTCATCTTCCGTTCGACTTCAAATCATTTATTCATGCTTGATGATATGTACTGTGATACCTTGGGAATCATTGACATTAATAATGATCTCCTTCGCACTTGTTAACGGTTTACATCAATGATCGGTAATCAAGTGGTTTCTACCATGTTCGACATCAAGACATTTGTAATCACATGGATAGATTCGTATCATTGCGGGTTCAACTTGAAGACCCTGGGGAGTCATGTTTTACCTAGGTTGCGATGGAGTTTGTATTGAGTCATATTACACGGATCCACTTTTGTATTGGTCGTGGCTGTGTTATCATCTCATCATGGATCTACGCTTGTGTCTAGTAGCCATGATTGTGTTTAGTCGGTCATTACTACCATGGATCTGCAATGTATTGGTCGGCAACCATGTTGTACTTCATATGAGATTGTCAGTTCAGAGTCAGTTGTACTGCAGCAGCGTCCTTCATCCGACAAGTCTTTTGCCATTATTTCTATTAAAGCACTTCACCTGTACATCCTTAACAGCTTCATTCTTTGGGGGGCATTCTGTTACACCCAAAATCTACTCATCATCAGATTCAGTGTATACATCCCTGAAGATACTTGGACTAATAATCATCCTGGGAGGGTTTGTACTCATTTGTGCTAGGTTCTGAAGGGTCGTCGCAGGTTGCACACTAGCAACGTGCGATGTCGCAGTCTGTTCCATTGCAGGGTGCGACAAGGTCTGTTAATGGGAAAAAATAGCTTATTCGAGATCCTTCTCGAAACTTGCTCATTTAGGGGCTTATCCCTAACCTCTAGGGGAGCTGGTACTCGACTCCTAACTCTTCGGGAGTATCCCCTATCTCTCTCCTACCCTTCCTCAACCTATCCTATCCATACCCTATCCATTTAGTCCTATATAAGTGAAGCTCACTCCCATACCAAAAGGAGGAAGACTAAGGTATCCATACGTTGGTGAAATCTACCTTGGAGGAAGACTATGGTATCTACATGCTGGTGAAATCTCTCTCAAGACATCCCCATTCACCTCTTGGAGAATTCATGCTTCCTTGGAAGGACATGGCAATTGGCTTGGTCGGAGAAGGGTTGCTACGTTAAGTCTTTGGTTGTAGTCCTATATCTCTATCATGTACTCCTTTATTTGCAGTAATACAAATGCTTTCCACCAATATCGTTCTTATGTGTAATCATGTTGTGTTGTTTACCTGCTTAACTGTTTACATAGATCTCTTATTGTATAGATGCTCTTTACTCGTTTCTCTTTTCTATGTCTTGAGAGGTCTTGCAGCTTGGATCTGACGACCATGGGACGTGGAGCAACATTCGGGAGAAAGGATAGCGGACCAAAGAGGTAAGACATCTAGCACTTGATGCTTAAGTAGATCTAGGAAATGTGTTTGTAGTCTGTTCTATTTGTTCTAGACTCGCATTGAGCTAGGTTGATCCTGCTCGCACCCGCTCTAGTGGATTGTCTGGTAACAGTTATCAAAATGATTGCTAACTCAGAAATTAAATTATGTTTATTACTAAACGGCTTTTTAATCATTGCTGTCGTAATCAGACATTTATTATTTTCCGCAATTATATTTATCTTATTTAATGCCGTTTTTAAAAGTTTTAAATTTTTACGAACATTTGGCATTTTACATATGACCAATCATTTTGTCTAAAATTAGACACGTTGACCAATTGTTTATAGTCACCCAAAGATATTTTTTCATTAAACTACATTAAAAATACCTAAAAAATATGGAATGAATCTTGTAAAAGCTAAAAACAAACTCAATTCTGCTCTAAAGATAGGGTCAAATGGCCTAGCTCGATTGGTAGATGCTTTTGTGTGAAAATTCATGGAGGTCTCATGATCAAATCCCATTGAATCTCTTTGGGTCTTTTGTGAAAGACACAAGCTTGGGTGAGGCACATTAACTCTTTTTTACATGTAAAAAGGCTCCAACGTGAACTATCCCATGAGTCGTAAATGTGTGGACTAACCTTGAGAGTTATCTTTTCTTTTCTCACAAGAGGACATATATTAAAAAATTGCTATAACTTCACAAGGTCTTCTAGACCCATTGTCCAAGGTGTAAATTTTCTGTGTTTCAAATTAGCTTGCTGGTTTATGTCAAGTTTCCAAATATTTGTAGTAAAATAATTTTCAATCAAAAACTACTTATCTCAACCAGAAAATTCCAGCCTCGAAATCTGTGCAATCACTACCTCAATTTTTGAGCTGTATGGCCCTTGATTTCTGTGCCCAACTTGCCTCAAAATCTATGCCCAGTTAGCTATATGAATTAGCAGCAATAAATGACTGTTGTACCTTCCTCAATAATTGTGCCCACAGCCTCGATTTCTGTGCCCGAAATACCTCAAAAACTGTGTTGTATGGTACAACAATAATGCTGTTGTACGGCCCTCAAAAATCGTGCCATTGTTCAGTTGTATAGTGCCTCGAAAATCGTGCCAATCTCATGTTGTATGGTCACCTTGGAAAACGTGATGGTAATAAATGATGCTGCCTCGATTTCTGTGTTATGCATTTAATGCCCTTCCTGCTGTCTCGATTTCGATGCCAGTTGAAACTTGCCTAAATGCTCTCGAAATTCGTGTTGCTCTCTTGCTCTCTCTTCAGCTCACTCTCATCTCAAAAGTGAGTTCTCCTTGCCTCCCTTGCCTTTTTGTCTAAACCCTAGGGTTCTCCAAATCCAATGGATGAGATTAGATTAGATCAATGGATGAGATTAAATGCTCTCATTTAATTCTCATAAATATTAATTTCACTCACCCACTTAAATTTTCCAAAAAGTAACTTTATGTTCTAAAGTCAAATTAAATGCTTTTCACAAGTCATTTAATGCAAGGGTCACTTTTTCCCCCTTTAAGTGACTTAGGAAAAAGTCAATAGGAAAATACACTTCCTAGGTACAAAAATCAACACTCCCTCTTACTGAGGAAGGTGTTCTGCACCACTCCCAACTTGTCTCTGAAGAAGACAAACTTGCCCCTCCCCAAAGATTTTGTCAGGATATCTGCTACCTGCTCATCAATGGATATGTACTGCAACTCTACTGCTCCTCTCTGAACGTAGTCACGGATGAAATGGTACATGATCTCAATATGCTTTGACCTGTCATGGAAGACTGGATTCTCAGAGAGATGAATGCAACTCTAATTGTCACAGTAGATCACCATAGGCCTAAGCTCCTGATCAAACAAGTCTACCAATAGCTTATGAAGCCACAGTGCCTCGCAAGTAGCCTGATTGGATGCCATTTACTCAGCCTCGGCAGAACTAAACGCAACAGACTTCTGTTTCCGACTGAACCAGGACACTGCTGCTGAGCCCAAACTGAAACAACAACCGGAAGTGCTCTTCCAATCCCTCACACTTCCTGCCCAGTTTGAATCTGTGAAACCAACCAAACTGACTCCACTCAAACCCCTGTAGTCCAACCCATAGTCCACTGTACCTGCAAGGCATCTCGACACATGTTTTGCGGCAATCCATTGTACACTCCTAGGCTCCACCATGAATTGGCTAAGAGTGTTCACCGCAAAACACAAATCTGTCCTGGTGTTGACTAGATACATCAACGACCCAATGAGCTGACGGTAAAGTGTAGGATCCACCAACTTACCCTCAAAAGCATGAATCTGCTTCCAGTTGGTGATCATAGGTGTGGACATCGACCTGCAATCCTCCATCCGAAATCTCCTAAGAATATCAACTGCATACTTCCCCTGTCCCAGGAAAATATGACTGGGCTTTTGCCAAACCTCCATCCCCATATAATAATGCATCAACCCAATGTCAGTCATCTCATACTCAGTAGCAAGGTCTCTCTTGCAATGTGCAATGAGACATTCCTCTCCAGTGATAAACAAGTTATCAACATATAACAAAAGAATGAGAGGATCTCCACCAACCACAATGTAATAAAGGTTGGGATCAGCCTCACTTTTTTGAAAACCCATCGATGTCAAATATGCATCAATCCTGGAGTACCAAGCTCTAGGAGCTTGCTTCAGTCTATACAAGGCTTTCCTCAGCCTGCACAAATGAAAATCTCTCCCATGAATCTCAAATCCCTGTGGCTGCTCTAAGTAAACCTCCTCCTGCAGAAGACCATTGAGAAATGCGGTCTTCACATCCATTTGGTGGATCTTCCAACCCATCTCTGCTGCTATAGAAATCACTGCTCTTATGGAAGAATAACGAGCAACCGGCGCAAAGGTCTCATCATAATCAACTCCCTCAACCTGTGAAAACCCCACTGCCACAAACCAAGCCTTGTACTTCTCCACACTACCATCTGCAGCATGCTTCACCTTGTAGATCCACTTGGAAGTCACAACAGACTTCCCCTCTGGTCTCGGTACTATCTCCCATGCATCTTTCTTCATGATGGAATGGTACTCTTCCATCATGGAATCTCTCCAAACCTGATGCTGAGAGGCCTCCTCAAAGGTGGAAGGCTCTGAATCACGAAGACTTGCAAGAAGATCCATACCCAATCTATCCGGCATCGCTACTATCCTGACCTCCTCCTGGGGCCTACCAAATGCCTCTGTCTCCTCCAAGGTATCATGAAGCCATTTAGGCTTCCTCCTCCTTGAAGGCGCCTCCCATACTGGTCTATCCTCATCTACAGAACTCCCAGAAGTAGATGGTCTAACACCCCGAGGACTAGTGACTGATGAACTAGTCCCTGAAGAACTTGTAACCTGAGAACCAGAACCTGAACCTGTCCCCGAAGTACCTGTCACCTGAACCACTGAACCTGTAGAACCTGTGCCTGTAGCCTGTGATCCAGTCACTCCGGAAACCTGTGGACCTGAGATCTATATCGAAAAGCCTGAGTCACTTGAGGTGTGGAAGCCGGTGGCTCCCCATGCTCCAACTCTCTGGACTTCCTGAAGGCTCTCTTCTCATCAAACTTCACTTCCTCCCTCACAACAACCTTCTTCTGGCCAGGAAGGTAAATCCGATAATCCTTCGAAGTCTCATCATATCCCACAAAGATGCCTCTCTCTGTAGTGGGATCAAACTTCGTCCTCTTCTCAGAAGGGACGTGAGAGTAAGTCAAAGAACCAAATATGCGAAAATGGCCAACCTCAGGCTTCTTGCTTGTGAACATCTCCTCAGGAGTCTTCCTCCCCAAGGCACGATGGGGACTCCTATTCTGTAGATAAACTGCAGTGCTGCATGCCTCGGCCCATAGAAAGAATGGTAAACTCTGATCATGGAGCATTGCTCTTGCTCCTCCCACAATCGAACTGTTCTTCCTATCTGCTACTTCATTCTGCTCAGGAGTGTAGGGAACTGTCAGCTGTCTCTGTATACCCTCCTGTGTGCAAAACTCATCGAAATCCTTGGAGGTATACCCACCCCCATTGTCTAATCTCATCATCCAAATCCTCCTCCCTGTCTGATTCTCCACAAGGGCTTTGAACCCTTGGAAGACTCTCAATACTAAGGGTGACTTCTTGCTCCTCAAGAAGTAGATCCAAGTCTTCCTGGAGTAGTCATCAATGAAAGAGATATAGTACTCAAATGCAGTCAAAGAAACTGATGACATAGGACGACAAATAACAGTATGGATCAAATCAAGTACTCCTGCTGCTCTGCTGTCACTGCTTGGAAAAGCAGTCTTCGTGTACTTTCCCAAAGCAAACCCCCTGCACACATCACTCTGCTCTGTGCTGAACTCGGTTAAACTTGTAACCATGCTCCTCAACAATCTCAGAGCTGGGTGATGCAAGTGGGCCATCCTCCGATGCCATAGCTCACAAAGCTCACTATTGCTGCTATGGGATAAAGCGTGTTGCGGCTGAAACAAGAGCTTGTACAACTTTTCACATCTAACGCAAATTTCCATGGAGGTAGATATTCCTTTAGTCTTGGGGAATACCTACACTCTCCCATCCGAGAAAGATAACCCAAGACCCATGTCCTCAATGGTGGAAACTGATACAAGGTTCTTCTTCATCCAAGGGACATATAACACATCCCTCAGAGTCATGGGACTCATAGAATCCCTCTGAAATGTAATGGTCCCCCGACCAACTGCTCTAACAATGGTGTCATCGCCTAGTACAACCTCCACATCTGTACCTATCTGTGAAAGCTCAGAGAACATCTCTCGAGCACCTGGCATGTGGCTCAAAGCTCCATTGTCAATATGCCAAGTGCCAGTAGTGGATGCACTCATCTGATGGCCTGTCAATAAGGAATACTCCATCTCCATATCCACATCAGTGCTGGTAACTAAAGAGTCTCTCTCTCTCTCAATCTGTCCAACACATAGAGAAAACTCTCTTTGAAATCTATCTCTGAAGTCATCAACTTCCGTTGAAGTTGCAGTCTGTTGTTTTCTTCTTCTTCTTGCTTGGACATTGTGAAGCATAGTGCCCAAATGTCTGAAAACCATAGCACTTGATTTTACTCAAGTCCTTCTTCTGCCCACCCTACTGTTGCTTGGCTCCACCCTGCTTGGGACCCTTCTTCTTCTTCTTCCCCTTTGCTGTCAAAGCCACATTCTCCTCATCTTCCCTACCCTGTGAAGAACTTCCCTGTACAAGACCTCTCCTAGTCTCCTCCTGCAAAAAATCATCCCACAGTCTCTCCCATGAAGGTAAGTTCTCTCTGCCCACTATAGCCTACACAAATGCACCCCAGGGCTTGGAATCCCCATTCACTGCTGTATGCACAAGCTCAGTAGTAGTGACCACCTCCCCAACTGTTGCTAGCTCATCTCTAACTGCAGATATCCTAGTAAGGTAAGATGTCACTCCCTCTCCACCATTCATCTTTATACTTTCAGTTTCTCCTTGAGAACCATCTTCCGGTTCTCATTGGTACTCTCGTATAAACTGGTTAAAGTGCCCTAACTTTACCCGAAATGTGAGGGATGATATGGTCTTTAATTGCATCAAGAATTATTCTTTTAGCTTTATAGTCCTTCTTGTTGAAGGCTGATAATGTTGTTGCATCTGTAGCAGCGTGAATCTGAACAGGGTTTGCTGTAGTGTTTCTTACCACCTCCTCCCATAGTTCATTCTCCTCTAAAATCAACAAAATCCTAGCCTTCCATGGCACAAAGTTTCCTATCCCATCTGGCCTCTCTTCCAACCTAAGTCCTGTAGCCATCTTTGTCAACCCAACAAGGTGTTGTTCACTAACAGAAGAAAATACTCAAATCTGGAAATTTCTGACTGTCTGGAAATTTTAATGTTTTCTGCCCCCAAGCTCTGATACCATGTAAATTTTCTGTGTTTCAAATCAACTTGTTGGTTTATGTCAAGTTTTCATAGTTTTTCATGTCCAACAATTTTCATACTACTGGAAATTAATTATAAAAATTTCAGACAATTAAACACTCTGAAAAAACACTTTAACAGGTAAAAAATAAATTTCACATGCACCCATAAAATATTTCAGACTCAGAAATTTAGCCAATGGCCCTGGAAAAACCCCCATGGGGAAAACCAGTCAGAGAGAGAGAGCTTTTTATTTCTTCAGCAAATATTTTCAGTACAATAATTTTCAGTCAAAAACTACGTATCTCAACCAGAAAATTCTAGCCTCGAAATCTGTGCAATCATTGCCTCAATTTTAGTGCCAATACTACCTCGATTTCTGAGTTGTATGACCCTTGATTTCTGTGCCCAGCCTACCTCAAAATCTGTGCCCAATTAGCTGTACGAATTAGTAGCAATAAATGACTGTTGTACCTTCCTCAATAACTGTGCCCACAACCTCGATTTTTGTGCTTGAAATACTCTTCGAAAACTGTCCCTGAAATACCTTGAAAACTATGTTGTACGGTACAACAATAATGCTGTTGTACGGCCCTCAAAAACCGTGCCACTATTCAGCTATATGGTGCCTCAAAAACCATGCCAATCTCCTACTGTACGGTCACCTTGGAAAATGTGCTGATAATAAATGTTGTTGCCTCGATTTCTGTGCTGTGCATTTAATGCCTTTCTTGCTGTCTCGATTTTTGTGCCAGATGAAATTTGCTTAAATGCCCTCCTCAAAATTCATGCTGCTCTCTTTCTCTCTCTTCAGCTCACTCTCATCTCAAAAGTGAGTTCTCCTTGCTTCCCTTGCCTTTTTGTCTAAACCCTAAGGTTCTCCAAATCCAATGGATGAGATTAGATTATATCAATGGATGAGATTAAATGCTCTCATTTAATTCTCATAAATATTAATTTCACTCACCCACTTAAATTTTTCAAAAAGTGACTTTATGTTCTAAAGTCAAATTAAATGTTTTTCACAAGTCATTTAACGCAAGGGTCACTTTTTCCCCCTTTAAGTGACTTAGGCAAAAGTCACTGGGGAAATACAGTTCCTAGGTACAAAAATCAACACCAGGCTTAAAACACTTGCATTTAAAATCCTTGAGGGTTAACTCAATTAGTGGAACATTTTGTTCAAGGCATGTTGTAGACGATGAAGCCCATAGGTCAATGGTTCAAATCCAGTTAAGTCCCTTGGGGTTAGCAATGACTATCATGACTAGTGGTTAAATTGCTCTCTTTCTAGATATTCTAGAAAAGAAGGGGGCAATCCTAGGAGGTTTTCCTTGATAAAATGTTGATAGTTTTGTGTTGGTATATGTTTACAAACTTATAAGAGAACTATTATTTGATACTAGAAAACAAGATTGATTTTTTTGGTTGAAACTGAGTTAGAAAATGGTTCCATAATATATTTGCACACTAAAGTTATTTGGAAAAAAATATCATCGATTTTTTTCCATTGTAGCAAAATTGTGTGTAATATTATTGATTAAAAAGTTTCAATTGGCATTCAAGAAATCTATTTTTGGCCATGGTAAGTAATACAAAATATGTTAAGATTTAATGCTATCCATTTATTTCACATTCTTTAAAGAACCATAAGTTCATTACCTATGTACTAAGAAACAAGATTCCATTCGGTGTTATTGCATAGAATATTAGATTGGCCTAGAACCAAAATGATCATATCATTATGGGAATTCCCAAGTCCATGGTATTACAAAAGGTTTGTGATAAACTATGCATAAATTGTGGCTTTGCTAACAACATTGTTGAAAAAATATGCCTTTGGATAGAATGATATAGTTGAAGCTTGTTTTAAGAGGATGAAGGCTCTAATGAATTCCACTCTTGTTTGGTTTCCCTTGAATTCATAAAACCATTTGTCCTCGAATGTGATGCTTTATGAACATGAATAGGATATGTGCGTATGCAAGATAATCACCCCATTTCTTTTGAAAGTCAAAGATTAAAACAAAGGGAGTAGGCAAAATATACATACGACAAGGAGACATTAGCAATCATTTATTCCTTGATAAAATGGAAATGATACCTATTCAGAGCCAAATTTATGGACAAAATAGATCACAATAGTTTGAAATATTTCCTAAACTAGAAGAGCCTATCATCAGAACAATATAAATGGTTAAGAAAAATCAAGGTTTTTAACTTTCGTGATATTCTTTATAAGAAGGGCAAGGAAAATTTGGTTGGGGATGGCTTATCAAGGAATGCTAAAGGTGACACTACGATGTTCTCTATTTCAATAATTATTCTCAAATTTCAAGAGAGGGGACGTAACATGTATTGCTTATGTATGGGCATGAAGATTTAATGCTATCCATTTATTTCACATTGCAACCAGAAGCTCTGATACCACTCTGTAACGTCCCCCTCACCCAATCCGGCCATAGAGAGGGGACGTAGGCCAAATCCGGGATTTCAAATTTCACCCTAGATCCATAATAAGAATTTTGAACAAACAAAATGTGTGCATAAATGAAAATAGACATGCACAATGGAATTAAAGTCTATCCACACACAATTAATATGCAAATACAAGCATAAACATTACAGGGATCAAATAAAACATTTTAGATTCAAATACATAACTCTTATCTTTATCCACTGCAGATCCAAGCAACTGGCTGTGTAAGAGCGCTTTTCCACCCAACCATAGGCACTTTTCCCAGCATATACTCTTTTTGCTGCCAAGAGGCCACCCCCAAGCTGGGATATGAGGCCACCAAGGCGAAGGAAACACCTACAAGCTTCTAACTCTCAGTCCACAACCCATTCTGCTCTCTATGCTTAGCCAAATGCTCATACAGAGCTCTATAGGGGCCTCACTTAGCCCTCAATCTGTGGCTTCTCAAGCACCTACAAGCAACATAAATCAAGGGTAAGGGTTCCTAGCTTTCCCAACCTCTTTGCTCACCTAAAACCAACAAAACCCACTTCCCAATCTGCAACATGGTCTCCAAATTCAAATTTTTGGGTTCGAAACAGCATGGTAAGTTCATGGATAGCAATGGAGAGCTCTTCCCTTATAAATCTACAAGTAAGAATGAGACAATGAGGTTTGACTCTAAGGGATATTGGAAAATGGTGGCAATAAAACTGACATAACTTCTGGAAATAGGGGAAAGGACTCCTGGCAGCTGCAGACTGACTTCTGTCATGACAGAACTGTCACAAAAGTGCAATCAGTCCCATGCTTCAACAACTACATGAGGTGACTTTTCCCACCAACCACACACATGCATTAATGATTGGAAAATAGTCAAAAAATGATATAATTGGCTTATTTTCAACACACGACAGAATTTTGGTGTGATTTATAAGGTTGACACTTGGAAACATAGGATTTGGTTTCCCATAGGCCCCCTTCCTCTTCCCCTCTGGTGGAATCATAGCCCTTTTGGTGCTCCTTACACAACCATTGTTGGACCATTTTATTGTGTATGCACATAATATTTACATATACTCTAAGTCGGCATAAAATCCAACCAAACAATCCAAATAAATTATAACATCATACATTCCTATCCATTCACTAGTTGGGCCTTGGCCTTGAGCTTTGCAATAGGAATTCACATTAGCATATTTACATCATTTACATTTTTAATGCAATGGGTTCAAAATCGGGATATTACACGGGGCTATGAGGCCACCAAGGAGAAGGAAACTTTTACATAATTCTCTCTATATCAACCAAAAACCCAGTTGCTCTCATGCTTATCCAAACTGCTTACCACTTAGCATTTATAGGGATCTCACTCATCCATCCCAACCATAGCACTCTATTCTACTTCCCTACACAACAAAAGGTAGGAATTTTCCTTCACTTCTCTATAGTTCCTCAGGAAATCCAACCCTTACAATGCTTACCATTGTGTGCAGAAAGAGTCCAACCTAATGTACTTTGTTGGAGAACCTCCTGCAACATCAATTCATGGCTTCTCAAGCACTCGGGAGTAGAAAAAGACAATTGATAAGGTTCATATATTTCCCACTCTGTATGCTCACCTACAACCATCGTATTTCCTCTAATGTCTGCAATTTCCATTCACAATTTGAATTCTTGGTTATTTCACAATCTCCTATGGAAATCACAATGGCAATGGATATAATGCCATGAAAAGAACTCTATGTAGTGTAAAAGTATACATTAGAAAATGGGTGATAAAATCTAAATGAGATGAAAGGATGGTGAAAAGACAACTGACATAACTTCTAACCATAGGAGAAAGGACTCTTAAAATTATCATAGAAGTATATTCATCCCATGCTTCCATAACTACATGAGAAGGCTTTCCCCACCAACCTCAAACATGCATTCAATGGTTGGATTCAATAGTCAAAATGAATTAAATGGGATCATTTAAGTCACATGGAAGCAAAATGATAAGTTCTAAGGTTGACACTTGGCAATAGAGGATTTAACTTACCATAGCCCTCCTGTCCTCTTCCTTTCTAACAGATTCATATTCCCTCTAGTGCTCTTTACATAGCCATCTTGGACCATTTTATTATTTTTCCAAAATAATATTTACATAGCTTTCGAGTTAACATGTCAAGCCAACAACATTGTCCATATAGAAATATTTACATATACATGCCTAGTCGTTCACTAGTCAAGACTTGGCCTTGAGCTCTGCACTAGGAATCCATACTATCATATTTACATCATTTACATGATTTGATTTAATATATTCCACGTCAAAATTGGGGGTATTACACCTAATCCTTTCACATCATAAGTAGCATAATCATCTAAATCCAACACATGCTTCCCTCTTGTTCTTGAATCTTGTTGAAGAGTTTCCTATCATAATTCATATATCTTAATGCCCCATAGTCCACACACCATCAAACACTTGTCAACATAGTGTTGGAAGATAAAAAAAAGATATAACGGAGAAGGTAGTCTCAAGATAGGATGATGACACATCCACTCTTGCTATAGTACTTGTAATCCCCGCAACCTAGTTTTTTCCTTGGCCTTCACTATCTTCTTCTTCAAACATTGGTTGGCACAGTCCTCCTTTTGGTGAAACCTAAAAGATTTGGCGTTGCTCAAATATTTCTTACTTGGACTCATTTTTCCATCTTACACTTCTTGTATGGTTTCTTCTTTCCCTTTCTCAACTTCATAATCATGATGAGGTCTTCTAAATCTCTTTGCTTCACTAAAAAATAATCTAACCATATTTGGTCTTGCTTAAAGTCATCACAAACATGATCAAAGGTAGGTAAATTCTCACGAGTGGAAATACCTTGGTCAAAGGGTTTCCAAGATGAATCAACCACATCCAAGGAAATGGGCACCAAATTTCCATCCTCCACTTTTGTCCCTTTGGTATCCAACTGGCCTCTCAACTATGTGAACATTTCTAGATAGCTAACCATTGTATCTAGTTTACTCATTGATATGGCTAAAATCATGTTTCTCAAGAGAATATTCTTAGAGACACTCATGCTTTGATATAATCCAACCAAAGCATCACACATGTACTTACCAAACTTTTTCTCTACAATGTGGCCGATCAAATGATTCTTGGTTGAATTAGAAATGATGAATTTTCCTTGGCTTGCTTCTTAGAATGCATGAAAACAATTTTAGAATGATAGGCATATCAATCACATTCTCAATATTCTTCCATTGCTTGGCCTCTTCCAATAACATTTGCAACATATAATTCCAATGTGTAAAATTATAAGCACCTTCCAACTTGTCACTCTCTAAGATTGAGAGTAGTCATCCCTACAAATATGAACCAACCTCAAAAGAAAAATCAGCAATAAATAAAGTATGATAACCCTTTTAGGGTTCAACCACTTCTCCAAAGCACACTAGGGATTCACACCCAACAATTTGTAATAATTCAAGAACCTCACCCATGTATGGAACATATAAAATAACCAACTTTCACTATTTCAAGAGAGAGATCTTACTCCAATAATCTCTGATACCATGTTGGAATTTCTTAGACTAAGTTCTAATACAAATTAACAAATTCTAGCTCAACGTTGAGGTTTCCTAAATCTATTTCTTATGAATAGTATTAGGTTTGAATCTGAAATATAAATTATAAAAATGCATATTTCACTCCCTTCTAACCAAATACACTAGGTAGCTCGAGAAAATAAACATTGAAAATTTTCACTTTAAGAGAACAATGTTTTCATCCCTTAGGGCACATTTCTTGACATAACTCAAATATGAAAATTACATATTACAACAAATTTATTACAACCATGAATGCACCCACTTAGCTTCTATGTGTTTGTTAAACCACTTAACAAAATCTGCTAAATGTTATGTCAATCAACATGCATAACCAACACTAGAAAATATCTAGTCATTATTAAAACATAAGCTGAAAATAAGGTCTACAAGTACACAATGTTTTGACATCAAGTAACTCTTCATATATATTCAATATGAAGATACAACTATATACCAACAACTTAATACAATATGTTAACAATTCATGGTCTCCAAACCCTATCTAGAGCATTCACCATAAATAACCATCCATAGCCACAAAAGACACAAAAATGTGACATCTTTGGTTTAACATAAGTGAATGCCTCCTATTCTGTCTTTTTCTTCAAGATCTTGTGAGGATACTATTCCAACTATACATGGATGTTTTACAAGTCTCAACCAAAACATACATCAGAAAATCCATTTCATGAATTAAAGGATTAGTAGTCTCCATAAAATACATTCTCTCCCTCTCCACAAATTTATTCTACTGTTGGTTTTAAGGTACTGTAAACTCCTCGATCCTTTCATCCTTGCAAAAAGACAAACTTTGAGCAGGTATTTTGGCCTCCATTATCTGAATGAAGCAATTTGATATTCTTCTTTGTTTGATTTTCATAAAAGGATTTGAACTTTGTGAACTTTCCCAACACCTCATCCTTAGTCTTCAAAAATAAATCCAAGCCTTTTATGAGGAATCATAAATGAAAGTGACATATTACAAGCTAACTATTAAAGAAGAGAAACACATGGGTTCACACATATTTAAATGGTTTTGATCAAGAATTCCTTAGCGATCTATCCTCACTACTTGTATAAGCAACCCTTATATGTTTACCAAGTGCACATCCCTTTCATATTCCTTCCTTCCCCATCCCAAGGTCAAGAAATTCCTACACTATGTCCTTTAAGAGAGAAAGTTATCCATAGTGTAAGTGACCGAAATAATTGTGACAAAGCTCACACAACTTCATACTATTGGGTCATGGAATTGTATTCATTTTACATTATCTTTTCCCTACTCTTAATCCCTTCTTGCTCTCCCATAACCTTGTATTAATGCTTACTAATCCATTTTCTTCTTATGTGCAAGATTTAGACCTAAGGTGTTTTCCATTGCATGTCTTTAGTATTTTCATGTGAATTATGACTAAACATCAGAAAAAGAACATAGTTGCATTTATCTTTTGAGATCGAATAATAAAGATGCCTTTGGTAGAAACATACCATTTGTTGTTACTTGTGGACACTTGCCTCTACTTCCATAACATAAAAGCTATGAAGTGGATACTTAATATTTTTGGTATAAGGCATCATTGAGTCAATATAATCCGATCCTCAAAATATCTCAAAGACCCAGATTGTACTTTTTGAGAAATCAAGTTTTTACAATTTGTTGTTACTTCAGAAGTAGTAGCATTGTCATTGTTGTTACTTAAGATGTAGCAGCATTGCGAATTCCATATAGATTTGCACATCCATGAAAATTCATCTTCAACCATCAAGATCTGCCATGGATTTGGACCATCAACAATCACTTTGGATAAGGAGAGAATCTTGGAACCATTGATAATATTAGTTTGATTAGTTTTGAGAAGATCTTGGAAAGATTTGAATTGATTTTGAGATCCAAATTATTAGCAATTTGTTGAGTATGTTTTGGATCTTCATTTATTATTTGTTATGGAAAACTCATGTATAAATAGAAGCTCATTCTCCATTCCAAGGGGAGGAATCTTAAAGCAACAATCCAAGTTATAATGGAATAGAATTATATTTCTTTTGAGATATTTTGTTAATGTAGATTGTAGTTCTTTAATTTTTGTATTTTGTAAATAGATTAACTTTTGTATATTAAGTTATTTCATTTTATTTTCACAAATGTACGTTTTTAATTCAAGTTCTTTAATTATGCAAATATGTTTAACTTGTTGGTGTAGTGTGGTTGCAACCATAGTGTAATTTAGTTTCTTGTAAGTGTGAGTGTGTTTCAATTTATGCAAGTGTATTTTATGCAATAGTGTTCAATCAATGCACAAAGGTTTCCAGGGGGCGTAGCAGTTACTTGAGTAGAGATCTCCTTGCCTACCGCGAAGATTGCTTTTCATTTTGCAAGAGTGGTTATGTTTTGATTTCAACCACAGTGTGTTTGCTTTCTTTGCATTTCTTTGATTTTTTTCAATTTTCGCATGTGTGTTTCAATTATGCAAGAGTGATTTATGATTTCAATTCTACAATTAGTCTTATGGCACATCAATGGGGTTGCTTCAGAAGACATTTGATTCATACTCTTGATACATATAGCTGGTGTGATTTAATTTCCACATAGTGTGTTTATTTTCTTGCATTTCTTTAATTCCTTTATTTTTGCAAGAGTGGATTGATTTGTTTTACTGCAATGCATATTAGATGATCAATGCTATTAAATGAAATTATTTCCTGCATAGAATTTGCATGATATCCTTGAAACAAACAAACGTACATTGGTTGATAATTTATGTTTGGAATTTTGATTGTTTTCATAAGCAATTGATTTTCCCAACATTTTGATGCCATTGTCGAGGAGGTTATCAAGGGCATAAAGGTACGAACTAACATTGGTTTTAGTTGCAGCATATTTGGTTCTACTGAGGCATGAGAAGTAAAGACAAAATGTAAGAACCTACACATCTACCACCAATCCTTCCAAAAGAGGCCCCTGTGGTAAACTCTCGTCTCACTTGCACCAGAGCATACTGGATGCATGGGTAGAAAAGAATATAGGATGCATAAGTAGAATAAATGTTTTGAATGAGAACTCCTAAACATGTGGTGCAGTAAGAGCCACTCATATTATTAATCTCTCTTTTCTCGGAAGTTGATAAAAGGAAGGAGGCATTGGTGAATGAATATTTTACTGGGGTAAGAGCAAGGGAATGCAAAATATTTCAAGCTTGAGTCTCGATTAATTATTGAGGTATGTGGTTGATTTTCAATGCTTAATTCGTCATTGATTGTCTCTATTCACATCTAGTTTCTTTGGTATTAGGAAAACTGGAAAATACATGTTGTTGAATGATTTGATGATGGTTGTACTTATCATTTAAATTTTCAAAACCCTCATCATATAGGAATCCCAATCTCATGAAAAAAATGTGGAATTTATTTCATGGATAATGAGGGACTCTCTTGAGTTCCCATTATGGTTATGTTAGGATCCCATTACCACATTTCTTTTTGGATTTGACAATTAATTCATCTTTTACTTTTGATTTTGGGTATATTTTTACATTCATTAAAAAATCTTGCATAGGCCATTGTGTTCAAACTACGATATAGATATTCATAATTTTTGGTATGGGGGTTTCACGCGTAGAGAGATGCTTGTATATGAAAAATCATACATACCCAAATTATGATTTTGAAGAAATCTCTTTTGATTGGACTCTTATGGCATTTGTCGCTTAATTAACTTACCGAAAACACTGCCGGAAAAGTTTTGTTTTGGGGAACCATATGGGATCATTTTTAAAACCCGTTTCTATCCAAATTAACCCTTGAAATCTAGTTTCTATCACAATTTTAATTTTTCAATTTGTGTATCAAACGGAAAATATATGGTCAAAATACTGACTAGTTGTCAAGCAGGAAACTCAGGGACAAAGTTAGGACAATCCGTTTTTGGGAGACCTAATGGATGAATTTTCAAAACATGTTTATAGGGTATATTATGCTATGAGTATAGTTTGAAAAAAAATTTGAATCACTCAATTTCGATATCATATGAGAAATATATGATCAAAATACTAACTTCCTATCATAAATCAACACTCTTAAAACTCTGTTTCTGAGCC
The DNA here is from genome assembly GCA_027924585.1 of Larix kaempferi. Lineage (NCBI taxonomy): Eukaryota > Viridiplantae > Streptophyta > Pinopsida > Pinales > Pinaceae > Larix > Larix kaempferi. The sequence continues at coordinate 28,603,670 of BSBM01000089.1, forward strand.
TATTCATTGGCATAATTGACTCATTAATTATTTTTGTATTCAAAAATTATTTCTATTGAAGATAACTACATGAATAGAATTTAATATCCAATTGGAACTAATTCAATCTGTAATCAAACGAAAATGTTATACCCAAAACCGTGATTGTTGGTCTAGACCGGAAATTGAAAACAACTTTGTCATGCAGGTTGTTACTTAGCAGATTTGGTATATCATCTCATGGAATTTTAAAAACCTATTTCTAATGGAGATATATATTTGAATGTACTTTCATTTGGATTTGGAATCACTGAAATTGGATGAGAAACAAGGAATTTATGATCAAAACACTGCTAGTTAGTCTAGGTAGCCACTGCTTCCCCATAGGTATAAAATGAATTTTGTCTTTGTTATTCTTCCTTGGATTTGTTTTATAAGCACTAATTGTTTTTGTTGCGTAAGTGTTGGATGAAGAGAGACTTCTCACATATCTTCCTCCTTGATCTCATGTTTTATTGTAGGAAGGTGCTAGTTTTTTTTTGCAGATCCTCAGAAGATTGAAGAAGGTTGATACATGCATGGGTGATTCTTGAAGACAAAAATTCATGTCAAATGGGAATAACCTCCAGAAATTCAACAATGAATATTCAACAATTAGAAAAATATGAATATCATTTTCCTAGCATGATTTGAAGCCTAAGTTCTTACAATCTTGCTACATAAGTGTTCCAGTTGTTGCCTACCAAGAAAAAGACTTTTTCTCAAATTTGCAAATGGATTGAGTACACAAAAAATGAAGAATTAGTGTGTACACCATATGAATACTAATGTTTCAAAAGTCAAGTCCCATTGTTACATCACCATCCCACTGTTATCAAAGAAGCTTTCAAGAATACCTCATGATTATCATACTCATTTCACCAACACCATGAGTCCTAGCCCAATGATACATGCATGTTGAAGTTCATTAAGTGTCATTTGCTTATGTGCTTATCTATGAAAGTGAATGACCGTAATATGATTCATATAAACACTACATTAAGATGAACTTCAACCTCCACCACCTCATCACTTCCATTATTTTATGCTCAACCCACCCCTAACCAACACAATAAAGTCAGCTTGGCTCACTTAAAATGCCAAGCTCCCCCATTGTTAGAAAACCTGTCATAGGCGCCATCAGACCTTGGAATTCTTGAAAACCAACTTGTTGGAAGCCATTCCTTAGGAATAAAACTTTTGAATGTGAAAATCCCTTGGACGTGGTCAAACAAATCTTGTTTTAAAACTAGCTTGTTGGTGGACAATATTTTCAAATAAAGTGAAAAAACAAGTCATTCCATATAAATTACTCTCTAAATAAAGATTTCCAATTTACTCTTTGAATAAGGTTTCCGAGATTCATTGCTACATCATAAGCATGTTCTAGATCTACATTGTGCTACATGTTCCAAGCTCCATATTGTTCTCTATTGCAAGGTTTTACATCATTGTGGACTTTATCAGATCTCTTCCCTCTTAGATGCTTCTACAAGAATATGGACTTCATAGGTAGGTGCAACTATGCTTCTTTTTCTTTTATTTAATCATGATTCATTGGATGCTATAGAGGTGTACTTGGAAAATTACCTATTCCCACTCTATTCTTTTGCCTCTATCATACTTCATTGTCATTTTTCAAGGATTGCCATAAGTTGTCAGCTTGGGGGAGGGGAACATCATTCATTTATTTACCTATCATGACCAATATTGCTTGTCCATCCAACACCACCATCTATTCAAACCAATCCTTTCACCACTTCCTTTCTACTTCTGTATTCAAGACCATTTCCACGTCCCCTAACATCTAAGCATGAGAAGGACTACCCTATTGTTGCCACACAAGAACCACCAATAGGAAGTATTATTGTTGCCACACAAGAACCGACAATAAGAAAAAAATTCTTACTATTGTTACACAAAACAAACAGTAAAAAGAAAAGAAGTAGTTGATGCACATGGACAAGCCGAGGAAGGAATGTGCTACCCCACAAGAGCCTACAACAGAATAAACTGTTGTAGAAGCCATTTCCTCATGAGCACATGCTATCATACAAGAAGGTGTGAAATCAAAGGTATGAGTTATTTAATTCATGATATAGACATTGGTTTTACTCATCATGACATCCTAACCTTTGTAACTCCAAAACTATCATATTTTGATGGCAATTCTATATTAGCTTTTCTATATATGATGTGAGAGTTGGTTTAGAAGTATTTAAGCTCTTTGGAACTGTAACACCCTGATTTTGACCCCATTGCATTTAACTTATAAATAATGTAATATCATTATAAAAATCGTGGTGAGGAGCTCAAGGCCAAGGCCCCACCATCAATTTATTGTTCTCGTATCGGCAATTAAAAATCGATGCATGTGGATTGCGTGCTAGCCTGGAACAATAGAAATTACAAATATAATGTAAATATGTATTTTAATAAAATACCCACAACTAGATATGCAATGCAAGAGTATCGGGGCATGATTTTTACAAGGAATGAGAAGGGGAATATTTAAACCTTTGCAGCCAATAGTGTCAAGCCAAGTGTCAATGAGAGAACCCATGAACCATCAACTACCCATCTTGACTTTTGTACCCAATCATTTATTTCTTCCAAGAGTTGGTTGAGGTAGTTATTCTTTTGCGAAATGGAGAGCATGGTTGTCCCAAATTTTGTGTATGTGGAAGCCATCATTTTTTAAACATGTGTTTCTCTTCTTGGGAAATAAAGGAACCACGAATTTACTCCCCATTCCATCATTCATCCATGTGCTTTGATCCCTCATTCATTTTTTAGCTTGTTGGGAATTTTCCTAAGTTTTCTTCCATTTTCCTTGCTGAGAAGTCGGTTTTAATGTTGTAGAATGACTGGGAGGAAGAGAAATACGATTTGGGGGTTCAAAGGGGCAATGTTTTTTGTTTCCGCCGGATTACACACCATCTTTGTCGCAACATAAATCTATGCTGTCGCTCGGTGTGCCCTTGGTGGCAAGTCTCGAGTCAAGTATGTCACCTGGCTCTTGACTCCTCCGTTTAAGCAAAATTCCCAACGAAAGCCAAGGGGGGTAGTCCCTATGGAAAGTTACTAAGGTTGTTAGGGTCTTCCAATTAGGTGATGGGTTGTTTATTAATATTTTTGGGAGTTTTTTATTAAGGTTCAAGATGTAACTGCAACAATAGTTTAAGAAAATCTTTCACTAGCATAAACTTAGATAAATCACTGTGAATATAGAGATGCAAAAATACTTGATTGATATAAAGAAAATGAAAAGTGCAAGGACCAGTGCTTTATGGAGTCAAAACACAGTGTGAAATTGAAATGATGGAAAATCAAATGTTGTGCAATTGTCTCTTGGTTGATTTTAAATTATTAAAATGAATCTTGACTAGGGGAAAGAAGGGAAACTCTCGATATACCGTAAAGGGATAGAGAGGAATGTCCGGAAATCTAGAGATTGGTGCTTCCATACAAGGACATGTTGGACTGTCAATACCTTGAGCGTGCGTTTAACACTACACCAACAAGGATGCAGTCTAACGGTGCCCCAAGGTCAGAGTATAGCTACCCAACGTCCCTAGGCAGAACTTCCCCACCAAAAACTAGTCTCGAAGTGCCAGATTTTCACTATGTTGTGGGTAGTTAATTTTATTAGGTGACTTGATTAAATTAAATGTGAGAATTAAAAAGTGCTTCCAACTGCTTTTGGTATCCCACAACTCAGACGTACTGCTAGTGGGTAGAGCATACGCAGTGTAGGCAAATAGTTTATTCCAATTAGAAGCAAGTAACCATCGACCCTCCGACAGAGAGCGATCTTGACTTGCTTTTCAGCTAAGTTCAAGAGTCTTATGAAATTGAAATGAAAAAATTGTAAATAAAAATATATTGATGGCCAATCTTATGCGTCACTTTCTGATCAACCTTCAGTAATCAACAAAATTGCCTTTGGGTGAAGGTGAGAGCATACTTCGTGGCGACGAAGATGGTTTTATTTCTACTTTGCTTTTGTAAAAAGGAAAATGATTTAAATTGCAAAATTAAATGAAAGATACACCCTGCACTTTAAAAGTGAGTGTGTGAATGGGTGAAGTTAGAAAAAAGCAATCTCACGAAAATTGACAAAATACACAAATCCCCCTAGGGGGATGGGATGTGGGTGCTGGTTACCCCATTGCTCTCGTTTAAATCTTTTATAATTTGAATGTTGAAATAAAATGCTTCTTAGTCCATTAAATTTGGATCTAAGAGCTTACAATAGTATACAAAAATTTTACAACAAATTGGGTGTCCACCGGTTCGTTTTAAGCCTTCTTTGATGGCCTTGATCACTCCAAAAGTCACTTTTATGTGCAGGCCTACTAAAAACCAGCAAGTTAAAAGTGTTGAAATATGATGGGAAAGACAATGAAAAAATAAAAAAATTTGAAAAATTTTACACTTAGAAAAATTTCGAATTTTTTTTCTAAGTATAAAAAATCTCAAATCTAGCCTAGATCTAATGAATGATAAACTTTTTTTAATTGAAATATCAGATCTAAACTAGTTTGCAATGCTGAAAGAAGAGTGGATCTAAATACTAAGCATGAGAATGGATCTACTTCTTAAGCAAAGCAAGAAAAACTTGGGAAAATAGATAGTTTTGTTTTAAAAGAGATGGATGGAACTTGTTTTTTCCAATGCCCTTGTCTCTTGCAAATAACTTTGAAATATCTTTGAAATACAAATGTGTTAGAAGAAAGATGGATGCCCAAGAAAATGAAGAACAACTGAGTTCTCAATCCCCTTGAGCCTTTGGATCTGCAGCTAAAACAATGCCGAGACTTGCAAAAAACAATGTGAAACTTGGTATGTTAGAATAAAATGAGACCAAATGAATCTAAGTATAACCGAATACAGTCGATTACATTCGAATCTCCTAATATCTACGCATAAACAAACAAGTTATCAACAGTAAATGTTTGCTTCTATATCCAATAGACTAAATCTACACAATGAAAGCATGAAATAGCAACAATATCACTTCATATGTATAACATTCCAACACAAGATGCGCCTGATGGACCTCCAAAGTCTGAAAATATATTACTCAATAGCACAATATACAAAATAGCATGGGTTATATGCATCCATACTACTTTGAAAGATGGAGCATAGCTTTGCTTATATAGAAAAATGAGAGAGGGGGAGGTGCACTTCCAAAGATAGATTCTCTTTAACACTTGGAGAAATGCATTGATACACTTGGAAAGGCTTGTTGACACATGTGAGGGGTTTGGGGAGGTTAATGACACATTTCTTCAACCATTTGACACTTTTTAACCTCCACTTGACACCTCTCCAACCACAAATTCGCCCCCCCCCCTTTTGTGGATCTCCAATCTCCAATCAAATCATCATTTATTTCCTCAATGTTCTTCCTGATTTGATTGTCAATCAAAGGAGATTTGATTCCAACACATTTCCTTGATCTGTGGGATTGGGATTTTTCCTTAAATGCAATTTCCAACTCAACTTAGCCAACTCCCTAGACCACCCACCATTATTTTAGGAGTTTGGATTTTCTCCAAATCCATTATTCTTGAATTAAATAATTCATTTTTAATATTTTTGAGAGAAAAAGATTTAAGTGAATACTATTCACTAAAAAGTTAGTAAAAGTGGGTTTAGGGTTTTATGGGTGCTCCGGGTTAGAAAACGAGCACCCCCATGTCCAATTTCACTTCCTAACCCATCTTTTATCACTTTTCTCATTTTTCAATTAAATTATTAAAAAAAACTCATAAACTGAGAAAAAATAATTTTCTTAGAATGACTAAAAAATCCCAGGGGACCTAGTGCATGTCCATATGACTCAATACTAATGGCTAGCATGTTACAAAAATATATTCCAGTAGGTTTTAATAACCACTCAAAATTCGCCATCATGAAAACACTCCAGCTTTGAAGGTGTGAGTGAAAAACTCGAGAATTATATGTCACTTTTCAATAATGCATAATCCCTAAGGAAAAAACACTCTAGAGTATTTCCCTGATAACAAACGTTGAGGAAGGCCAAACCTTTCATAAAAAACACTCATGCTAGACCAACTTATTAGAAAATACCTGCATGGTCTGGACATGCAAAAATTACAAAGGGCCAAATTTTTTTGGCCTGATGGATCTGGGAACACTGATGATGAACATTCAAAATGTTCACAACTTCAATCGTTCACTCGGAATCCACTAAGTGCAATTTAGTGGATAACATCTGGGTCCAACTGCGGGATGTGTGCTTGATCAACCTTCAGGCAAGGAGAGGATGCGAGAACACCAGAATCTCTGGTTTTATATAACCTGTAAAAACATCTCAACTTGACAAGAAAAACCTTCAGCAGCACAAGTTTTATGAAAAAACCAATGAATCATAAATTGCATTTATTCATAAGAACTAAAACAAACTAAGGAAAAGAAGAAATTATCATTCCTAAGTACTAGAAAGAAATGCATAAAGTAAATGCTCACTTTGAGGAGCTTATTTTCCTACTCTAAACATAACATAATAAAATGCTAAGTGTAATCAGAAATCCAATGTAGCCATCTTAACATTTAATCAATATAACAAAGTTTTGCCTTGTCTTTGGTTACCAGCCAAAGCAAGGACATGTTTATTAGAAAGTGAAAACTTGCATGGATACTCTGGATGGGAGGGATGGATGGGAAATCAAAGGCATGTGATAGCTCTTTGGAGTGTGTCCCCAAATGGTAAGTCCTCTTGCAAGCTTCTTCTATCCATGATTGGATGGGTTGAGAAAAAATTTTGAATGATAAGGAAGACGAACTACCTCATCAGAATGATCTGAAGGGTTCTTATGATAGTAACTTTATGTGAAAGCATAAACCCCAAGTTGCTCCACATTATAAGGGTCCTTTTTATGTAGTGACAATGGCTGAGACTATTCCTCAATTAGGTGTATCTGATCTGACTCTTCATTACACTGCTTCTTCAGGTCTTCATGGTTGATGCTCATGTGTGGCTCATACTGATTTTTTTTTCATGTTCCTTCTCCATGCAAAGGTTTTCCAAGGTCTCAAAGTCCAGGCTTTCTGTGAGAATCTCATAAATGGGTTTCTCAATAAAATCATCAAGAGTTTCTGATTCAAGCTTCCTTTCCTCAGCTATATCATGTATGGTATTTTCAATTACGCTTGGAAAAGATTCAAGTGCATCATCCTCTTCTTCAGGCTCATAATCCTCTTTTTCAGAAAAAAGGTCATAAGGAAGGAAACCTTCCAAACTATCATCATTATATACATTGCAAACATCTTCATGATTTTCAACATGGGCTTTTGCAATGGTTTCTTGTGGAGGTGGATTAGGAGTACAAATTTGTTCATCATCACTGAAGTAAATATGAGAAAACTCCCAATATTCAATGTTCTCTGTTATGGTGTCATGAGGAGGGATTTCAATAACATTTTCAACAATTGGACCTTCATGAATCTCTTCAATAGGGTCACACTGTGCTTGATGGATAAAGGCATGATTTATTTGAATAAGCTTCCCAACCTCTCTGTCACTGTAATAATCTAGAGGCATCTCCCAATATCTTCTATTTTCCACTATGACAAGGTGAGGAGCCCTAGGGTCCTCCTCATGATAGTATATCCAAGGTATGTAAATGGGAAGAAACTTCTCAAGGATACTGTCCAAAGCATCCATACCAAATACTCTAATGTGCCACTGCCTCAAAAATATTCTAAGGAAGCTCGGCAGAGAGGTAATACATTTATTCGGGAGACCATTATACCACCAATACCAAGCATCTTCCTGTAAGGTGCTAACAAACATTTCCATCATGTTATCTTCATATGGAACTTTGAAATCACCTAGGACCTTAAGAAAGGATATGATATGTTGTGTTTTTGAATCACCATTTCCCCAAAAGGTTGGTAAATGATCGGATATATCTCTACCAATGTGATAATTAGAGAAACCCGGGATGTTTGAGAAGTCAATAGGAGAAAATTTATCATCAGAGTCTTCATCATCCATATTAAGTCATCATGAGCATATATTTGAAATGAACATGGAATGTGTTTGCTACTGTATCAGGAGCTTTGCTTGAAAAAATGAGCTTTTAAGATTTACTGTGTTACATGGGATCATCTACACACAACAAGTCTCAACAAATGATGAGAAACAAGGTTTTATCCCTTCAGTGGAGTCGCCATGTGAGAAAAAATATACATTTTAAAACACTCACAAAAGGTTCTATTTTTTAACTTTGAAATTTTTTTATAAAAAGGGAAAAAGGTCAGTGGAGTCGCCAGATGAAAAATTAAAGATTAGATCTAGGGATTCATCAAACAAAGCAAAAATAAAAAGGGTAAAAAAATCAGAAGTCGTACCCAGGGATAGAAAGATTTATCCTCGGCAACGGCGCCCAAAATGTTGCCGTCGGATTACACACCGTCTTTGTCACAATAGAAATCTATATTGCTGCTCGGTGTGCCCTTGGTGGCAAGTCTCGAGTCAAGTATGTCACTTGGTTCTTGACTCCTTCATTTAGGAAAAATTCCCAATGAAAGCCAAGCGGGGTAGTCCCTATGGAAAGTTACTAAGGTTGTTAGGGTCTTCCAGTTAAGTGATGGGTTGTTTATTAATATTTTTGGGAGTTTTTTATTAAGGTTCAAGATGTAACTGCAACAATAGTTTAAGAAAAGCTTTCACGAACATAAACTTAGATAAATCACTATGAATATAGAGATGCACAAATACTTGATTGATATAAAGCAAATGAAAAGTGCAAGGACCAATGCCTTATGGAGTCAAAACATAGTGTGAAATTGAAATGATGGAAAAGTAAATGTTGTGCAATTGTCTCTTGGTTGATTTTAAATTATTAAAATGAATCTTGATTAGGGGAACGGAGGGAAACTCTCGATATACCGTAAAGGGACAGAGACGAATGTCCGAAAATCTAGAGATTGGTGCTTCCGTACAAGGACATGTTGGACTGTCAATACCCTGAGCGCGTGTTCAACACTACACCAACAAGGATGCAGTCTAATGGTGCCCCAAGATCAGAGTACAGCTACCCAACGTCCCCAGGCAGAACTTCCCCACCAAAAACTAGTCTCGAAGTGCCGGATTTTCACTATGTTGTGGGTAGTTAATTTCATTAGGTGACTTGATTAAATTAAATGTGAGAATTAAAAAGTGCTTCCAACTGCTTTTGGTATCCTACAGCTTAGATGTACTGCTGGTGGGTAGAGCATACGCAGTGTAGGAAAATAGTTTATTCAAATTAGAAGCAAGTAAGCATCGAACCTTCGACAGAGAGCGCTCTTGACTTGCTTTTCAGCTAAGCTCAAGAGTCTTATGAATTTGAAATGCAAAACTTGTAAATAAAAAGATATTGATGGCCAATCTTATGTGTCAATTTCTGATCAACCTTCACTAATCAACAAAATTGCCTTTGGGTGAAGGTGAGAGCATACTTCGTGGTGACGAAGACGGTTTTATTTCTAGTTTACTTTTGCAAAAAGGAAAATGATTTAAATTGAAAAATTAAATGAAAGATACACCCTGCACTTTAAAAGTGAGTGTGTGAATGGGTGGAGTTAGAAAAAAGCAATCTCATGAAAATTGACAAAATACACAAATCCCCCTAGGGGGATGGGATGTGGGTGCTGGTTACCCCACTGCTCTCGTTTAAATATTTTACAATTTGAATGCTGAAATAAAATGCTTCTTAGTCCATTAAACTTGGATCTAAGAGCTTACAATAATATACAAAATTTTTACAACAAATTGGGTGTCCACCTTTTCATTTTAAGCCTTTTTGATGGTCTTGATCACTCCAAAAGTCACTTTTATTTGCAGACCTGCTAAAAACCAGCAAGTTAAAAGAGTTGAAATATGATGGGAAAGACAATGAAAAAATAAAAAAAATTGAAAAAATTTACACTTAAAAAAATTTCGATTTTTTTTTTCTAAGTATAGAAAATCTCAAATCTAGCCTAGATCTAATGAATGCTAAACATTTTTGAATTGAAATATCAGATCTAAACTAGTTTGCAATGCTGAAAGAAGAATGGATCTAAATACTAAGCATGAGAATGGATCTACTTCTTAAGCAAAGCAAGAAAAAGTTGGGAAAAGAGATAGTTTTGTTTTAAAAGAGATGGATGAAACTTGTTTTTCCAATGCCCTTGTCTCTTGCAAATAGCTTTGAAAGATATCTGAAATACAAATGTGTTAGAAGAAAGATGATTGCCCAAGAAAATGAAGAACAACCGAGTTCTCAACCCCCTTGAGTCTTTGGATCTATAGCTAGAACAATGCCAAGACTTGCAAAAATCAATGCCAAGACTTGCAAAAAAAATGTGAAACTTAGTATGTTAGAATAAAATGAGACCAAATGAATCTAAGTATAACCGAATACAGTCGATTACATTCAAATCTCCTAATATCTAAGCATAAACAAACAAGTTAACAACAGTAAATGTTTGCTTCTATATCCAATAGACTAAATCTACATAATGAAAGCATGAAATAGCATAAAAATAGCAACAATATCACCTCATATGTATAACATTCCAACACAAGATGCACCCGATGGACCTCCAAAGTTTGAAAATATATTACTCAATAGCACAATATACAAAATAGCATAGGTTCTATGCATCCATACTACTTTGAAAGATGGAGCATAGCCTTTCTTATATAGAAAAATGAGAGAGGGGGAGGTGCACTTCCCAAGATAGATCATGTTTGACACTTGGAGAAATGCATTGATACACTTAGAAAAGGCTTGTTGACACATGTGAGGGATTTGGGGAGGTTAATGACACATTTATCCAACCATTTGACACTTTTTAACCTCCACTTGACACCTTTTTATTACAAAATCCCTGCAGGGTCTGGACATGCAAAAATTACAAAGGGCCAAAATTTTATGGCCTGATGGATCTCGGAACACTGATGATGAACATTCAAAATGTTCACAACTTCAACGGTTCACTCGGAATCCACTAAGTGAAATTTAGTGGATAACATTTTCCATTTGAATGTTGGTATGCTTGTGGGAAATGTTGATTTTCTCCCTAGTGGCCAATTTTCCCATATCACAACTCGTTTTTGGGGTGCCACGATTTGGGAAACCCATGGACATCTCGTTTTGTGCATCTCACATTTGAAATCATTTTTCCATTCCCAACTTTTTTGTTTGTTGTGTGTGTGTGGAGATTGTTGTGAATTGGGTTATATGTATCCCTTGTTTTGGCTTGAACTGTGTGTAAGAAACCAGGAGTAGAAGAGGATTAGAATTGGATTGATAAACCTAGTGAAGAGTGTAACCTCACCAAAGATCAAAGGGATTTGGATACCTTTTTATGCACACCCTGAAGAGCACTAGAAGGGAAGGTATGGCATGAGGGACTGTGGAGCAGTGAAGGGGATACTTCCTTGTGTTGGGTGTGTAGGTATTGTGGGGGCCAAGCTAGCTAAAACTTGGAGAGTTTCCAATGGATCTATGGTTGAGCTCACTAGCTTCGTAATTCCTTCCTTTCTACTTCCTTAACATCCTCATAAACCCAGCTATGGACTGGCTTGGCTGAGATGTGTTATATACTTGGCTATGTGTGAGTTTGTTGTTCCCTTTTTCCTTGTTGAAATCATGCCCAGTTCGGGGGTGGAAGCTATGCTGAGAGATTGATGAGCATAGTTGTCCTATGGCTAGGTGGAACATTGCAGTTGCATAGCCAGTTGCTCGGGATGGCTTCATATCAAGATAAGTATTCTACTGTATTTCAATTATGCGATGTTTTTAATTATTGACTGTTATGATTATGCTGATAAATGCATGTTAGATGTGTGTAGAGTTTATTTCCGCTGTGGTTTATTTTGAATTATACATTTGCACATATGCATTTCACTTGTTATGAATTGTACATTTAATGAAGGGGTTGATTTTGAAATCCTGGATTTTTAGTCATGTTCCCTTCCCTGGGTGGGATTGAAGGAAGGGGACGCAATAGGAACATCATGGTTGTTTTCCATCTGAACATTTTTCTTCATGATTGCTAGTGCACATTATTATTTGAAAGTGGTATGTGTGTTCATAAGGTTTAATAGAGGGGCATGATAATGGTTATCTTGGGTAGTAGCATGGAAATTTTTTGGAAACCTCTATTGCAATTATGAAAAAAATTTAATAGCTATCTACACTAATGCTAATGGAAGACAGTCATTAATAAAAGGAAAATGCAACAATGTCTCTACCTAAAATCTAAAAAAGGTTCAACCCCTAGTTTCTACTCTTTCAAGACTCCTTTGCATACTTGGATGTAGCCTATAGATGGAGAAGATTTCAAATTTCAATGACTTCCTTAGCCTCCTTCACATGGTTCAACATGATGCATCTCTTGTTGTTATGAGTTGTAAAGTTTTCCTCGAATTGATTCTAGTAAAGGTTTATTAGATCCCACGTTACATATGGCACATATGAGTAGGTTCAGAGGTGGTTTACTCATAACTCATATGTGCATGATTGATCTTGGTTACCTTTCATTGCAACGATTGTCATGCCAACAATATTCCTAAAAATATTTGAAGAGTTATATGTGGCCTTTTATGGGTAGTTTTTGGTGGCATAATACATGTGATTTAACATTTTTGTTGTAACAACATTTTTCTTTCACCCATGGAGATATCCAACTTGGTTCACATATGTATGATCTTGGTATATTGGCAGGTGGTATGACAGAATGCAACATTTTGGTTTGATTTGCAACATGTTTTGAGTGCTTGAAGAAATTCAAACTAAAAATACAAATCGAATTTATTTATTTATTTTCAGAGCACCTTTTGCACATTGTTTTCATGTAGATGAGGTCGAATCAAGTAAATCCGAGACATGGGTGTTACACCCAAAATCTACTCATCATCAGATTCAGTGTATACATCCCTGAAGATACCTGGACTAATAATCATCCTGGGAGGGTTTGTACTCATTTGTGCTAGGTTCTGAAGGGTCGTCGCAGGTTGCACACTGGCAACATGTGACATCGCAGTCTGCTCCACTGCAGGGTGCGACGAGGTCTATTAATGGGAAAAATCAGCTTATTCGAGATCCTTCTCAAAACTTGCTCATTTAGGGGCTTATCCCTGACCTATAGGAGAGCTGGTACTCGACTCCTAACTCTTTGGGAGGATCCCCTATCTCTCTCCTATCCTTCCTCAACCTATCCTATCCATACCCTATCTATTTAGTCCTATATAAGTGAAGTTCACTCCCATACCAAAGGGAGGAAGGCTATGGTATCTACATGTTGGTGAAATCTATCTTAGGAGGAAGTCCATAGTACTTACATGCTGGGAAAATCTCTCTTAAGACACCTTCATTCACCTCTTGGAGAACTCATACTTCTTCGGAAGAACATGGCAATTGGCTTGGTCGGAGAAGGGCTGCTACGTTAAGTCTCTGGTTGTAGTCCTATATCTCTATCATGTACTCCTTTATTTGCAGTAATACAAATGCTTTCCACCAATATTGTTTCGTGTATGCAATGATGTTGTGTTGTTTACCTGCTTAACTATTTACATAGATCTCTTATTGTATAGATGCTCTTTACTCGTTTCTCTTGCTTTTGTGTCTTGACAGGTCTTGCAGCTTGGATTTGACGACCGTGGGACGTGGAGCAGCACTTAGGAGAAAGGATAGCGAATCAAAGAGGTAAGACATCTAGTACTTGATCCTTAAGTAGATCTAGGAAACGTGTTTGTAGTCTGTTCTATTTGTTCTAGACTCGCATTGAGCTAGGGAGATCCGGCTCGCATCCGCTCGAGTGGATTGTCTGATAACATGGGTTTTGTGCCGAATGCAGCAATTTGAGTATGGAACAAGCATATTATTCAAAAGGTGCATAAGGAAGGTAGTAGAAGCAAGATTTCAATGCATATTTTTACTTTTTGTCATTGTGGATGACTAAAAAATTGAATTCCATATTTTTGCACAACTAGGTATTTTATTCATTAAAATGCAAATATGTAATTGTGGCATGATGGAAAATGATCAAATACACCATCCCCCCTTTTTAAGCTCTCAATTTGGCTTGGCATCCATTTTTTTGCATTTGGGAAAAATGAATCTATTGATCTAGTCACTTGATCTGCTAGCTTCCTATTAGAGCATGAATTGGTGACTTTGAATAGTTTATTCCAATCATTCAAGGTATTCCTATCCATATTTCCCAAATTCAAATGACCCATCTTCCACTACATTTCACATAGCAAAAATAATCCTCAAATCTGTTGAGCAGAACATGATGCTGCATGAGGCCCTTTTTATCTGAAAGTTTCATACTACCAACATGTTGTGGGAAATGCTTCTGTTGAGTCTAAGATGATTTATGGTTAAAAGGTGCATATCTTTCACCAATGTAAGGCCTCCCAGATAGTGTCGCATGAGGACATGCTCTGTTTTCAGTCTCTGTTTTCAGTTTGGGGGAGAAGGAGATGGTTATTTCCATTATTTGTGGAAATTGAAGTAGTCTTAGAATACATAATGATGCTTCCATAAATACTGGAAATTCAGGGGGACTGAGAATGGCCAATCTATGGGAATTACTTTCCAACTTAAATCCAACAAGAAATTTGTGAGATCATCAAGTAATCTCGTTAAGTTTTGATAGAATTTGTATTGCTAATGATGAAACTATCCCTTTCAGATGTGGTAAGCATATGGGTATTGGTCACTACAAGTACCTAGTCCCTTCACCTATAAAGAGGGAATTTTCCTTCTTATTACATCATAGTTGGCCTTCTATTTTCAACTATCTCTATGCCATACCTTCATTATGACTATGAAAGGTATTATGATTATGATGCCCTAGTAAAATGTTGGATACATTATTGCATTTTATGGCATGAGTAATAGATGAATAGTTGGTGGTGATTTCTCAGGTTTTGGCTGCAGATATAAATATGAGGAGAGTTTTGGCATGAACCACTTTATAAAGAATGAAAACACATTTTGAGTATTCACAGAGCATTTTTTGATGGAAGCCTAAAAAATGTAAAAATGTAGAAATGGAACTGAGGATATCTAGCAAAACATGAACTGGGTATCCACAAAAATTGGTAAGCAGAAGCACCAAGGTGTGATGAAAAAACCCACAAATTTTCAATCAAACTGAGTTCATAAATTTCTTGAAAATCAAGCATAGTTACCTACAAACAATTTTCCTTTTTCTAGAGATCTGTGATGTGGGCATCTCTAATTTTCGGCGAGGAGAAGCAATGACATGGTAAAAATATTCCTACAAAATTTCACAAAACCCCACTTTTTAATTGATCAAAAAATGGTTAGAGAGTTTGTTGTTACTTCCTATAGAAGCTTGTTGTTATTTCTTGTATATTGTTGTTACTCCATTAGAATTGCTACAAATAACTTGCGGCCTACTTTTGAAGCTATGCTAGCATGGGAAATTGTTTAAGATGAGATTTTACAAGTCTTGATGATCAGAGATAGTAATGGCAACTTGTTGATAATATATTGGGCATGCATTGGAAAATGGAAGCATCATTCATTTCGTTTGGTTGGTACAAAGGTATGGGTTGCATGAGGGCATGCAACGTATTTAGTTTGGGGGAGATGTTGGGTCATGGAATTGTCATCATTTTACAGTATCTTTTCCCTACTCTTAATCTCTTCTTGCTCACCCATAACCTTGTATTAATGCTTACTCATCCATTTTATGCTTATGTGCAGGATTTAGACCTAAGGTGTTTTCCATTGGATATCTTTAGTATTTTTATGTGAATTATGACTAAACATAAGAAAAATAACATAGTTGCATTTATCTTTGGAAATCAAATACTAAAGATGACTTTTGCATAAACAAGCCATTTGTTGTTACTTGTGGGCACTTACCACTACTTCCATAATAGAAGATCCATGAAGTGGGTAGTGGAGATTTTTGGTATGAGGCATCATTGAGTCAATATAATCCTATCCTCAAACTATATTAAAGATCCATATTGTACTTTTTGAGAAATTAAGTTTTTACAATTTGTTGTTACTTGAGAATTAGTAGCATTGTGTTACTTGAGAAGTAGCAACATTGCGAATTCCATACAGATTTGCACATCCACAAAAATTCATCTTCAATAATCAATATCTATCATGGATTTGAATCATCAACAATCACTTTGGATAATGAGAGAATCTTGGAACCATCGATAATATTAGTTTGATTCGTTTTGAGAAGATCTTGGAAAAATTTGAATTGATTTTGAGATTCAAATTATTAGCAATTTGTTGAGGATAGTTTGTATCTTAATTTATTATTTGTTATGGAAAACTCATGTATCAATAAGAGCTCTTTAAAATCCCAAGATGTTTACCCCTATGTAAATAAATAATAAATTTGCATGTAAATATGTTTTGAGACTTGGACCTATGAATGATGGGAGGCATCATAGAAAAATAACACTTTATCAGATTAAAGTAGTTTATTACTTCTTAAATGTTCTCCCTACTTGCTATGGTACTACTTGTTAAATGAGAGACCGAGCTCACTAGGGAATTAGAACTAGAGAGTAATTAAAATTTAAAAAGAGAAAAGATAAATAAGATGAGAGAAATGATAATTTTGATTTTCAAGAATTGTGAGGAAAATAAAGTAAACCCTAACTACTCTTTCTTGAAAGCAAGAAATGATAAAAGGGAAAAGAATCAAAGGGAGAGGCTCCTCTTTATTTTCTTTTTCTCTTGAGGATTTTCTGAGCTGCTAACATTTTCTTGAAGCCAAAATGGAGAGAAAATCCATTCCTGAAAATGAATTAAGAAGAGGAAAAAGGAACTATAGATAAGGGACTCTGCAGAGGCAGGTCTGCCCATTTCCACCGTATAGGTCCATCCTGGTTTCCTATTGAGCTCAATTACGTTTGGTCCAAGTAGAAGTCTTGGAGTGTGCACTTCTTTAACAAAAAGAGTAAATTGTTTACATGAACCAGAGAATTGATCAAAGAGATCCTATTGGAAAGTCTACATTAAAGAAGAGTACACACATAAAATAGCCATAGGTTCTAGTTTCTTAGTGAATTTGGTATGGCTCGGGGGTGATTATCTGCTCAAGTTGAGAGTTTATGAATAGCAGTAGTAATCTATGGCAGGGAGGAACATGCCAATTCCATAGCAAGTTGGAAGAAGCAAAGGTTTTTAGATAAGTTGTTTAATATTTTCTGTTCATGTTTATTTACTTCTGTATTATTTAATTAATGGATAGCTCAATTAAGAGTTTAAGGTAATGATTTATATTTTCTAATTTATGTTAATAAGTGTTTTTAATGAAATTGCTTAGCCCTACTTTGTGGCTCAAAACATCGAGAAGTTTAACTACCTAACACAGTCTCCTTCTGATCTTCAACTACCACTGCGTAGCAACCATGAATTGCTTAAGGTTTCTTATAAGCACAGAGGCATTTCTATTTGTTTTATAAAAAGTCAATAAACTTGTTTATATAAATTTACAGTGATATTATTTGCTTAGAAAAGTTCAAGAATGCTAACAGTTTGACCTAGCATTGTTTAAAAGAACCTAGACATTTTGTCTTGAATTCTGTTGTATATTGACGTTATATTTCTATTAAGTTTTTATGATCAAAATGTGATGAAAATTTCAGAATTTAGTTGTCAAATCTACTCAATCTTATTATGTGTTTTGTAACAACAAAATAATAATAAATTAATATTAACTATTAATATTAATTTATTAATTAAACAAATATCAATAGTCATGACCTTTTGTCGAAAAGGTACACGACGGGCCTATAAAAGCTCCAAACTATGTAACCATTATCATCTATCATACATTCCATTTTACATTACTACTTAGCCATTTATGTCTTTTTTATGTTACTCGTACTTGTTATTCTATTAGTGGGAACTTTAGTTCCTTCAGTGGTATCAGAGCCCCTTCTTGGGCAGATTCCAACCATTTGCTATTATTGGGAGTTTCTCCCATCAATTGGTTTTTGACCATAGAGTGGCCCTTGGCCAAAATCCATTCTCCAACTCCAAAAAAGTAAAAAAACAAAAGAGAAGAAAGAAAAAAATAAAAGTAAGAAAATAAAAAGAAGAAAAGAAGAAAAGAAGAAAAGAAGAAGTGATTTCATTGATTTGGCTTTTGGCCAAATAATTGGAGAGTTTCTCCAAATTACGTCTTTGACCTAAAGAAAATAAAAATAAAAATAAAAGAAGATAGTGAAAAAAGAAGTAAAAAAAAGAAAAAAGAAAAAAGAAAAAAGAAGAGAAAATAAGTAAGAATAATATTCACGAAACCACACATGGTTTTATGACAGTGTACATGGTTTTGTGAGCCCTTGGTTTTATAAAACTGTCCCTTGGTTTTATCAAACCCACTCTTAATTTTATATATTATTATAATAATATTAGTATTATTATATAATATTTTAATTTTATTAGAAACTTATTAGTCCACCTTTATAATAAAAGTATTTAAATATAATACTTATTATTTTTATTCAAACAAAAATTACAATATTATTATTATTATTTATAATAATATATATATTGTATTGTTTCAAAACTCTATACCCCTTCTATTCACAAAAAATATAATATTTATTATTATTGTTAGTAATAATTAATATTATTAAATAATTGTAATTAATTACAATTATTTTATAAAAAGGGGAAGGAAGCCAAAAATCAGGAAAGAAGACAAGCAAAAATGAAAGAGATAGATTTTAATAAAACAGAGAAAAGATTTCTCAATGTTCCGATAAAAGTGCCGATGGCCATGCTAAAAGTTAATGGGATATTTGATGAAAGTCCAATTGCCATGGCTATTTGTCCATCCAACAAGAAAATTTTTATAAATATTGATGTCGCAAATCAAGTGCAAGTTCAAGAATCAATGAAGAATGAGTCAAACGAAGATCAGATAGAAGTACCATTACAAATCAATGATTATCATTTTGCAGCTCAATTCACTGTCGCAGCTATAGACGACCATCTCATCGACATAATGTTGGGTTATAATTGGTTCGAAACACTAGGAACATTCTACGTCAATGCAAAAAAGAAGTGCATCACCTTCTTCCACGAGAAGAAGAAAATAACACTACATGATTTCTCAGTGATAGTTCCCTTATCGCAAATTATAGACGAAGAATCAATTGATGGACGATATGAAGAGTTAGAAGAACAAATAAAGCTTTTAAACAAACTCATCATGGACAAAGATAGTGAGTTGGAGCACGTCCAGAGAAAGTTAGAAAATCAGGAAACAGAGTTATGTCATCGTCAACAGCAAAAAGAAAAAATCCAGCAACAGTATGACGATAGTAAGAAGACACATAAGATGGAACTGAAAAAAGTCAACAATGTGTTATCAAGCAATATTGAAGAGATTTTTCGACTACGAAATCATAACAAAACATTGATTACAAAGATTAAAAAATTAAAAAACAGTAGCAAGAGGGAACACTCCGGTGAAGACCTCGAAGGAAGAACAATGGAAAAGCAGGAAGAAAACCAGTGTCTAAAGAATCGTAATCAAGAACTAGAGAATCAAATCAAGAAGTTAGAAATTGAAAAAAAGTCGCAAGATGAAAGAATTGAAAAGATTCAAAATCATAAAAATCTACTAGAGAACTAAGAAGCGCAAATCTAGGAAGCTGCATCCAAAAATCAAGTCGAGGAAGTGAAGGCAGTCCTCACCGCAGTTCAAAAGAAAGAAAAACAAACAACACATACGCCTTACAGACATCCCAATTATAATCGCCATTTTGACCAACGATGGGATTAAAATAAACATTCCCAAAAAATTCATGTTGACAGGCAAACAGTTCGACATATTAAGCAACAATTGAAATGACCCATTCCCCAAAACGATCTCAGAAGTACGATCAAAATAGATTTGGGATGGACCACAACAGATACGATGCGACAATTCTCCCGGGGAATCTAGAACTCGTATTGTTTTATTTCATCTAGTGTCGCAAAGAATCTTGAGACGATCGTTCAAGGGAAATCAGACATTGCTGTCAATACAACTTTGAGGACAAAGCTTCCCTTAAGGGGAAGGCAATGTAACAACAAATTAATAATAAATTAATATTAAATATTAATATTAATTTATTAATTAAACAAATATCAATAGTCATGACCTTTTGTCGAAAAGGTATATGACGGGCCTATAAAAGCCCCAAACTATGTAACCATTATCATCTATCATACATTCCATTTTACATTACTACTTAGCCATTTATGGCTTTCTTACGTTACTTGTACTTGTTATTCTATTAGTGGAAACTTTAGTTCTTTCATGTTTATATAGTTATGTTTTTAGTCTTATTATGCATTTAAATAGTGATTTTCAGAACATAAAGTTTTCATAAAACAAACAGAAAATACTACTAATTACATATTAAAAGACTTATTTATATAATGAAGAAAGCTCCTATAATGATTCTGAATTGCGACGGAGCATTGGAGGATCCCATACAGGACCCTCGCATTTACATCCATGTTCACGATGGGATGAGAAACATATATATAGAGAGAGAGAGATCATAGAATAAATAATAACAAACATAGAGTTATCACAATCTTTAAGGGAGCGAATGACTTAACAAATAAAACAAACGAAACATATGGTAAGCAATATATATTGTGGACAAAGCATGAGTTACATAATACATGAAGTCAAAACTTGTAAACATATAACCAATGATGGTGAACACAACATTAATTCCATATAAATATAATGAGACGCTACACAGAGGATTAGCGAGCTCCTTCAGTAAACAACGATATAAAAAAAATACAATAATAGGATACACGTAATTCAAGAGACCCGAGGTCAATACTTCTGATCACATCTATTGTTTATAAGCATAGGTAAAACAAACCTTGCTCTGTATAGTATAAAATTAAACATAAACAAATGGTTCAGTAGGGGTCTCGATACATCCACAATAATATATACAAAATGATTGAGAACGACAATTTATAATGGCTATTAACATGGTAAATTATATGCTTGAAGCTCGAAGATCGAAGCCATGAGAGGGAAACGATTTCGTAGCTCATAGCTAGAGCCTTTAAGAGTGCTCTACATTTCAAATACTAAACCAAAGTTAATAATATTTACAGACTGAGGAATTTAAAACCATTAACATAAAAACAAAGGCGTCTTAATGGCCTTCATTAAAGAAACTCAGCATGAATATCCTATACAAAAGCTCTGAGTTAAACATTTGTAAGAATGATAAGAGTGGGAATGAAATCCCATCTCTGAAAAGTAAAAGATAACAACATATATATGTAAGTATAAAAGATAAACACAAAAAACCGTGTGTAAAACCATAAGTCATGAGAATATGAACACATAAGAGCTCCGGAAGCCAAAATGGGGTATGGAATTAACCCTGCATATGTTTTATTGATTAATCATATCAAAGATTACAAGGATTGAAGGCCCGATATCTTATAGAGCAGAGTTACTAATACTTCGTAAATCGAAAAATGATGGGTTTTCCATTGTTGAGGTCTGAGGAAGGGAGGCTTACCCTAGATGCTCCCTTGAGACCTTTCGATTTCTATAAAAGATCCACGCTAAAACAAGTGTTACATGTGACATACGAATAGGAGACGTTAATACAAATATATAAATGAATATAAGTTATAAATGCTGCAACAAGCAGCGCTTGAGAATATGATACCTTAGATAGACTGAGAAGAGATTTCTTCAGCTCGTTGGAGCACATAGTTCAAACAATGAATTGGTAAAACCATCCATTAAGAGCAACATAAATTTATATATGACTCGGTTCATAATGATAAAGAAAGCATAATGTTAATCTAATTAAGTAATCATTCTAAATATGATAACTAAATAATTCAAATGATAATTATAAAATATCCTATGAAGACTTGATAGTTTCATTTAAATATTTTTTCCAATTTGTGGAGATTTAATAACCATTCCAAGTTAAACAAATAGCTCCTGCATATTGAAAGTATGCAAAAAAACAAGATAGTATAATCTATGAAATTCTTTACATACATAATTTCTAATTATGGAACGATCATCCTCACAATGGATGGGAAACTAAATATATATAAAAAACAAATCTTGTGCATGAATGAAGCTAAATTAATTGGGTTGTTACAATTGCTATCAGAGTCTAGGTTGCAATACTACATGACCTATGGGATTAGTCACACCTTGCAGTTATTTATGTGTGATAATGAAAACTAATACATTCTATTTTTGCACATAAGGTAGATTCATGACACTTCCTGAAGCAACACAACCAAATCTGTCGATTCAATTCAGAAATCAGAATTCAATTTCCAGACAACTGTACAATTTAATATTGAGGACAACTATAAACATAACTAAATTGGAAAGGGCTTGGAAAGCCATAACAAGGAAAGAAGAATTGGCAGATCAGATTCAAAATCAAAGACAACAAAGATACATAAAAATAATAAGAACAATGAGTGTAGAAAGAGATTCTAGCTAGCAGGGGCAGTTGAATCCACCTCAACAGGAAGGGGAAATTTGGGTTAGTTTGGAGGGTGAACATCGGACTGTTACACCTTCTGAATTATTGAAAAAAATGCAAAGTTTAAAATCTGAACTTCAAAGCTTCAAAGAATATAATCTTAAAGACAGACAAGCACAACAAGAATTGATTGCAGTCTTATTGAAAAATTTGACTGAAATATAACATAAATCAGCTCATACTTCTAGTAACACAATGGGAGGATCTTTTCAACAGGGAAAAGGAAAGGAGAAGGAAAAATCTAAATCAAGTACTTCCTATAAATCCAACATAAGTAGTTAGAGTACTAGCTTTTCGAAATCCCTATCTCCACTCTAACACTACAAAAGATCTAAACATAAAAATCACTCAAAATTAAAGGGTGAATTTAAAAATATAAAAGCATCTACCTTTGATGGTGAAGAAGAATCGAGCGAGAAGGAGGATGAATGGCTCCTTGGGATGTCAAAATAATTTCATTTATATGCTTATCCAAGTGAGTTGGGAGCTCGATTAGCCATTTACAATCTAAAAGGGAAAGTTGATCGTTGGTGGAGGGATTTGAAACTCACCAAAGGAATCAAAGAAAACAAAGTTAATTACTCAGAATTTAAAAGATTGTTCAAAGAAAAATATCTTTCGGAAATATTCTATGATAAAAATATTAAAGAATTTCTTGAGCTGGAAATGGGATCCATGACCATGGATGGGATGATTACTAAATTTCTGGAACTATTGCATTATGTTCCTTACATCAAAGAAGAGAAAATTCAAATTCAAATATTTCTAAGTGTTTTTCCATCTTACTATGCAAACATAATAGAATTTTATGCCCCTAAAACTTTGGATGAGGCCTTATACAAGGCTAGACTGTGCTATGAGCATAGTCAAAACAAAGCAAAATAGAAAGAAAGGACTCGAAATGTTAAGAAGACATTTTCTGAGCGAAGGAAAAAGGGAAATAAATTAGCACCTTATCCAAATTAGAGAGGCAGATTTCCAATAATAATAAAAAAAAATAGAATACAAAAGTTGTTACCAAGAGTGAGTACCAGTAAAATATTTCATCCCAAAGTGGTACTAAAACAACAAATAAAATAGTACTAGGAACAGTACATTGTTGGTAATTCCAAGGGCCTCATTTCTTAGAGATTGTCCTAATTGGAAGGGAAATGTTTTGAACAATTTACAAGAAGAAACTACTGTGAATGATATGGTAAAGATTCCTCGAATTTGTGCAACATTAGAGGATCGTCAAGCTGAATTTCAGCCAACTATGATAGAGATAGAAGGTAAAATCTCTATGCATTCTATTTCTATTTTGATTGATCCGGGCACATGTCATAGCTACATCTCCCCTAAAGTAGTAGAAAAATGTGTTTTACAGAAAATTAAACATCCTAAACCATGGCTGGTACAATTAGCCACATGCATTAGAGTAGAGTTTCTGAGTTAATGAAGGACTGCTTGTTAAATTTAAATGGTCTAGAAGCAGATTTAAATGTTTTACCTCTTGGTTCCTATGGTGTTTTGATTATGATGGATTGGATAGAGAAGCATCATGCAATCCTAAACTGTCTAGAAAAGACTATCACATGTAATGATGATATAGGAATTTTTTTCTTAGAGAAAGGGAAGCCTAGAAAGAACACTGTGCGGAAAATTTATGCTTTACAACTTAAAAGAACTGTTTGGAAAGGTTGTAAGTTGTATGCAATAAGCATTCAAAATTGTGTGGATGAAACACGACAAAAAAATAGAGGACTTTCCTATTTTGATGGAATTTAAAGATGTATTTTTGGATGAAATACAGGGGCTGCAACCTAAAAGAGATTTATATTTCTTTATAAACTTAGTTTCGGCAGTAGTCCGATCTCAAAAGCACCTTATCGAATGAGCACTCCAGAATTGGTAGAACTCAAAATTCAATTACAATATTTGCTTGAAAAGGGTACGTTAGGCAAAGTGTATCACCCTGGGGAGCACCTATATCTTTTGTGAAAAAGAAAGACGGAACTATGCGGATGTGCATTGATTACCGTCAACTTAATAAATTGACTATTAAGAATAAATATCCATTGCCAAGAATTGATAACTTGTTTGATCAAGTTGTAGGAGATAAATTCTTCTCCAAAATTGATTTAAGATATGGATATCATCAGGTGAGGATTAGCGAAGAAGATATTTGTAAGAATGTCTTTAGAACCAGATATGGTCATTATGAATTTGTTGTGATGCCATTTGGCTTAACAAATGCACCTTGAACTTTTATGTGCATGATGAGTAGTGTTTTCAGTCAATATTTAGATAAATTTGTTCTTGTGTTCATTGATGACATCCTGATTTATTCAAAAAGTGAGCAAGAACATGAGGAGAATTTAAGAATAGTGTTGCAAACACTACAAGAACACAAGCTATATGTTAAATTTTCGAAGTGTGAAGTTTTCAAAAGAGAAATACAATATCTTGGAGACATTATTTCTGAAGAAGGCATAGATGTAGATCCCAAGAAGATCAAGGCAATCATGGATTGACCTACTCCACATAATGTTTCCAATGTGTAGTCCTTTATAGGACTAGCAGGTTATGACAGAAAATTCATAGAAATTTTTTCTAAGATATAATATCCTATCACTTCTTTACAAAAGAAAGAAGCCAAATTTATTTGGAGTGATAAATGTGAAGCAAGATTCCAAAATCTTAAAGAATTGTTAACAAAATCACCAGTATTAAAATTGTTGATCCAAATAAGGATTTTGTAGTATGCATAGATGCATGCAAAGAAGACTTAGGAGATGTTTTTCTTCAAGATGATCATGTGATTGCTTATGAATCATGAAAACTCAAATACTGCAAGCAAGACTATGCCACACATGACCTCGAACTAGCCGCACTCATACATGTTGTTAGAACTAGAATTGTACCCCTTATTTTATCTTTTATTAATTGTTTTCTTTCTATTTTTTTTTTACTTTTTCTCTTTGTGAGTTACCCATATTATTTAGACCCTTTGTTTTAAATTTATTTCTTGTTGAGATATTGTAACTTCAAATAATATTATATTTGTACTTTATTATTCTGGAGATGTTTCATTCCTCCTTGAAGATCTTATTGTATATCCGGAGATGTTTATTCCTCCGTCGGAATGTGGTAACTTGTGTTATTAGACTTCCTTGGTGGGGGTCGGCCTTGTATGTGTTATGTGGGTCAAAGGGTTATTAGAACACCCTAGAGGGGTCGGCCCAGTCAGTTGTAATGGGATATTTAAACCAAGGGTTAAATACGAGCCTACATGTCTTGTGTAAAAGACAAGTTGGAGTAGTGTATAAATAGAGGAGGTGTATTCCTCATTTGACACACTCACTCACTTGAGAGAGGCGCACTTGTGGAGGAGAGGTCTGATATTGTGGAGGAGGAGATCATGTATTTGGTTTTAATCTTTGTATTTTCTAGTCATCTATATTGAGGAAGCTTTGCTGGGTTTTCTACCCCATGAGGGTTTCCCAGGATAAATCTGTGTCTCTTGTGTTTATGCCGTGCTTGTTGTTTCTTTAGTGATCCTGTATATGCTATTATTGTGAAATGGAATGTCATGCTGCTATTTTATGTATTATCATATTAAATCTTAACATGGTATCAGAGCTAACCTGAAGGAAGACAAGGTATGGCACTTACGACACTTGCTTTACTTACGACAATTTGAAGGTTAGGGTTTTATATAGCAAAAACCAGTCATCGTGGAACTTTCGCCATAAATCCATTTTGGAGAAGTTTCAGGATCTGAAACCTTTACAGGACGAAGATAACATCTCCAGGTATCTTGTGTCCAAAGGGAACCCTCAGATTCGTTGTACTTTGTAAGTTATGATCAGCACAAGTTAGGGTTTCTGCCTCTTCTAGATCTCAGTAAAAATCAAGTGACTTAGGAAAAAAGGTCATAACTTGGGCTAGGAAGCTCCAAATGAAATTTCGTAAAACGTTACAGGTAGTACACAAACTATACTATCGCAGGAAACATTTTTAGAGGTTGAAGTTGAACCAGTGACACGTGGCACGCCGTACAAGTTCGCTCTCCTGTTTTATCCCATAAACAAGTCATGTTGCGACACTTGGCATAACTTGGGCTAGGAAGCTCCAAATGAAATTTCGTAAAATGTGACAGCTAGTACACAGATTGTACTATCTCAGGAAACTTTTTCAGAGGTCGAAATTGAACCAGTGACACATGGCACACCATACAAGTTTTGCTCTCCTGTTTTATCCCATAAACAGGTCACGTTGCGACACTTGACATAAATCTCTCTCAGAAAATCCAATTGAGGTCAGACCTGTCAGGATGGAAAGATGACAGGTTAGGCTACCAAAGGAAAAGTTTTCAGACCCTGTGGAGCGAAAATTTCATAGTTACAGCAGAAACAATCAGGTACATATTTCTGTCAAAACAAAATTATTTTTGGAGCACCTTCATTCATGGCTTCCGGAATTTAGGGTTTCGGAGAAAGTTAGAATTGTTGGAATCGGAATCCACGGCTGAATGCTACTCTGGAAAATCGAAATTTAGAGACCAAGATCGAATTTTTTGGTTGGGTAAAAGACCGGGCTTGATGAAACCCCAGTTCGGGATTTTGATCGGAAAGATGGAAAATTAGGGCTTCAGCAAAAGTTGGAATTTTTGAAGTCTGTAACCACGGCTGGAAGCTCCTCAGAAAAATAAGAGTTTAGAGCCTTGGATCGAAACTTTTGATTGGACAGAAGGGTGGGCTTCATCAAACCCTAGTTCAAGTTCCTGTCTAGAAGATCCAAAAGTTTCAAAGGCAATTTTGAGGGGTCAAATTTTGGAGATTTCAAAATTGAAGTATGCTAGTTTGATCAGCTCAGCAAGACACATCCTTCCATCCATTCAGAAGTGTGAAAGTCAAAGATTGAATTTTTAGGGTTTCTCTAGCAAACCCTAATCAAGCTCCAGATCAAGTCTCAAGGGGAGTTGAGGCTAAGGCCTGACATAAGAAGACTACAAGAAGTCTTGACAGGTATGACTTAAAGAGGTTCAGGTATGTCTTGAAATTTGATTCTTGATTAAGTTCATAATGTGTTTGTATTCATATTATTTATTAGTACAATCTTGATTAATGTTAGAATTGTCTTATCACCCTAGTAACAGTATGAATGCATGTGAATGATTGAAGACATTCATTGATTAGGGCTATATGATTGTACTAATGCATTATGGTGTTGTGTGAGGTTGATGTTGTCTGCTAACAAGATACAGGTACATCACAAAAGACAAATCAAGTTCCATGACCATGACAACATGAAGACAAAGACTCATCCACAATCTTTGATCACATAGAAGTTCTACTTACAAGGTATGTATGACTTTGTTCTATTATGCTTAACCTATGAGATATGCAGGTTCCAGCATAGGATGTGTAAATCATTGAAGAGAACAAAGAAGATATTGATCAGGTATGTTAGACATAACTGAGCAGGTATACTAATCCAGGTATGTTTTCCTATGTCATGTTAGAATCTTACCTTAGGACCCCTTATATAAGTATACTTGGTATGATTGGTTGAGAAGTTAGAAATATAAGTAATCAAGGGATTATGCATATTATGTCTTTTATCTTGATTGATGATATGCATGAGTAAAAGAAGAGTTCCCTGAAATCTTGAATACTAATGTTTATGATCTATGATCATGACTATACATATTCAAGATAATATACTAATGAATGTATGTTTGTGTTTGAGATCATGAGGATGACACTTGAGCATGCACAGTGGTACATAATGAATAGAAGTTCAAAAGACATAGAAGATCAAGCGGGAAACAACCACTCAAACATAAAAGATAAGTTTTTTGAGTTGTTATTTGAAATAGTAAATGATATTGCTTGTAATAGTTGTATACATATTTGTATTCCTATAATATATCATGTTGAGTGTAAACATTCATATAGCATTGAACAGTATACTACTAATATACATATGATTGGTAAGTTGGACAAACATTCCATTGTTGCTTGTCTAGCATGAAACCTCTTTACTGACATGCTGAGAGATGTGCACACTCTCGATAGTATGTTCTGGTAGAGATGGAAGGCATCTAGATAGCCACTGTATGCATACAGGATATGGAAAAGTGTTGTGCCAAAGTATTGGTCAAGATAGTTGCATAACTATGTATCTGTATGCATAATAGGTTATCATGTCAATATGATTTGATGATTATGATGTATTACTAATCATGTACTTAATTTTGATTTGTAGGAAAGATCATGATGAATGATGAACACTGAACAAGCGATGGATGTTCAACAAAATATTTACAAATCAAACATACTATAGAAGGCTTGTGGCTAGAGGATTCTCTTAGAAAGAGGAAGAGAATCATGATGAGATGTTTGCTCCAAGTGGCTAGATAAGACCATTCTCTTAATGGTGTAATTAAAGAAGAAGTGTGAATCAGATTCTGTATGGGTTCCCAGGATCGATAATCAGTTGATGAGATTAATGGGTGATGAGGATCTCAACCTTTGCTACAAGGTTGAATATTGTTTCTATACACAGATAACATGGATGCAAGAAGGAACTCACCACAGAGTTTGAATAATATTGAGGCTCATATCAGTAGACCCATCTAATGAGAGATGGCACAGGTAGATATGCAGAAGATCATTCAATGAAAATGAAAGACCTCGTATTGATGCATTACTTCCTAGGTCTGGAAGTATGGAAAGGCTCAGAAGGAATCTTTCTCAACCAGGGAAAGTATGCTGAGAACTATTAAAAGGACTTGATGTGTCGGAATGGCCACTCTCATGGATTCCAACTTGAAGTTGTTAGCAGATGACTTTTCAGAGTTAGTGGATATAACTCTGTACAGACAAATTATTGGGTCACTGATGTATCTAATAAATACTAGGTCATATATATGCTTTGCTGTGAATACCTTGATTCAGTATCTAGTGGAAACTAGATCTGTTCACCTGTTAGTTGCAAAGCATGTGATCAGGTACCTAAAGGATATGATAGACTTTGATTTATGCTATATTGGAGATCACAACTTCAGATGGCTACACAGATGTTGATTGAGTAGAAAGTGTATCAGACAGGAAGAGCACATTGAGAGGATGTTATTGTCTGGGATCAGCCATGATCTTGTGGTTTAGCAGGAAACAATCTAGTGTGGCTCTTAGCACAAGCGGAATATATGGTTGCTTGCTTTGCTAAGTTATGAAGTAGTATGGTTTCAAAATTGTTTGACTTAGAGATGGACCCAACTGTGATCCTATGTGACAAACAGAGTTGTACCAAAATGGCAAAGAATCCAGTGTTCCATGATAAGTCAAAAGCACATAGAGATCTGACATTTCTATATACGAGATATGGTGCAGAAAGGAATTAAAGTTCGAATTTGTAACAAGTTACCATTGAACTAACCAAACCTCTACCGATACGATGTACTAACCAAACCTCTACCTCAAGTAAAGTTTTCCGAGACAAACTTAATATAGTTCAGAAGGATCCTCCTCGAAAGGGGGAGTGATGTGATCACTTATGATGAGATTGCCTGCATCAATAGAAAGGTCGATGATGTGGTTACCTATATTGGTGATGCCAACAAAGAGGTTGGTGGATGGTCCTTAGACAGGGTCTAAGGTGACAAGGGGATTGGATCATCCGTGGACTTCAGCCCTAAAGAGAGCTGTAGACGTATGTCTTCGAGAATGAAGTCCTTGGTGGACATGAGGGGATTGGATCATCCCTGGAATTCAGTCCTAAAGAGAGCCATAGACGTATGTCTTCGAGAATGAAGTCCTTGGTGGACATGTGGGGATTGGATCATCCTTGGAATTCGGTCCTAAAGTGGGCCGTAGACATATGTCTCCGAGAATGAAGTCCTTAGTGGACAAGTGAGGATTGAGTCATCCTTGGACATGGTCCTAAATGTACGATTGAGGATTGAGTCATCCTTGGACGTGGTCCTAAATGTACGATTGAGGATTGAGTCATCCTTGAACGTGGTCCTAAATGTACGGTTGAGGATTGAGTCATCCTTGGACGTGGTCCTAAATGTATGGTTGAGGATTGAGTCATCCTTGGACATGGTCCTAAATGTACGGTTGAGGATTAAGTCATCCTTGGACGTGGTCCTAAATGTACGGTTGAGGATTGAGTCATCCTTGGACATGGTCCTAAATTTACAGATGAGGATTAAGTCATCCTTGACGTGGTCCTAAATGTACGGTTAAGGATTAAGTCATCCTTGGACGTGGTCCTAAATGTACGGTTGAGGATTGAGTCATCCTTGGACATGGTCCTAAATGTACGGTTGAGGATTAAGTCATCCTTGGACGTGGTCCTAAATGTACGGATGAGGATTAAGTCATCCTTGGACATGGTCCTAAATGTACGGTTAAGGATTAAGTCATCCTTGGACATGGTCCTAAATGTACGAATGGGATTGCATCGTCCCTAGACATGAGACTTGTCTTAAAGTGATAAGGATTGATCATCCTGGAACTCGATCTGGATTGTATCGTCCATGGACCTATGTCCTAAAGAGAGCGGGATTGATCATTCTGTAATATGATCGTGTGTGTTGCAGGGTATGCTGGTATGTATGATAGATGTATTAGTGAGAATACATGCTTTTGATGATAGATGTATTAGTGAGAATACATGCTTTTGATGATAGATGTATTAAGTGAGAATACATGCTTTTGATGATAGATGTATTAGTGAGAATACATGCTTTTGATGATTGATGTATTAGTGAGAATACATGCTTTTGATAATATATGTATTAGTAAGAATACATGTTTTGATGATAAATGTATTGGTGTGGATACTAATACAGATGATCCAGATGTTGTAGATCGAGATGATCCAGATATTGTAGATTGAGATGATCCAGATGCTGTAGATCGAGATGATCCAGATGTTGTAGATCGTGATGATCTAGATGCTGTAGATCGAGATGATCCAGATGCTGTAGATCGAGATGATCCAGATGTTGTAGATCGTGATGATCCAGATGCTGTAGATCGAGATGATCCAGATGTTGTAGATCGAGATGATCCAGATGTTGTAGATAGATATGATCCCGATATTGATGATCGTATGATGATGATGCTGATGATCGTGAGGATCCAGATCCAGATGTTGATGTTGTTATAGCTATTCGAGTGCTGCAAAAGATAAAGACTCAGTACTGAAGATGTTGATGTTCCAGTATTGAAGATATTCCAGTAACTGCTTGAGTTTCTGATGATGTTGAGAAAGATTCCAATGATTTAGAGATGTATCATGTATGATGTTGATGACTCCTTGCTCGTGCAGATGCTGTTATAATATCCTTCTCGTTAAGGGGGAGTGTTGAGATATTGTAACTTCAAAGAATATTATATTTGTACTTTATTATTCTGGAGATGTTTCATTCCTCCTTGAAGATCTTATTGTATATCCGGAGATGTTTATTCCTCCGTCGGAATGTGGTAACTTGGGTTATTAGACTTCCCTAGTGGGGGTCGGCCCTGTATGTGTTATGTGGGTCAAAGGGTTATTATACCACCCTAGAGGGGCTGTCCCAGTCAGTTGTAATGGGGTATTTAACCCAAGGGTTAAATACGAGCCTACATGTCTTGTGTAAAAGACAAGTCGGAGTAGTGTATAAATAGAGGAGGTGTATTCCTCATTTGACACACTCACTCACTTGAGAGAGGCGCACTTGTGGAGGAGAGGTCTGATATTGTGGAGGAGGAGATCATGTCTTTGGTTTGCATCTTTGTATTTGCTGGTCATCTATATTGAGGAAGCTTTGCTGGGTTTTCTACCCCATGAGGGTTTCCCAGGATAAATCTGTGTCTCTTGTGTTTATGCTGTGCTTGTTGTTTCTTTAGTGATCCTGTATATGCTATTATTGTGAAATGGAATGTAATGCTGCTATTTTTTGTCTTAGCATATTAAATATTAACATTTCTTTACTCATTTTCACTTAATAAACTTAAACATTGGCTTATAATTATTAAATCTTCCTTTTTAGTCTCCAAATGTATGCTTTAATATTATTTCTAACATTTTGTTTAAAGATGTATACATGTTTTATTTGTTAGTGTGATTTGATGTATTTCGGAAGCGTAATCAATGAAGGTTACACATAATGGCGTTGTCGGAATGCTGAATCATTGAAGTTGGTGGTGTGACGCCTGCCTAAATTCATAAATGAATTTTAATAAAAATCTGCTCGAGATTTGAGTCATAAATGATGGCACATCTTTCAAGCTAGTAATTTATTACCATATGTTTTCAAATCAAATTTCAGTGGCTTTCCCTAGTTCTACGATTTCGCTAGCATAGAAGGATCGAGACATCTGTTCATCGGCTAATAGGAGTTCATTTCAGAAGATTCAGACTTAGCAGGTGTCCAAAAGAAAACAACATGAAGAAGAGTGGTAAGCTATGCAGATTCGAACTGGTCGACTCAGAATGGGAAAAATAATTCCCTAAATGTGCAGAGATTTTCAAAAATGCTAGTTGGTTTTCTTTCTTTGAAAAAATCAAATATCATAACACTGAACTTACTTGATCATTTGCACAAAATTATTCAGATTCCTTCATTCAGTTCCAAACCTTGAAATTCAAATTGACCGAGGACTTGATCGCTGAAGAAACATAATTACTTGTTGAAGGAGATCGCTGGTTTAAGAAACTCCCATTCGAAGTTGATTTGAGTCTATTTCTGTTATCTTGTTTTGAATCCTTAGAATGGAATAAGGGTATTCATCTGAGTAATGTTAAGCAGGAATGGAGAGAAGATTTGGGGATAGTGCAGCGTTATATTACCCGCGAAGGAAGATTTTCTACGGTGTACAAGTATCATTTCAGGTTCCTCTTGCATATAAATGGAGAGTTGAAAATGAATTTTCCCTTCTACTTGTTGAAGAGCCTTATCAAAATTGCAACCAGAGTGAAAAGTCACATTGATCATACAAGTCAATCCATTTTCCATCAAGGGTTAATCAAATTACTTGTATTAGCATAACTTAAAAAGTTGAATCGTGGCTAGTAACATTTCCTTTTTATATCGCGTTGCTAACCTGAGAGGATTGAAAAACAAGAAGCATAAACCTCTGTTAGAAAAAAAAATAACTCTCAAGGAAAACGCCGAATTTAGAAAGAATCAAGCATTTCAAAAAGATTAAAGAGAAAGATGGGTGAAGAAGTAAGCTTGGTAGAAAAGTTTGACTTAAAATAAGAACCAGTTCAAGAGCATCCATAGGAAGAAAGGCCCCTAGTTTCACGAAATGAAGACACTGCATCTACTCTAGACACTCCTAATGTTACCAAGGAAAGGCTAATGGATGAAGGCATGGCTCCTTCTTCTAATATTGAAGCTTCTGTCAAGTCTTTCTCAGAACCTGAAATTTCAAAGTGGAGACCTAAAACCAGAGCCACAAATAAATTAAGGATGAATATGAGAAGGATTCTAAATCCTAAATCTGAAAAAGAAGAGATAACTACAATTCAAGATTCTTTGACTGAAGAAGACCCTAATGTTATAAAAGGGGAACCAAATTTAGAACAATATTTTGAAGATACAGAGAGGAATGACAAAAATTTTCTAGAACTAGCTGAGAAGAATTATGAGGTGCATGAAGAAGAAAGAATTCAGAATTTTGATATTGGGTCAAGCTCAAGAACTGTCCAGCTAGAAGTTCCTGCAGAAGATGCAAACATTAAAAATTTAGACGAGTTATTTGCAACTTAGGAAGATGTTTTCATTAAAAATCTTGGATTTTCCCTAGGTTTGGATGATGAGGAAAATCTTGTGCATCAAATGCCAATAAAAACAGGTTTGGACGTTGAAGTTCTTAAGAGATCCCTACAACATTATAAAATACAGAATAAGTACCGAAATGATTCAAATGAAAAGCTAATGCAAGATAATAAAATATTAAGGGAAGAATTAGAAGAGGTAAATGGCCACTATCAGGAGTTAATAGCAGATGCAAAAGAGGTATTGAAAGGAAAGAAGAATGTACAAAGTCAAAATGAAGAGTTAACAAAGCAAAACACAGAATTACTAAACAAAGTTCAAGTGATGGAAGTAGAACATGCTCGACTTCTGAAAAGATCTAAAGCATTAGATGGGCTTACAATACTAGCAGAAGCGGCTCATTAGATTTGAATCAAGGATAATCATACATTTGTCGGCCAAGTTTTGATGACACATTTGGATGTACTTGAAAGTCATATTTTTAGGAGTCAGTTTTTGTTATATTTAGAAAGTCCTATATTTTGTAAACTTCTTAAATAGATTCGAACCCTTAAAATGTGGATCTGTTAAATTACTTTTTGAAATCTCTTGTGTAATTATAAAAAGGAGGAGGATAGTAGTATTATGGGAAGTGGTTTTTTCTAGAAAAGGGTTAGAAGATATCAAGTTGTTGTATTAGGACTTATGACTAATTCTCTGTAAGTACTTGGAGACTTTAATTTTGGAATGACATATATAATACATAATCCATGTTTGATCTATTATTCTAGTGAAATTTTCTGATCAGTTTGATCACCTTGCTCATCATTTCATTTTTTGATAAAAGTGTTTATCCTAAAGTGATTTTGGGTTTTTGGACTTATCTAAATTCATAGATGGAATGTTTTTCTATTTATGATCTCTCAAAAATTATCTTTTAAATTGGTTTATGTTTATATTTTGGACATGTTTCACCTAGTCTCCATTTCAATTTACTGATTTAATCACCATATGTTGTTTGATTATTATTTTACACTTCACTACCCTATTTTTGAATAATTTCTTCACACCTTATAAATATCAGCCTTTGGTATTTTTATTTTTGGTGATATGGTTTGCACTTCTGTAGTCTAAGTACAAATTCTAGTGTAAACATCTTTTGGTGTCGTTGTCAGGGAC
The DNA here is from genome assembly GCA_027924585.1 of Larix kaempferi. NCBI lineage: Eukaryota > Viridiplantae > Streptophyta > Pinopsida > Pinales > Pinaceae > Larix > Larix kaempferi. The sequence goes on from BSBM01000089.1 coordinate 28,639,198, forward strand.
GGAGAAACGAACATATTAATATTCCCTAGGTATTGAGATCCTTAGCTCTGATTTTGAAGGTGAAAAAAATTAGTTTAGTTTTATAGACTACACTTTCACCAGTTTTTCAAAAAGAAATTGTGGCTCCCAGGAGGATTGGGACGGGAGAAAATCCTTCATCTCCTTTGCATTCAGGGGTTTCAGACCCAGAACAGATTATGAAGGAATCTAGGCAAAAAATGAGCTCTACATCATCTAGGAGATTTCAGTATTCTCCATCCACAGTTATACCAAGTCAGTTACATAAAACTTCCTCTTCCTCATATTTGCAACCTAAACAAGAAGAAGGGAAACATGATCTTTCTATTTCAATTCCTGCTATTCAAATTGATAACTTTCAAGTTTACACTAATCTCTTGTCTTCTGAAGAAGTTAAAGCTGAGCTTTTAGATTCTGGACATTTTTCTTTGAAAGCTCAAAGTTTCACCTTATACTCCTCTTACAAGTGAAATCCCAATTACTCAATTTCAATCTAAGTTACCACATTTTTCACAAAATCAAATTAACCCAAATATGGCCTATCGGCCCCCTGATAGGATGGATATTATAGTGGCTGCCATATATGCCCCATTGGTTTCACCCCAACCACTTAGTGCCCTTCCTAGAGGAGATTATCAGAAATATCTTCCTAGGTTTAATGGTCATGGTGAGGTTACAGGAGAAGAACATTGGAATCCTTATTTTAGTTATGTTGATAACCAAAATATTTAAAATAAGGATGTTTGGATGTGGGACTTTCTTCAAAGCTTAGATGGAGAAGTAATAAAGTGGTTTAGGAGTTGCCTGCAAATTCTATAGATGGGATTGAACCTTTAGAAGAAGTATTTATGAGATAGTGGGGAGATACCAAGGATTATCTTTACTATATTACTGATTTTGGAGCTTTGAAAAGAAAACAAAATGAGATAGTCACATTTTTTCCAAACGTTTTAATAAGATGTATAGTAAGATACCTATAGAAATCAAGCCTTCTGAAACATCTGTGAGACTCACATATGATAATTATTTTGATTTTGAATTCTCTTTACTGTTAAGAGAAATGAGATCTGTATCTTTGGTAAACATGCAAGAGGATGCATTGGAGTTTGAATCAAATTTGTTGGAATCAAGCAAGATTAAGGCTAAATCACGATATCATGAGGATGCGAAAAAAAGAAAAAATGAAATGGTACCATCATCTTCTGGAGAAAAAACATTAGAAGACAAAATAGATGAAATGACCAAGCTAATAAAATAATTGTCTTAAAAAATTAGTAGATTGGAAGTTGAAAATAAAACTCAAAATCGACCTGTCTTAGAGGGAGATAATCGAAATCCAAATCAATTTAGACGACCTTTTGTTCCAAGGTTTTTACCTAGAGAAAGAAGGAATAATAATGATCAAAGAGTAAGAAGGAATAATGATGATGAAAGAGAAAGAAGGAATAATGATGATCACAGAGAAAGGAGGAATAGTGATGATTAGAGAATACAACCTCCTTTCCAAAATAATTTACTGGATGAAGCTGCAAAAGTTGAAGAATTGGATTTTGAAGATCAAGATCATAATGTTAATCATCTCGGAGAGCAATCATCTGTAGGTTTTCTTACTAAAACTCACTATCAAGATTCTATGTATTTTGATCCAGATTCTTATCAGTAGAATGATCTTAGTCCTATTTGTTCAGCTAATGATTATCAAATAGATCCCACGAATTCCTATAATTTAAGATATGGCGCTAAACAAGTTTCTCAAATTCCTAAGAAGAAAGTACTTGGTCCAGTCAAGCAGTTGCCTCATTCTTCTATGGAAAAGAAGCAGAATCTGCAGGTTAGTAAAAACAAGCTCGTTGAGGTTGAAGAGACTAGTAAAAATATTCAAGGATTCAATTTTGAATATGGCTATAGACTACATAAAATATACTCTCAATATAATTGAGTTTGAGTTTAAGTTGGGTTGCATTTTCTTCAATTTTTGTTTCCTCTTCCACTCCACCATCTTGAAAATATAAAGAAATGAAATCGAGGGATGGTATGTACATGTACATTGTTGAGTTTAAGTAAAACACTAAACATAACTAGCTTGTGTATGTACATTGAGGAGTGTAAGTACTAAACATTGAGAAGTATATGTCCATGTACCAAGGTATGGTCTGGTGAAGTTTACGCTCATGTGTGGCATATCATCTCCAGATCCTTAGTCCTTTGTCGGATTAAATCTGGATGCAAGCCATCCCAAATCTCCATTTCTTTCCAAGCCAATGGGGAGTCTTCTGGAACTCTCCATGGTAACTTGATCTTTGGATATTCAAAGAAGAGATTCGAGTTGTCGACGGATTTTTCTTATGGCACCTACGTAGAGAAGGAGCAGTTGTAGGGAAGGTAGAGGTCACTCCAGGCCAAAGAGGAACTTTTCCAACCCCAGAGTGGCCTTTGAAGAGGACATCCATTGTCACATTTAGATGATAATGTATAGAATGGAAACCCATTCGCTTTAGGAGCAAGGTTTTCAATAACCACCTCGTAGTAGAGCATTTAATGTTGTTGTTGCAGAGTTTTGAAGTGATGGATGTGAACAATCCATCAATCCAATGGTTCAGAACCCCAAAGCAACATTAAATGATTTGTTGCGAAATTATTATTCAAAGCCCAAGTAAATGACCCTAAGCAACAAGAACCTGCCATCCAACCCCTAGTAGACGATAAAAAATCTTATGGTTAGTGTTCTATGGAAGCAAGAATTCACTTAGAACAAAGTGAGGAAAATTGATGGTGACATCCTAGAAGCTATGCATGTCATTCATCTAAGCTTGGATCATTTGATGGATTCAACTAGGACGTTTCACTAGCTCGATGAGGAAACTTGCACCAATGGTGCACAACCTGCTGTTCCTTTTGTTTATTTAGTCTTCGGCATTCTTTGTGAATATGGTCATTTCTCTTGGTCACCTCTTAGATTTAACACCGATTTTCCTTTTTTTTTGTCATCCCGAATCTTTGAAAAACTCATAAAATTCTTATTTTAGTTTCGAATCTTTATTTGGAATGTGGAATTATCCTTGAATGCAACACAACTCCTTAAAATGTATTTTATTCCATGATTATTAAAGTTAATAAAATTTTCTCTTAAAAAAAAATAGATTGGAACCCTTTAATACAAGTATTCCATTAATTTTCAATTTTGGGACCCATAATGAAATCCACAGTATAGAGTAAACTAGAAAATTTCAACTTTTATAATGTCATTGCATGTAAATACATATAGAGAAACATTGAATTATTTTGATTATTATATACATGTAAATTAAAATTTATATTACCTTTCCATTATTCAGCTAGAATTATTTGTAAATTGCATCACGTAGGTAGTTAACTCAACATGTGACAAGGCTTGAATCTCACCAGATTAAAAGAAAGGAACAATCATTTTGTAACCCTGTGCCGGAGATCTACGAGAGATGTTAATCCCCACATTCACCCCATCCAAACCAATACATGTTGTGTCAATTAGGTTACCCTTAGCGGTAACATGAGAAAGACTAGCTAATTCATGTATAAGTGCAATATTTCTCCCTCATGCAAGAGCATGCATATGGGATGTAGGAGAACATATTGATCACCTCTTTAGCATCATGATGATCATATGTGGGACTTCTACTAACATCATAAAACTTAGATGGGACACTAGTATAATTAGATTTCATATAAAGAACATAATCATCATAAAGTTATTCTGTGAAATGTACAAGGACCTTATTGTGATTGGGAAATGTTTCAAATGTACCAAGAAATCTATCATATACAAATTTTGTCTTTGATATTGTACCAGGTAATGGTGAAGATGTATCAAACAATAATCTTTTTACATTCATCAATTGTCTTATTGCATATTTAATTGCAATTCATTTGCGTGGCTCTTTAGTCATCTATATCCTCCTCTTGTTCGGGTACACAGGGTACTACCAAAGGACCGAACACCAAGAGAAACCACTTCACACAAACAGATCACAGATCAACACACCGATGTTTTGACGTGGTTTAAACCCTCTTGAGGGAAACACTCCACGGCCCCGGCCAAATAGCTTCTACGGGACAATTTATTATGCAAAGAAAGAATGTTACAAATGAGCTTCTCATAATCGATCAACTAAACAATGACCCTCCATGCTCTTTAAATAGAGATCATGGACCAATCGGGTGTTAAGCCACGGATCAAGGTTAGGTTTGATCTAAGAGAAGTTGAGCCGTCGGATCACTCTATGTCGGAAACATATCGTGACCGTCGGATTAAGTATATACAAATGCATACTAATGCATACTAAAGAAACACACTATCCCTAACGGATATATTACACAAGTTGATCTTAACTAACTCCTAAGTGTCTAAATATCCTAACATCCCCCCTTAAGAACAACTTGGGATAGGATTGAAGGATTTACAAAAGTGACACTATTAGGAGAAGGAAGGAGGCATTAGAGCCTATCCCCCCTTAATGACAAGTTCCTGAACTCCTAACATAGATCGAAGTTTAGAAAACTTCGCTTCTGTAAGAGACTTGGTGAAGATGTCTGCAACTTGATCATCTGTAGGGCAAAAGAGCACTTCGAGAACACGATCATGAACAAGATTTCTGATGAAGTGCATATGTAGCTCAATGTGTTTGCTGCGTTGATGTAGAACTGGATCTTTGGCAAGCTTGATGGCACTTTGATTGTCGCACCAAAGTGGAGTAGGCTGCTGCTGTTCGAATCCAAACTCTGAAAGGATCTATCGAAGCCATAAAGCTTCCTGACTGGCATTTACGGCTGCTCGATATTCTGCCTCTGCTGAAGAAAGAGCAAGAGCTTGTTGTTTCTTACAAGCCCAAGTAATAGGTCCAGATCCCAGACTGAAAACATAACCTGCAGTAGACTTTCGATCATCAGGATCGCCGGCCCAATCTGAATCAGTGAAACCAACCAACAAAGGTTTCCCCCCTGTACTGTAATGAATCCCAAACTGAACTGTACCTCGAATATATCGAAGTATTCTTTTAGCTGCTTTCCAGTGACTTTCATGAGGTGTCTGCATATAACGGGCAACTCGACCAACGGCAAAGGAAAGGTCAGGACGGGAATGAGTCAAGTATAAAAGACTACCAACAAGCTGACGATACAATGTGGCATCTACTTCAGGTGAAGTACAAGTGGCAGAAAGTTTGACTCCAGACTGGAAGGGAGAAGGGGCTGGTTTACAATCTTCCATGTGAAAGCGACGAAGAAGGTCACAAGCATACTTAGACTGAGAAAGAAAGATTCCTTCTTTGTTTTGCAGAACTTGGAGACCAAGAAAATAATGCAAATGTCCTAAGTCTGACATTTCAAAAGTTTGTTTAAGACTGGATTTCACATGGGTTATAAGCTTAGGGTCACTACCAGTAAGAATAAGGTCATCAACATATAGAACAAGTATGATGAGATGGTTTCCTACTTTCTTGGTATAGACATTGGGGTCAGAATGGCATCTAGAAAAACCAGTGTCAAGGAGAAAGTTATCCATTTTGGCATACCAAGCTCTAGGAGCTTGCTTAAGGCCATATAAGGATTTCTTAAGGCGACAGACAAGGCTAGAGTTATTCTGAACATAGCCGGAAGGTTGTTCCATGTAAATTTCCTCCTGTAAATCACCATGTAAGAAGGCAGACTTGACATCCATTTGATGGACTTCCCAGTTGTGTAAGGCTGCAAGGGAAAGAACAAGGTGGATGGAGTTCATTTTGGCGACGGGAGCAAAGGTTTCATTGTAGTCAATCCCTTCAACTTGAGAAAAACCTTTGGCAACTAACCTTGCCTTAAGTCTTTCAACACTTCCATCTGATGCATACTTAGTTCTGTAGACCCATTTACATCTGACAAGTTTTCTTCCTTTTGGAAGAGGTACAAGATCCCAAGTATCGTTCGCCATTAAGGAACGATATTCTTCATCCATGGCTGCATCCCAATCTGGATTCCCTGAAGCTTCTGCAAAAGTTTCTGGATCATGATTCTCGGAAACTTGAGCCAAAAGAGAAGAGGCTCGCTGAAACTGAGAACGTGTTCGACGTTGATCTCTAGGATCACCGGCAAGATCACCAGCTGCTTCACATGTTGAACGGACCCATCGAGGAAGCACTTGTGCTGGTGCAACTGGAGGAACATGAGCAGGCGGAGGTGGATTTTCATCCTCACTGTCATCATCAGAAACTGGAGTTGGAAACCTGTCAAAGAAGTTGGAAGAAGAAGAAGAAGGCACAAACGCCGAATCAGGCTCGCAGGCCAAAGGTGGCACACTCGCTGAGTTAGGCTCGCAGGCCAAGATATTTTCATCAAATTTTACATCTCTTCTAATGATTATAGCATGAGAATGTGGTTGAAGAAGTCTATAACCTTTTACATCTTCAGAATATCCAACAAATATGCACTTTTCACTTTTAGGCTGCAATGCTTTCCGTTTTTCATCCGGAATGTGAGCCCATGCTTCACTACCAAACACACGAAAGTGACTTACATCAGGTTTAACTTTACTCCATGCTTCTTCCGGTGTTATACCTTGTAATGCTTTTGTGGGGGTGCGATTAACATTCTTTCTTTGCATAATAAATTGTCCCGTAGAAGCTATTTGTTTGTCTTCCCTCTCAATCTTACATTCTGCACATAAGAGCTTGAGAGTTTTGTACTTAGATAAATAATCTTGAATGCATGAAAAGTCACTTGGATTTAAAGAAATCAACTCATTTTCGAGTTGGTGACCCCGAATTTCATTGTGTTTACCAAACACAGATTCCAACTTGTCCCAAGCAGCATTAGGTTCATCAATTCCAGATATGTGGAATCGCAAATCAGTAGAGATTGACATCCCAATCAATCCACGAGCTTCATCACATCTATTTGCCCATTTTATTTTCTTATCATCATCAGTGGGTTCTTTTTCTTTCCCTGTTGTAATTCTGAAAAGTCCCCTACTTCGTAGAACATCCTCCATACGAGATTTCCATGAGAAATAGTTGGAACTGTTAAGTAGAATATCACAAAGGGCGGCCATATTTGTAAATTAATGGCTGTAAAAGCAGAAACCAATAGTCTGGATGTGAAGAGCTCGAAAAAATAGGCGGTTTCAAAAAAAACGGCACTGAAAACGGACTCTGTATGATGAAGTTATGCTTGAACAAAGAAACTGTTGAAGATGTCCCCAATAGTGACGTGGCAGCTAGAGAATGTCCAGCAAAAAAAAGAACCCCCCTCTTCCCAAGATGAACCTTTTGACAATCACTTTACAAAAAAGTTGCTTTTAAGTGAATCACTTTTGTAAAATAAGTGATTTCACTTTTACAATGATATTACTTTTAAATAGTGCAACAATAAATAAAAAGCTTAAGTGACTCACTTGTATTTTTATTTTTTATTATTTAAGTGAGATGCACTTTTACAATAAAGTAACTTGAAAATAGAAATTGCATGCACTTTTCTTTTTAAAAGTAACTTCCTAAGACTTGAACTCAAGACCTATTAAGGAATAAAGCAACTTTGGACCAAGTGAGCTAGTTTAAAAGGTATGTAAAATATGGAAATGAGGAAGGGGGCTTTTTTTTTTTTTTTTTTTTTAAATTTTTTTTTTATTTTTTTACTCTTCTTGCTCGGTTTGCGTGCTTGCCCTTTTTCCTGCAAAACAAACCACAAAACGAAACAAAAAAAACTTTTCCACACTTGTGGAGTTAGATCTTGTTAGCTTGCCCGGAAAGTCTGCGTTTTCTCTCTGTTTCTGATTTGCCGAGATCGCGCAAAAGTGCACGGCAAAGAGCATACGCAGCCGAAAAAACCCTTTCCCTTTCTGTTTCTGATTTGCCGAGATCGCTCAAGGTGCACGGCAAAGAGCATACGCAGACGGGAAAGCAACAATCCGAACAAAAAAAAAAACTAACAGTAAAAAAAAAATGAAATATGAGATTTTTTTCTTTTCAAAAACGAAATAAAAAAAACGCGTCACTGTAACATTATACCTTCAGATCTGATGAAAAACGCGTTTCTGGAGCAACCGGGAACCGTTTTCGATCAAACGAAAACTATTTCCCAATGGAAACGACGCTCCGGACGCAATGGAACACCTCCCACAGCCCAAAAATGCACAGAAATATCAGAACTAGAAACCCTTTCGAGTTTCGGCAACAGCAGTTCAAGATCTAGATCATAACCGGAAGCGGCACTTCATAAAAGCTCTGATACCATGTTCGGGTACACAGGGTACTACCAAAGGACCGAACACCAAGAGCAACCACTTCACACAAACAGATCACAGATCAACACACCGATGTTTTGACGTGGTTTAAACCCTCTTGAGGGAAACACTCCACGGCCTCGGCCAAATAGCTTCTACGGGACAATTTATTATGCAAAGAAAGAATGTTACAAATGAGCTTCTCATAATCGATCAACTAAACAATGACCCTCCATGCTCTTTAAATAGAGATCATGGACCAATCGGGTGTTAAGCCACGGATCAAGGTTAGGTTTGATCTAAGAGAAGTTGAGCCGTCGGATCACTCTATGTCGGAAACATATCGTGACCGTCGGATTAAGTATATACAAATGCATACTAATGCATACTAAAGAAACACACTATCCCTAACGGATATATTACACAAGTTGATCTTAACTAACTCCTAAGTGTCTAAATATCCTAACACCTCTCACATATCTTGGCATATATATTACTAGTTAGAGAAATATGCTCATACATAATCATGGACATTAAGAGAAATTGTAACGTCATTACCATGGATTATTGAATGAATATTTCCAACTTAAACAACAAAGTTTGATGCACATTTTTAATAAAATTAATGTCAATTGAGAAAGTTTATCTTGCTAGTGAGCATTATAGTTTTATTTCTTACCATTTTGTTTAAGAAAAAATAGACACAAGTGAACACAACACAACAAAAAACATCATTTTTTCAATGTGGTTCACAGCTCTAGAGTATCGATTACTCACTACATTCATGTAAACCCTTCGAAATCTGGAGAACATAGGGAATCCAAGTATTCTCAATGGGGACATCGAATGAGGCCCTCATATAATCTATACATAGCTACCCAGGAATTTGATCCCGAAACCTCCCGCTTGAAAAGAACAACTCTCAACCACTTGAGCTAACCCACCAAGCTAACAAAAACATCATTTATAAATAATAATTCTAAATTTAAAACAAATAAAACTAGATAAATATTTATTAAAATTATTAGTACATTAATGCTCCCATAGGATCTGTCATTATGGTTAGATGATTGAGATTGAGGTTGAGTCTCAAGCTCATAGGTTAAAGGTAGATGTTGAAGCTCAAGATGAGGCTCTACAACAACCACAAAATTCATTTTTATACCATAAATATTTTTGTGCATATTTAATATTAAAAAAAGTCATTTTGATTTTTTTTTATAAACTATGGGAAGAAAACATAATGACATATCTTACTCTCACTACGAGAGTTAGATTCCTATGTCAAACAATTGTATATAAAGCCCTAGGATTCCTATGAGAAGTATCTCCATATCTATTTGAAACCATTTTTTTGAATGCAACCATGAAAGTATCCAAAAATGTTTGGAAGGACTATCATTCTCCATGTTTACAATAACAACAAAAAATTATTAGTATAGTTAAATCCATTTTTGTTCACTCATAATAAGATAAAAAATACATTAAAAAAATTTACTCTTAAAAATGCATAGAATATTTTAAAGCTTAGGTAATAAAATAAAACAAAAGCAAAGCATTGGCCATATTCTCAATCCAAAGAAAAAACTACAACAAACAAGAAAAAGGCGCATATGAAGATACAACTATAAGTTGCATCTAAAGGCGCATATGAAGATACAACTATAAGTTGCATCTTGAGTTCGCATTGATAATGTCTAACAAGAATCACCACCATAAAATCAAGCTATCAAATAGTTTTTCACGGCCCGAACTTCATGTTACAAATGATAGAGGTTTGAATAAAATAAGGTAACAACCCAAGTTTTAAATTTCAAACCATATCACGAATGAATAAAATAAGGTAACAAAGTTTTAAATTTAAAACCATATCATGAATATGAATAACACAACTTGGAATGTTGTAATAGAAAAGAAGGTAATCACAAATATAATATTTTTAAGGATTCATATTTATGTTAAAGTGTATTTAAATCTTGTTGAATCTTATTACGTTTTAAAATGAAAACTATAAAAAATGTTTCATTATTTTTTAAAAAATATTCAAATTTGTAAAATTTTATATAATTTTTAGAAAAAATATTATTTTTAAAGTAAAATATTTTTATTTTTATCATATAAAGTTTGGGTGAATCATCTTATAATTTTTTTTTTTGAATATTTTTGGAAAAAAATAAAAAATGATCTCATGGATGATATTTAACCTATTTATTGATCCTATAAAGAATAGGTTTTTATATTTAAACTCTTTAGTGATATTTACGCGGTTAGGCGTTTTTATTTTAGAATTTAGGGTGGATTACGACCTATGCTTTTCTAGGATTGTACAAGGATGAGACAAGTGTATTGTCTATATTGATTCTATGGTAGTCGTTCAAAATTCAAAATAAACAATTATAAAAGGAAGAATTTAAAAAATAACGGTAGTTGATGAATGGATAACTGGTAGTGGATGCATGGATAACTCATAGTTGATGAATGGATAACCAACCGTTCATGGCAAATAATTAAAAGAATGCGAGAGATAAAAAAGAATATAAAAAATAATTGATGGTTGATGCATGAATGCATGTATAACTCGTAATTGATGAATGGATAACAAGCAGTTTGTGGTAGATAACAAGATGAAGGCCTAGTGATAACATGCAGCTATGCATGGATAACTCATAGCTGAACCCATTTAACTAGAATAATGTGAGAGATTACAACTATGCATGGAGACAGCTAATAGATATTAGTTAGGTTTTCGATATTTACACCGACATCTGTTTATATCTTAGAATTTGGGTGGAATAACACCTATGCTTGTTCTAGATTTTACAAGTATGAGACAAGTGTACTATCTGGATTGATTCTGTGGAAATCATTCCAAATTCAAAATAAACAATTATAAAAAAAGGAATATAAAAAATAACCGATAATTGATGCATGGATAACTCTTAACTCATTCATGGATAACTCTTAACTGATGCATGGATAACATGAAGTTTGTGGTAGACAACCTGTTTAACTAGAAGAAGGCAAGAGAAAGTAACATATAACTTACTCGTGGCACTTAACTTATGGCCTATTGTAATATCTTGATTTTGACCCCATTTCATTTAACATGTAAATGATGTAATATCGTTATGAAATTGTGGTGAGGAGCTCAAGGCCAAGGCCCCACCATCGATTTAGTGTTAAAATTGATGCATATGGTTTGTGTGCTATCCAGGCACAATATAAATCATAAATATCATGTAAATATGCATTTTAATAAATTACCCACAACTAGTTATGCAATTCAATGCAACAAGGAAATGGGAGGGAAATATTCAAACCCTTGGACCAATAAATCCAAGCCAAGTGTAAATGAGGAAACCCAGGAACCTTCAACTACCCATGTTGACTTTTGTACCGAATCATTTATTTCTCCCAAGAGTTGGTTGAAATAGTGAGGTATGGTTGTCCCGTTTTTCATGTATGGGCAAGAAACCATTTTAAAAATTCATGTTTGGCTTCTTGTGAAAGAAAAGAGCCACGAATTTTCTCCCCAATCCATTCATCATGCATGAGTTTTGCTCTCTCATGAGTTCGTAGCTATCTGGGCATTTCCCCTCACGTTTTTCCTAAGTCTTCCTCCATTTTCCTCTAGTTGGGAGGTCATTTTTGAGTTGAAAAACGTCTAGAAGGAAGAGGAATCTGATTTGGGGGTCTTGGGAGGTAGTTTTTTCCATTTAAATGCCTATATGCTTGTGGGAGAAATCGTTTCTTCCCCGTGGTCAAATTTCCCTCCCCATAATTCATTTTGAGTGTGCCATGAAGTGGAAGAACCAATGGGAACCCTGTTTTGTAAATCCCATTGTTAAAAATGTGTATCCATGCCCAATATTTGAGCTTGTTGTATGTGGGAATATTATGTTGTGGAAGGAGTTATGTGTATCCTTGGTTTTTGGTTTGAGCTTGATTGCAAGCATCCAAAAATAGAAGAGGGTTCCGTTTTGGCTTGATAAACCCCAACTATGGACTGGATTGGCTTAGATGTGGTGTTCATTTTGTTGTGCATTAGTTGCAAATTCCATTTTCTTGTAGAAATCATTCCCATCTCAAGGGTGGCAATTGTGCGGAGATATTGATGAGCATAGTTGGCCTATGGCTGGGTGAAACGTTGCAGCTGCATAGCTAGTTGCTTGAGACAACGTTGTTTCAAGATAAGTATTATCTTATATTTCATTATGCAATGTTTTTATTTGATGCATGGTATCAATATGCTGGAAATTGCGTGATATATGTGTGTAGAATAATTTTACTTCCACTGCGTGTAATTGATTTATACATCTGCACACACATGTGTTTTTATTTATGTATGAATCTGATGAATGGGGTTGAGTTTTTGTAAAAGCCTAGAATTTTACTCATGTTCCCTTCCTTGAGTTGGATCCATGGGAGGGTACGTGACAGTGTGGTATCAGAGCCTAGGTTACAACATTGGGCCTGCATGGAAAAAATCAGACCACTTGCAGAGGTAAGACCCCTTCCTAATCACCATTGATCAGTAGGAAAATTTCAAAACTTTTCTAAGTTTTTTGAACTTTTTGTCAAAGTATGTGTTGGTGCAAAATTGAAAAGAGCACTAAAACTATCAGTGAGAAATTGGGAAGGTTTTCGATACCTTTCGGTGAGAAAGTAAAAAGGTTGTTGAAAAAGGCGTTTCGGCGCAAAAATAAAAATTCTGCCAATCAATGTGAAATTGGAAAAGTCATTGAAATGGTTAGCGGAAAAGAGGAAAGTGCACCGAAACGGGTTGGCGACAAAATGGAAAATGCGCCGATTGAAGGAAAAATAAATTTTGCGCCGAAATAGGTCAATGAATATGAAAATTGTGCCGAAATAGGTCGGCAACAAAATGGAAAATGTTCCAATCAGTAGAAAAATAAATATTGCGTTGAAATAGGTCGGCGACAAAACAGAAAATGCGTCGATCAACCACAAAAGGATAAGTCCACCGAAACAGATCAGCATCAAATTGGAAAGTGTGCTGATCGAAGACGAAAGGATAAGTCCATTGAAACAGGTTGGGGAAAAATGGGCAAGTCTACCAAAATAGGAAAATTAAGCAGTTTTTCCGGGAGATTTCCAGGTGCCAGAAATGGAAAAATGTCATGGAATTTATGCGCCAAATTGCATGAAATCGAAAGATTTATAAAAAAATGAGGGTGATGACCAAGCCCCCTTGATCCCCGTCGTCCCCCCTAAGACATTGTTAATTGTGAGAAAATTTTGTGGTAATGGTCCAGGTCTTGTGGAAATGGAAAATTTTGCACCTTGATGGGGTAATTCATATGGTTCTAAAATTTGGCAGGAATTATCAATTTGGGTAGTCCCTATAATGCATGGAAATTATTTTGGTATTTTTAAGAATGTAATGAAGCTAGAATGCAGGAGAATCAACAAAAGGTTCTTATTTTGAAATAGGTTTCCAGTTGTTTCAAATATCAGGTAGAGGAAATCCTCTAGGCTTGATTGAGCAAGAAATTCTCATTGTGGGTGACCTCCAAAGCAACCAATTTTTTTGTAAAGGCCTTACGTGATCATGAAGGAATACTAGATATGGAAGTAACTCAAAGTGAGTAAATTTTATGGTATCAACATCATGGTAATATTGTTATCAAAATAAAAGTGGAGGCACATTTGGGATCATCATCATGGTAAAATTGTTGGTTAGCTAGCAATGTGAAGAATTGAGGCAAGCCTGGTTGGATGCTTAGTTACAAGGTAGTTCAACTAATGAGAAAGGATAATCAATTGAGAGTATTATGGTAATTCACATTAACATGTGGAAAAACATGCTGAATGGATAAGAATACACTCTTACAGATTGTATTTTATAAGCACGAGATGGAATAAGGGAACAAAAAGGAAGTGATGTTCCTTCGCTAGAATGTATGAAAAGCATTCTCTATGATCAGAATGTGCAATATGAATTGCATAAAGGGGTTGTGGAATTTTTATTAATAATAATTGGTTGTAATATGCATTATGGAGTAGTGATAGTCATGTCTAATAATTGGAGGATGAAAGGGACCAATAATGGACATTGGTGCCTTGGATAAGAATACATCCAATGTACTATTGTTAGCAATGTATGCAATCTGAATTGCAAGGAAGATCCATGGGAGCTCTTGATTATCAAAGATGGATATTGTATTCCATTAAAGAATGATCAACAGGTAATGGAATAGGTTATCGAGTAAGGGATGTGTAACTTGTAAAGATGATGGGTAAATCATCCTTGTGGGAAAGTGCATGCATGATTAGAGAAGTTCCAAGATATGAGTAAGTAATGAGAATGGGTAAGGCAATTCCATTCTCCCAAAAGTTTTCACTCATAGGAATAAGACATCCCGATATGTGGAATTGGCATGTGGCTCACAATAGTGACATGGTGGACATGCAAAGGATGCTAATTGGGGAACGAGGCATTCCCATGTGTAAATCAATAGTGTGGTTTAGAATTGTGGAAAATATTTCCATGAGGAAGGAAAGAAAGTATCATAATTGAATGAGGTACAAGGGCATATATTGGACTTGGAAAAGAATCCTTATGGAGTTGATATTGAATCAATTGTAGTTTTGATTAGTGATAGGAAGTTAAGAAAGGTCAAGTTGAAGTTGGCCATAATTTCTGAAAGAAATTTGAGCAGTAAGGCAATGTTGATAAAGAGGGAAATCTCACACCTTGAACTATTTATGTTTATAAGATAAGAATTGCATGCTTGGAAAGTAGCAAGTAGGAATGTTATACATGAGTATATGTATTGAATTGTCACTTGGTGATAAAATCATAACTAATGATTCCTTGTGTGCTAGCTAGAGAGGCCATGAAATTGGATCAGCTATGATGTGGAAGAGGAAATTCCATGCTATGATTAGGGATTGGAAATGGATAATTCCTTAACTCATCTCTTGCTATTGTATTTATATTTTATGAGCTTTATATACAGAAAATTATGGCGTAGGAATGTTGAAAATGCAAGAGATTAGATAGATGAAGTGAATATGCACTAGTTGGCATACTAATAGACATTGCATAGTGCATGTGAAGGTGTTGTGCATGTATATGATGTTGCATGTTCGTAAAAATAGTGAATTTTTACATATGCAATGGGCCACTTAAGATAATTATTGTGGTTGTTAATAATTAATGGTGTTCGCATTGGATGTAGGACAAAAGAAAATCAAAGCATGGCTAAAGATGTTGATGATGTTGTTGCATGAGACCAACAACCTTATGAAGAAAGGTTGGGGCAACGAATCTATGATCAATAGGTTGGTGGAAGGATGGTGTAATCCTTTATAAGATACCAATTGATCAAGTAACATCAAAGATGTTGATTGTAGCCATGTAGGTATCTGGGCGTTTCCTCTCACATTTTTCCTAAGTTTTCCTCTATTTTCCTCTAGTTGGGAGGTCATTTTTGAGTTGAAAAACGTATAGAAGGAAGATGAATCTGATTTGGGGGTCTCAGGAGGTAGTTTTTTCCATTTAAATGCCTATATACTTGTGGGAGAAATTGTTTCTTCCCCGTGGTCAAATTTCCCTCCCCATAATTCATTTTGAGTGTGCCATGAAGTGGAAGAACCAATGGGAACCCTGTTTTGTAAATCCCATTGTTAAAAATGTGTATCCATGCCCAATATTTGAGCTTGTTGTATGTGGGAATATTATTCTGTGGAAGGAGTTATGTGTATCCTTGGTTTTTGGTTTGAGCTTGATTGCAAGCATCCAAGAATAGAAGAGGGTTCTGTTTTGGCTTGATAAACCCCAACTGTGGACTAGATTGGCTTAGATGTGGTGTTCATTTTGTTGTGCATCAGTTGCAAGTTCCATTTTCTTGTAGAAATCATTCCCATCTTAGGGGTGGCAATTGTGCGGAGATATTGATGAGCATAGTTGGCCTATGGTTGGGTGGAACGTTGCAGCTGCATAGCTAGTTGCTTGAGACAACGCTGTTTCAAGATAAGTATTATCTTGTATTTCATTACGCAATTTTTTTATTTGATGCATGGTATCAATATGCTGGAAATTGCATGATATATGTGTGTAGAATAATTTTACTTCCACTGTGTGTAATTGATTTATACATCTGCACACACATGTGTTTTTATTTATGTATGAATCTGATGAATGGGGTTGAGTTTTTGTAAAAGCCCAGAATTTTACTCATGTTCCCTTCCTTGAGTTGGATCCATGGGAGGGTACGTGATAGTGTGGTATTAGAGCCTAGGTTACAAAATTGGGCCTGCATGGAAAAAATCAGACCACTTGCAGAGGTAAGACCCCTTCCTAATCACCACTGATCAGTAGGAAAATTTCAAAACTTTTCTAAGTTTTTTGAACTTTTTGTCAAAGTATGTGTCGGTGCAAAACTGAAAAGAGCACTGAAACTATCAGTGAGAAATTGGGAAGGTCTTCGATACCTTTCGGTGAGAAAGTAAAAAGGTTGTCGAAAAAGGCGTTTCGGCGCAAAAATAAAAATTCCGCCGATCGATGAGAAATTGGAAAAGTCATTGAAATGGTCGGCGGAAAAGAGGAAAGTGCACCGAAACAGGTTGGCGGCAAAATGGAAAATGTGCCGATCAAAGGAAAAATAAATTTTGCACCGAAACAGGTCAACGAATATGAAAATTGTGCCGAAATAGGTCGACGAAAAAATGGAAAATGCTCCAATCTGTAGAAAAATAAATATTGCGTTAAAATAGGTCGGCGACAAAACAGAATATGCGTTGATCAACGACAAAAGGATAAGTCCACCGAAACAGGTCAGCATCAAATTGGAAAGTGCGCTGATCGGAGACAAAAGGATAAGTCCACTGAAAAAGGTTGGGGAAAAATGGGAAAGTTTGGCAAAATAGAGAAATTAAGCAGTTTTTTCAGGGAGATTTTCAGGTGCCAGAAATGGAAAAATGTCATGGAACTTATGCGCCAAATTGCATGAAATCGAAAGATTTATAAAAAAATGAGGGTGATGACCAAGCCCCCTTGACCCCCGTAGTCCCCCCCTAAGACATCGTTAATTGCGAGAAAATTTTGTGGTAACGGTCCAGGTCTCGTGGAAATGAAAAATTTTGCACCTTGATGGGGTAATTCATATGGTTCTAAAATTTGGCAGGAATTATCAATTTGGGTAGTCCCTATAATGCATGGAAATTATTTTGGTATTTTTAAGAATGTAATGAGGCTAGAATGCAGGAGAATCAACAAAAGGTTCTTATTTTGAAATAGGTTTCCAGTTGTTTCAAATATCAGGTAGAGGAAATCCTTTAGGCTTGATTGAGCAAGAAATTCTCATTGTGGGTGACCTCCAAAGCAACCAAATTTTTTGTAAAGGCCTTACGTGATCATGAAGGAATACTAGATGTGGAAGTAACTCAAAGTGAGTAAATTTTATGGTATCAACATCATGGTAATTGTGTTATCAAAATAAAAGTGGAGGCACATTTGGGATCATGATCATGGTAAAATTGTTGGTTAGCTAGCAATGTGAAGAATTGAAGCAAGCTTGGTTGGATGTTTAGTTACAAGGTAGTTCCACTAATGAGAAAGGATAATCAATTGAGATTATTATGGTAATTCACATTAACATGTGGAAAAACATGTTGAATGGATAAGAATACACTCTTGCAGATTGTATTTTATAAGCACGAGATGGAATAAGGGAACAAAAAGGAAGTGATGTTCCTTCGCCATAATGTATGAAATGCATTCTCTATGATCAAAATGTGCAATATGAATTGCATAAAGGGGTTGTGGAATCCTTATTAATAGTAATTGGTTGTAATATGCATTATGGAGTAGTGATAGTCATGTCTAATAATTGGAGGATGAAAGGGACCAATCAATGGACATTGGTGCCTTGGATAAGAACGCATCCAATGTACTATTGTTAGCAATGTATGCAATTTGAATTGCAAGGAAGATCCATGGGAGATCTTGATTATCAAAGATGGATATTGTATTCCATTAAAGAATGATCAACAAGTAATGGAATAGGTTATCGAGTAAGGGACGCGTAACTTGTAAAGATGATGGGTAAATCATCCTCGTGCGAAAGTGCATGCATGATTAGAGAAGTTGCAAGATATGAGTAAGTAATGAGAATGGGTAAGGCAATTCCATTCTCCCAAAAGTTTTCACTCATAGGAATAAGACATCCCGATATGTGGAATTGACATGTGGCTCACAATAGTGACATGGTGGACATGCAAAGGCTGCTAATTGGGGAACGAGGCATTCCCATGTGTAAATCAATTGTGTGGTTTAGAATTGTGGAAAATATTTCCATGAGAAAGGAAAGAAAGTATCATAATTGAATGAGGTACAAGGGCATATATTGGACCTGGAAAAGAATCCTTATGGAGTTGATATTGAATCAATTGTAGTTTTGATTAGTGATAGGAAGTTAAGAAAGGTCAAGTTGAAATTGGCCATAATTTCTAAAAGAAATTTGAGCAATAAGGGAATGTTGATAAAGAGGGAAATCTCTCACCTTGAAGTATTTATGTTTATAACATAAGAATTGCATGCTTGGAAAGTAGCAAGTAGGAATGTTATACATGAGTATATGTATTGAATTGTCGCTTGGTGATAAAATCATAACTAATGATTCCTTGTGTGCTCGCTAGAGGGGCCATGAAATTGGATCAGCTATGATGTGGAAGAGGAAATTCCATGCTATGATTAGGGATTGGAAATGGATAATTACTTAACTCATCTCTTGCTATTGTATTTATATTTTATGAGCTTTATATACGGAAAATTATGGCGTAGGAATGTTGAAAATGCAAGAGATTAGATAGATGAAGTGAATATGCACTAGTTGGCATACTAATAGACATTGCATAGTGCATGTGAAGGTGTTGTGCATGTATATGATGTTGCATGTTCGTAAAAATAGTGAAGTTTTACATATGCAATGGGCCACTTAAGATAATTATTGTGGTTGTTAATCATTAATGGTGTTCGCATTGGCTGTAGGACCAAAGAAAACCAAAGCATGGCTAAAGATGTTGATGATGTTGTTGCATGAGACCAACAACCTTATGAAGAAAGGTTGGGGAAACAAATCTATGATCAATAGGTTGGTGGAAGGATGGTGTAATCCTTTATAAGATACCAATTGATCAAGTAACATCAAAGATGTTGATTGTAGCCATGTAGGTAATAGTTTATGTTGATTGCATAAGTACAAAAAGGGGATTGGGTTAGAATCCCTTCAGCCATATTTTAATTATCATAGCTTAGTTTGCATGTGATATTGGATGCATTTATGCGAACATTATCCCAACGGGTACGGTGAGGTACGTGGTAGTAAGGGAAAGGATCCTTATACCATCTAGCTGTTTTGAATTGTAAATGCTTTCATATGAAAATATGTCATGCCATTTGTGTATGTTGGTTATGAATTTAATAACCAAAGCAAGTGAGTACTTATGGTCCCGTTGTGGTAGTGCATGCCATATGAGATAGTAATGGTTATGGCCATAATGTGGTTGGAATGGTAATGCTATGGTGCTACACAAGTATCCCATGAACTCCCTATTGGTGTTAATTTGGGATGAAACCTCTTTTCCAACAACCAAGGAGTGAGTAAACTCTCGACACGACGTTTGGGTGGAGAAGGAAGGCACCCAAATAGTTAACCAAGTGATTGGGGAGATGGTTGGATGATGTGTTGAGGCAATAGACCTTCTTTCCAAAACATCATGGTGGAATGCATGACATGGAATTATGGTATTCATGAATCAATGCAAGGCGACATTGAGTGGATATACATTAAATTATTATGTAAACTTTGTGATTGTTTATGCATATGTGTGGGTACATATGCTGAGAGGCATTGTGTGAATGCATGGTTGTGATATATATTTAACTGCAATTCATTAATAATTGAAATGATAAAATTATTGGCAATTATGAGATCATTTCATGAGCTGCTATGGATGCAGGAAAATGATTGCATGAAGAAGGTAGTCATGTTTGATGGGATACCAAGAATGCTTTGTTGGGAGGACATAGTTCCCTGAATGGATATGATTGTGTAACCATGAGAATTGGAAGTTTTATTTATTTTTCATAGATAATGTGACTGTATCTTGCAGTTTTATTGTGATAATGATGCACATAAAGTAAATGTATTTCATTGTATTTGAGATATTAACAGCTGATAGTGTTTGAATTATTGAGTATTATAATTCTGAGATCACTTCAGCGACTACTGTAACAATGACAATATTATATGCATGGATACTCACAAAGTGTTTGACTGATTGAAAATTTCAGATTACATGTAGAATTGTCTTGGATATGGCAATGTGGGTAAGTCCATAATAAAGATTGAAATATGTCAAGTGCAAAAGCAAAAAAAAAAGGAAAAAAAATTATGAGAAGGATCTCATGGTTCTGAAATTTAATTTATGTAGGGAACATATTGTAAATTTCAAAATTGAAATTTTGTTAATAATTACTAATGGTTGTTTGGCTTATCTAGAATGTTGTCAAGAGGACCTATTGTAGGTGGATGTTCATGTTATGGTAGCAAGTGTAAAACCATAATGGACAGAGTGATAAAACTTACAAGAGCCATACAATATGATGGTCTCATGGTTAAACAAATATAATTTCTATAGGAGACATAATTGTAATTTGGATTTGAATTTGATTATTAATGTCATTGATTGGTTGGCTGTTTGTGAATTGTGTCAGGAGGACACATTGAAGGAAGACCATGTGTTATGGCCTGCAAGATCTAAACATCATGAGAAGGAACTCATGTTTTGGAAATCTAGTTTTTGTATGAAACATATTTGAGAAATTCTAATTTAAATTATTATGATGACATCTCATGTGAACCAGGGATAATTTTAAGAACCCCCCCTAAATTTATATGTATAAAAATGGGTGAATCTCCCCGATATATAAGAAAATTTGAAGGCGAATTTATCAATAATATAATATGTATATATAATTTTGTTGGCGATTATTTCATTTTATTATATAATGCTGTAAAATCTTGGTGAATCTTTCACTAAAGTATAAGATATTGTAAAATCTTGGCGAATATTTCAGTGCATTATAAAAAATTGTAAAAACTGGCAAATCTTTCACAGATTTATAAAATATTGTAAAAAAATGGCGAATCTTTTTCTAAGAAGACTCACCATCTTTTTTATTCCTAAGGAATCAAAATTCATTGTGCTTTCATTTTTCCTTCTAATTTCTAACAGGTTTCTCTTCATATTATTTGATTCACAGGAGCCCCATCCCAATCTTCGAAGGATTTCAAGTTGTCCTTTCAATCTTACCAACTCTTTCAAGCATTCACTGTGCATGAGGGTTCAAATGTGTGAGGGGTAGAAAGGGCGGTAATAGTTCAACCTTTCCATCCAATCTATTTCACTAGTTTTCATGGCAAACATCCCTCCCTTGCTAGAATATGACAATTAGGAAAATGCAGAGTTTCGATTGATCCAAAACTCTAATCGATTTTACGAGTTGGGGTAAAACCCAAGGGGAAAATTTCCAGCATGCATGGAACTCAGATCATTAGAGGAACTCTACCCCCACTTGAAATTTTTGCCATATTTTTCTTGGAACTTTACTTTAAAATTTGGTCTATTTCCTTCCTAATTAGCTTACTCCATTACCATTGGAAATTAACATTATAGAGATTGGAAAATTTAATTCAGTCCTTGAAAATTTTCCAATCGATTTTTTCCATTAAATTTCGCAAACCTATTGACTGCATGTAACTAGAGTTATGTGTGGTTGCAATGCTACATGCATTAACATTAGAAGGCCTTGCACTAATAAATTATGTTTTCAAAAAGACATAATAAGAGTTGAGGACGTGTTTTCCAACGACTAGGGTGCTAACTCTAGTTTCCTTTCCCCAGACCTATAAACATTGAAGAGCCCCCTATAGAATGATGATGAAGAAGAAGACATGAGTGGATAAAAAATCCTACAGATCTCGTCACTGTAATCTCGCCTTTCAGGCAATTTTAGCCAGCAAATCCATGAAATCTCTGATAGTGGCCATAGGCATAGAACAACCCCACCAACTCTTAGGGTATTCATGCTAACATGACCCATGATCAAGTCCCTTCAAGGGTTCCAAAGGGCCTTGAAGAAGCAAATCCATTGGAACTTGAAGTTACCCATGCTCAGGGATGATTTTAAGAACCCCCCTCAAATTTATATGTAGAAAAAATTGGCGAATCTCCCCAATATATAGGAAACTTTGAAGGCGATTTTATCAATAATATAATATGTATATATAATGTTTTGGCGAATCTTTGATTTTATTATATGATATTGTAAAATCTTGGCGAATATTTCACTAAATTATAAGATATTGTAAAATCTTGGCGAATATTTCACAGAATTATAAAATATTGTAAAAATTTGGCGAATATTTCATTGAATTATAAAATATTGTAAAAATTTTGCGAATCTTTCACTGAATTATAAAATATTGTAAAAATTTGGCAAATCTTGCATTGATCTATAAAACACATTGAATGGAACTCTGCTTGTTAATTATGAGTTCAAGGCTTCTTCAAATATTGAGTTCAATTGCTCTATTTCAAGTTTTGGTCTCAATACCAAATGGTGGTGGCCTTAATGAAGCCTTCATATCCAAGCAAAGCCGAGTAGATCTTGGAGACATGTATTCTAAATGTGGGTGTTTGGAGGATGCACATAAAGTGTTTGGCCAAGTGCAAAAGCGAAATACATCCTCATTGAATGCAATGCTTTCAGGATGTGCTCAACATGGACATGGCAGGGAGGAACATTATCAGAGGGCCCCTCTGAGAGGGGTCCTGACATGCCTATCAATTTTATTTTATGAATTTTGCCTAACTATCGTGGCCAATTTTCCATAGGCCAGAATCAGAGACATTACATTTACTTCAAAAAAAATTAACTTGCAAATTATCCTATAAAGAATTTGATGTTTCTTCACAATCATAATTACCTTGAAATATAATTTTGGTACAAACTTTCTCCACACCTTGGTGCATTAACACTATCCTACACTAGGGTTTTTACTCTCAATACTAGTAATAAATAGAGAATCCATTTGAGGTTCTCTCTAATCATTTTCTCTATGTCTAGGTGATCATGGTGGAAGGTTCACAATTTCAGTAACTAATTCAAAACTAGTAACAAGTATGTTTTCTAAATACTAAACCTTTATTTTATTTTATAAATACTTATGAAAATTTTAAAATCCTGACATGCCTATCAATTTTATTTTATGAATTTTGCCTAATTATCGTGGCCAATTTTCCATAGGCCAAAATCAGAGACATAACATTCACTTAAAAAAAAAATTAACTTGCAAATTATCCTATAAAGAATTTGATGTTTCTTCACAATCATAATTACCTTGTAATAGAATTTTGGTACAAACTTTCTCCACACCTTGGTGCATTATCACTATCCTACACTAGGGTTTTTACTCTCAATACTAATAATAAATAGAGAATCCATTTGAGGTTCTCTCTAAACTTTGCCAAAACAAGTCAACAAGGATAAATTCAATGCAAAAAAATAAGGATTACGTATAATAGAGACTATGAAAAAGAAAGTGTAGTTAGCTCAACTCAAATTCTAACCATTCTCTTTTTTTTTCATTTTAATTTTTTAAAACATAAATGGTCTACATATTAACAATAAAATAAAAGATCACACCATATAATATTTAATTATATTATTATAATACATTGATAAAATGATATAATTACTTTATTAATAAATAAAACCATAATTAAAATTATGAAAATTATCTACCTAGACCACACCACTTCTAACATCCCTATTAGGCATGTAAGTTCTCGATCCCTAACATATACATAAATGGAGATGTTCGTGGGAAATGTTAAGCCTTAACACTACCCAAGGGGTGTGGTTGTGGTTAATATTCAATTAATACATGTGCAATTCATAGATATTTTATTATCTCTTTAGCACCCAACCATGGCATTAATTCTTTATTTTATTATCCCTTTAGCACCCAACTGTATGACTTTAACCTTAGGTCCTGGCCCTTATCTAACTTATCAATTGTCACGCAGTCCACCTTAGTGCCATGTTTGTCCTCATGTCCTTGTCAAAGCCATGTCACTATCCTCATTGATGCCATGTTTGCCAAATGTCATTATCCTTGTCAACAGCTTGAGTTTCCACGTGTACCAAAAGGCTAGGGGGCCTGATAGGTCATCCCGGGCACTGAGCTGGTGATCTTCTCGTGGAGTCCATACACCCAGTGCCCCCGCCTACCCTTTGCACTACGCATCGAGAGAGTTAGGGAGGACCGACATTTATAAAAACATACAATACAGTCTCCACTGTGAATGTGGGATAATTCCAATGAAGAAACAAATCACAACCGTCGATTTGATAATCCAACGGCTGCTCAGTCTTTGCATATACAAATGAATACCTCAATTAGAGAGCTTGATCCGGAACGGTGATTTGGAGTTCCATTGGCAGCAACCTTATTAGCATCGAGATTTTTATCGACAGCATCAACACTATTGAATTTCCTAAGCCTTTCTTCATCGTCTGAATCCATATTATAAACATCATGATGAACGGTCAATGCCCTGCTAACTCCATCATCTGAATCTCCTGCATGCAGGTTCTTCTTAACCTCCTAATGTCTCGTAGCTTAACAGTGAGAAGTTCTGATCTCTCTGGAAATCCTTTCAAAAACTGACAACCATCACTCTCAACGCGTATGATTACACCAAAGCTGGTATGATCAAGTTGCACAAGGTCATGTAGTTCATAGTCTCCAAGTTTGGTAACGCCAGATGTTAGTTCAGAGCTTAACTTCCGCATAATAACAGAATCTTCCACATAATAACATAATCTTCCACATAATAACAAAAATTTCAAAATATCAACATTATTACTAGTTCTAAATAAACATTACTAGCTTTGGTCGGCTATAGATATTATTAGACTCATCTTCTAAAGTAGGATAACCATCCACAAGCCCATCCTGAGATCCTATGTAAAGTGAGTTATAAATATTCTAGTAGACCTCGTGCACTTTTCTTGCGGGGTGAAATATGCCTTGGAGGAAATAGTTTAGATTTACTGTCAGTCCTAATGCAACACGCATCCCTTCAATGGCTTCCATGACAGCATCATTTTGAAATAGTGATCCTAGCCATAGATTGCAAATATTAACTCAGTTTTTATTCATTCTGGAAATTTCCTGAATTTTTTTTAAATTTTTGAACATTGGGAATCTTTTGAGACTATTAATCTATGTTGGAATAGTCACCTTCTCAGATGATGTAAGACATAGTTCTTCCATTTATGAGTGCATTGGTATCATCAGAGCATCAATACCCTGTGTCGAAAGGAAAACAGTATGTACGTGTTTTTTCTGCAACTAGCTTTCAATTGTATCTCTACTTGATTTGGAAATGATTGTGGGAAGAGTCTCTGTCGATTTTGAATTGAATTCCTTAGCACTAAATCCAAAAAATAATGTATTGTTGATCAAAGAATTTATTACGAGAGATTCAATCCCAGGATACTTCATATCTCACAGAGAAACCTCAAGTGTGTGCACCAGTCATCATTAGGGAATCATTGTCAAGCTTTGAAGACAAAATACTTAAGAAGATAAGTTTGATACAAACATTGCTATCATTAAAATATCAATGGTTACACCAATGGCTGGTTGTGTTGTGAAGGTTTTAATAGAAGATGGGACAATGATAAAGAAGGTCCAACCTATTCTAGAAGTCATAAAATATACAAAATGCAGTCAAATCACCATAGTAAGGATGTGTTCGAAAGTTATAGGAGGCAACAAATTCAAGTGGCAGAGCATTTGCCAAATTTAAGCTCATCTACTAATCCTGAGGACCTGAAGAGAGTAAAACATTTGTTACCAAATTGCTCTGTTCCATAGAAAATTGTAATAGGACCCTTGAAGAGGTGGATGCATTATCTGTGGCACTTTAAAGAGTTTTAGTTCTAAGCACTCACTATGTTCCAACACTTGAAGTGGCCCCTCTCAAGCCAGATTTTGAATCGTATGCTTCTGCATATTGGAATTCTAATATAAATATAGAAAATGGATTAAGAAATCATCATATAAACACCACTAAAACAACAATTGTATGATTGTGCACTAAATGGAGTAACCATATCCCTTGCAAAAACTCCTTGGTTTGAATACAAATCCTCTCAGTTCTGGATATGCATCTAAGTTCAGGGTAGTGGATGAGCATGCCATTCTTAAAAGGATGACAATTGAATCATTTTCAATAATATAGGTATCATCTTCTTTTGGGAAAAAAAGAAGAGAAATTAATACAATTGATGATGAATATGATTGCATTCCCTTCCATAAGGGATGGCCAAATAATCAATATTTAACTACAATATAATTAAGCATATAATTAAATACGGGGAAAACAATATACCGCCATCAAGATGAGTTTCCAAATTAAATGTGATGCTTTCATTCCAATGAAATTGATAATCTATAAATTGAAATTGATAAATTGATGTGAGGTTATCTTTCATGTTTGTTTATATGTGAGGGTTTTTTTAAATATAATTGAAATATCAGATCTTAAATTTGTGGGACTATAAAGCCCCTACCTTTTTGTTGTTGTTGCTTACATGAAATATATCTTGGGTAAAGTTGTTGGGTACTTTCCCTCATTCGAAGGATGGAACTAAAGGTAACCCAAATTCTACAAAACCCTGGAGGCTTTGTCAACAAACTCATGATCATCATGATATTCAATAAATGGTTCACTAAGAGCATCATGTCACAACATGAAATTTGAACACATGTGGGGATGGCAACAAATTTCCTTGCAACCACTTGGGCTAGAACCATTTTACCATCAAAATCCATGGTTATATCTTTTGGGCCTTTGATGTGTTGGCACTGAGTAGGTATTATAGGGTCTTTCATTTGTTTGGAATATGTAAAATTATAGCATAGTCAGTGCCCATTCTCTCTAGTTGTATAGGAGAATACATCCTTACCAAATAAAGATCTGTAGTTTCCATTTATACTAGGAGAAGATGAAACTAATTGATCTATTAGTGAGTGGGAAACGTCATGGAAGCTTATTGGAAGCTAGTGTAATTTTTTGTCAATGAGTATATTTCCATTCGAATGCATCTCTGTAAATTATGTAGGTTGATGAACCAACATTGCTTTTCATTCTCCACTATTTGAAGCTGCTTGAACTTATTTCTTATTATACTTAAAGTGACATGAAATTTTGATTGGTAGTTGCATGTAGTCCTTAAGAACAACTCTTGGTTTCCCAAGGCAACTGGTTAATCAAGTCTTTGTCACAACTCTAAGACCCACATATCTCCCCATGTGTGGAAACGTTGGCCAATCTCTTTCACTCAAATAAGAATATTAAACCAAGCTATCCTAACTCTAAGGGAATTGTTCAAAATGATCATTTAGCTAGATCCTACCTTCTTCTAGGACTGTCAATGATTTCTTTGGACACTAATTACTAGGAATGCAAAATAATTTTGAGAACACTTGATATTGGGATACTAAAATTCTTAGCAGGGATGATTTTCATATATTGGGGAGATTCGCCAATTTTTTCTACATATAAATAGCAGGGATGATTTTTATGTGAATTTTCCTAGTGTAGATCCTCATGCAATTCAACCCAAGGACAGTGCCCTGCATCTGCTGGTACGATTAACTTTCATCAAATGTCAATTAGATCTAAAAATCAGTCATGGGAGAGTTGACTTGTGACCAAGCCACCAACAGTATTCAAATTATATTTCACTGATCTTGAAGTGTAAGAAAACTCTACTGATAAGTTCTCCAGCATTCAAATGAATCTAGGAATTATGTTAAGGAATATGCTACCTTGCCACATACAATTTCCAGCACTGGTATCTCTTAGAAAAGGTAATAGGTCTCAAGAGTCAAACACAACAATGGAAACAATCTAA
The DNA here is from genome assembly GCA_027924585.1 of Larix kaempferi. Lineage (NCBI taxonomy): Eukaryota > Viridiplantae > Streptophyta > Pinopsida > Pinales > Pinaceae > Larix > Larix kaempferi. The sequence goes on from BSBM01000089.1 coordinate 28,667,472, forward strand.
ATATATGAAAGGCTGCAAACAGCAGGTAGTGATCATCCTCAGGATGTGTCCAACGATGCCAGCAATACAAGCACCCTTGTCCAATATGATATGGACTTCTAAAAGGTTGGAAATTGTTGGATAAATGATACCACTTGCTGCTGATATGAGGTGCAGGTACAAGTGCTGATAGTGGCTCCTACTCAAGGATGGTATTCTCTCATGGGATGCTAAGAATCCCAAAACTCCACATGTTGCAATAAAAAAACAACTTGCAAAAATTGAAACTGAACTTGACTTTGACCTTTTGACTCTTTTTCAATTCATAACATAGATATTAGAGGCATCTTTAAGACACAAATGCCCTAGGTAACCGTACAAGAACAACATATTATGCCTCTACAATTCTTGAAGACCACCCACGACACAATTTTTTACCTTACAAATAACTTTAAGCAAAAATTCAGATAGCTATAAATGTAAAGGAAATATCATCTAAAAGAACCTTGTCGGAAATTGTTCCTCTTGCAAGTTATTCAATTATCTAAAGACAAACCATGCAAGCCTTGGAGGCATGTTCCTCGTGACAAAAATCCATACAGGTTTCTTCATTATCTGATTGGCCAAAATATCAGAAGTAGCCCCATGTAATTGGGCAAACATCCATTGTGTCCACTATGTTCAAAGATGGTGCAAACAAGTCTACAAAAGTCACCTTGATAAAACCCAAATAAGGAAGAAATTGTATCGATTTCTTCCAAAAAATATGCAATGTATTGGATTTCCACTAGGATAGCACAAGCATTAGCTAAAGAGCACACCCTGGAGAGAGAACATTCTATTGCAAAATGAACAAGAAAGTTATCATTAGGTATGAAAGAGAGTTTTAAACCCCAGAGAGTAGATTATCCAAAACCCCTGGTTCTATAGCACTTAGGGAAATGCCACTAGCCAAAAAAAGAGCACACCCTGGAGAGAGAACATTCTATTGCAAAATGAACAAGAAAGTTATCATTGGGTATGAAAGAGAGTTTTAAACCCCAAAGAGTAGATTATCCAAAACCCCTGGTTCTATAGCACTTAGGGAAATGCCACTAGCCAAAAATCTTTGGATCAATAGCTGGAAAATTCACATTTCAAAACCCTAGGTCGATGGTCCTTGAGGTAATGCCAGTATCCAAAAATCATAGATTAAGAAACCATTCGTTGTTATCCAGAGATCTAGTTCTATGAAATTGAAAACAAAACTAACCTCTTAGCCTTAGTGAAGACTATAAACCCCAAGAAACTTTGAACAACTGCAGAAGCCACTGTAAAAAACTCAAGCTTTGTCGAATGTAGAGATCTAATTATTTTTCATGTGGTTTTTACTGGCTCGTGCCCCCTTATATAGCGACTTCGACATTCTAGGACGTTCATCTCAGTATGGACCAATTCAAGGTTAAAATCATCTTTACCCAACAAAATTTAGTGGTTGAAACCTCAATTCAAACCCCCGTTAACCAAAATAGAGATCTTCATCTCAGTATGGACCAATTCAAGGTTAAAATCATCTTTACCCAACAAATCAAGGGGAGTTTCAAACCCCAATTCAAACCCCCGTTAACCAAAATCAAGGGGAGTTTCAGCTGGGGCGATTTGAAAATTTGAAATGAGATTTTCATAAAAAATCTCAACGCTGGGCCACCATTTCTGAAAACGTGGGGCGAGCCAATTGCTCGTGGGCATCATCACCAAAATCTTCGAACCAACTTACCAACTCAGAACTGATTGCGGCCTCGGTTGCTGGCTGGGCGAACCAACGGTTCGCGGCCTCCATTACCCTAAATGGTGGGCGAACCAACTCTTCTGGGCATCCATTACCCGAATTTCTGGGCGAATTCACCATTTCAAGATTAGTTCACTGGGCTACATAAGTTTTTCCTCTTTCGCGACATTGGCTATTCGATTTCTTTTGACTATGGGTTAAATAAATATGGGGCTAATATGTTAAATTAAAAAAAACTCATTTCATATTAAAAATTCGCCCAAGGTTTCTTGGTGACCCCTATAATTTCGCCCATGGGCTATAATTCGCCCCTAAAATTTTCCCTGATGTGAACTGCATGATTATATGTAATGTCGGTGAGATGGTGGAAATATGCCATCGGGGCAGATGTCGGTTGTTAAGGACAAGAATGTAAAATAATGCAAAGAGTGGCTTGGGTTTGAGAAACCCTGTAAAAATTCCTTACATGTGATTATCTCTCTGCAGTGTTATTAAACCTAGTAGGAGCATGGGTACTCAGGAGGCTCGCATGGGAATTGGTAGCCTTGCTATGATCACACTGAAGAACACTCGAGGGAGTGTGTAGCATAGAAGGGGTACCATCCTTGTGTCGTGTGAGTGGGTATTGTGGGGCCATGCTAGCATTCAATCTAGTGAGTTACCTATGGAGTTCCTGGAGGGGACCATTGGTTTTCATAGGAGAAGGAGCCACACAATCTTATTTTGTTTTTTTATTGCTTGATAAACCCAATAGAGATGTTGGTTTGGAAATGGTTTTTGTATGCTTGATAAACCCAGTCAGAGAATTGGCTTAACATACTGGTCAATGGAATGCCTAATAAACCTAGTTGACGTACTGGCTTGGCATTGGTCATTTGAATGATGTGGTGCAACCAATGTGCTGGCATAACATTTTTTTTATACATATGCATAGGTGATCCGAGGATTGCAAAAACTTGGTTACCTTTTGATGCACACCCTGAAGAGCACTGGAAGGGGTGGATACACTCGAAGGAATGTGTATCAGAGAAGAGGTACCATCGTTGTGTTGGGTGGGCCAGGTCTCGTGGGTGCCATAGTTGTCTGAAGTTAATGTGGGATACGTGTGGAGCTAAAGGAAGATATTCATGCAGAAAAGTATTTGGTTTATCTTGCATCTTCTTGCTTATTTAATGTGAATATATGTGTGTATGTGATTTGGATATGGTTTTTAAACTCTTGTTAAGAGATGAATTCTATGAGAATGGATTTGACGTACGAATTGACTCATTGTTTAAGTATAGGTACTGCTAGATGCAATGACCTTGAAGGCATTTTAAGGATGCAATGGACATGTGGTTTTCCTAAAATGCTTAGTATGAGAAGCTAATGATTGGAAACAAATCCAATGGACATTGATGAAGAGAGAGAAAGGCATTGCAGTTGCAACTGAAAAGAAGGACATGAAACCTTACTAAAAATAAAGAGAACACTGAGGACGGTGTTATTCCAAGGGGGAGGGGATTGTAATATCCCAATTTTGATACCATTTCATTTAACATGTAAATTATGTAATATCGTTATGAAATCGTGGTGAAGAGATCAAGGACAAGGCCCCACCATCGATTTAGCACTAAAATTGATGCATATGGTTTGTGTGCTAGCCAGGAACAATAGAAATCGTAAAAATAATGTAAATATGCATTTTAATAAATTACCCACAACTAGCTATGCACTGCAATGCAACAAGAGTATGGGGGCATGGTTTTTACAAGGAAATGAGAGGAAAATATTCAAATCCTTGGACCAATAAATTCAAGCCAAGTGTCAATGAGGAAACCCATGAACCTTCAACTACCCGTGTTGACTTTTGTACCTAATCATTTATTTCTCCCAAGAGTTGGTTAAAATAGTTATTATTTGGGAAATGGTGAGGTATGGATGTCCCATTTTTCATGTATGGGAAAGCCGCCATTTTAGAAATTCGTGTTTGAATTCTTGGGCAAGAAAAAATCCGCTAATTTGCTCCCCAAGCCATTCTTCAGGCATGATTTTTTCTCTCTCACAAGTTCGTAGCTAGTTGGGTGTTTCCCCTCACATTTTTCCTTAGTTTTCCTCCATTTTCCTCTAGCTGGGAGGTTGTTTTTGAGTTGTAGAATGTCTGGAAGGAAGAGGAATCCGATTTGGGGGTTTAGGGAGGTTGTTTATGCCATTTAAATACCTATATACCTGTGGGATAAATTGTTTCTTCCCTGTGGTCGAATTTCCCTCCCCATAATTCATTTTGGGTGTGCCACGAAGTGGAAGAACCAATGGGAATCATGTTTTGTAAATCCCATTGTTAAAAATGTGTATCCATGCCCAATATTTGAGCTTGTTGTATGTGGGAAGATTATGTTGTGGAAGGAGTCATGTGTATCCTTTGTTTTTGGTTTGAGCTTGAGTGCAAGTATCCAAGAATAGAAGAGGGTTCGGTTTTGTCTTGATAAACCCCAACTGTGGACTAGCTTGGATTAGATGCGGTGTTCATTTTTCTATGCATCAGTTGCAAGTTCCCTTTTCTTGTAGAAATCATTCCCATCTCTAGGGTGGAAATTGTGTTGAGATATTTATGAGCACAGTTGGCCTATGGCTAGGTGGAACGTTGCAGCTGCATACCTAGTTGCTTCGGACAACGTTGTTTCAAGATAAGTATTATCTTGTATTTCGTTAGGTAATGTTTTTATTTGATGCATGTTATCAATGTGCTGGAAATTGCATGATATATGTGTGTGTAGAAGAATTTTACTTCCGTTGTTTTTAATTGATTTATACATCTGCACACACATGTGTTTTTATTTGTATGAATTTGATGAATGGGATTGAGTTTTTGTAAAAACCCAGAATTTTAGTAATTTTCCCTTCCTTGAGTTGGATCCTTGAGAGGGGATGTGACACCTATCAATATTACGAGCCACAAGTTAAGTAGTTGTGCTAGTTGTTAAAACACATGTAGGTTTTTTTTCTAGATTTTATTATTAACAACACATAAGAAAGATTGAATTTAATAAAAAAAATGTAGTGTTAAGCAAATAAGAATAAGTTGCAAATATATCTAAAAAAATATAAATTTGACAAATAATTGCTTGTATATTTAGGTTTTGTGATTAGAAAAAACCATCCCAAAATTGATTCATCCAAGATGCACGTGATCTTGAATTAGTAAAAAAAAACCTAATAACTTCAACTTCATTAAGGTAAGAAATTTCCTTTAAAGCTTATAAAAACTTATGATAAAGTATTTCATTTTTCATAGGTGTTGCAACATCTAATATGATGCCCTCCATTAAAAGTAAGAAGCTTGGAGAGAAAGAAAACCTTGCTAGACAAGTCTATGAAGTTATAAGGTTAGATAAGATGTATTTAGTAGGACACAATATTTAAGAAGGCTATGCCAATTTGAAAGGAAAAAGCAAAGTAAGGAAGTTTGTTGAATCAACAAAAATAGACAACATATAGATACGTGATGATTTTTTTAAATATAAAATTTCAAAAAATATTTATGAATTAAAGAGATAGTGAGATGAAATCTTTGATAATTTTATTAATGTCTAACCAATGACTTTCAAACTTTCAAAGTGGTATTTTTTTGTTTGCTTTTACCCTAGGTTCAAATTTAATTATAGACTTGATTATGCGCATGTATAGGGGAATCCATTAAAGTATTCATTTAACTAGGTCATAAATCGTTAGGAGTAAGATAAGATAAATATTTTCAAAAATTATTTTAGAATTTAGCAAAATTTCCAAACAATTAGATGAAGTTTTAGGAGTTTTTGACAATGTTCTCTCAAGGTTTCGGGATGGCAAGGATGCGGGAGTAGTGAGACGCACATTCGGGATGCATGGAGATCACCCCAAATTTTACAAAAAATCGAGGGGCAGGGGATGTCGGGGTCATAAAAATTCTAAAAATATAAATCCCAACAATAACAATTCATGCCATGCAAATCACTAAATTACTAAATACTACATTAATTATTGTGCAATCATGCAATGCAATTTAGAATCTGATAAATTAATAATGCAAACACATTACATGATTTATCATGATCATATATGATTATTCAGACACCTAGAAGGTTTGTTGGAGGTTTGTAGTTTTGTGTGGGACGCCCATAAGGTTTTACAGAGTTTTGGAGTTTCGTGTGGGATGCCAGGAAGTCCCCCCCAAGTTTCATCATGGAGAAACGAGTTTTTTCATAGACCGAAACGTTTCGCATGGAGTTTCCCCGATTTTCTCCCAAAGAAAAACGTCCCGAAACGTTTCGCATGGAGTTTTGTTGTCCCCGGGACGCAAAAAAATGCAGAAACACGTCCCCGACCCTATGGGACACACCCCCGTGGAACACTGGTTTTTTGTTGTTGTGTTTGTTACTCCAAATTTTCATTTTAAGGATCTATATTCAATAGGATGGTAGACAAAATTCATCACACTAGTGGACTGTAGAATATTTTATGGATGCAACCTTTTACTAAATATTTCATCTATTAATATTTTAGAATGGAATCTTATTTTTTGTTGATTTGTTTTAATTGATCTCAAATAGATTCAAGAATGTAGTCCAATTTTTTTTCTAAATGTTTGCAATGGGGATATTGGATGGAATAAAAAACAATGATTCGATATGGTGAAATAGAGTTTTTTATACTCCTCAATTATGAATATAATGATATGTTACTTGAATATACTGATATGGGACAAAAAGGATAATCATGCTTTATATAAGCTTTTCTAGAGGGTGATATTAATTCCTAACATTCTATTTTGTGTTGAGAGTCAACTTGTTTGAACTTGTTTGCAGGGTAATTTTTAAGGGCGAAATTTTGCCAATTGGCTATTTTTCGAGCTTTTTAAAAATAAAAAAATTCGCTATTTGGTCATTTTTAGTCTCTAATATCGTCTATATTTATATAAAATATTTTTTTTATCATAATATTCGTCAAAATTTACACATTTTAGTAGTAAATTGTATGTTTCATATTTAATATTCACCTTCCTATCTATATACATGTTTTTTTCAATCCAAAATAATCGCCTAGAGAATACTATACTTAAGTATAATATTAGAATCCTTAAAAAATACCCTGCTTGTTTGAGAGAAAATAGTTCTTTTAAAGCTTGTTTATCAAGGAGACAAATTAGATTAATATTCATTGAAAGGTTTAGATATTATATTCTATAGAATGGTAGACATTATACATCCATTTTGGTGGTGAATTATAATAGAACATTTGATGGATGCAACTTTTTCCAAATGAACAAACGATGGATTTTATTGGTTGAACTCTTTCAACTTATCTCAAATAGATTGAAGATTGTAGTGCAAAATGTCTTTTATAATTTTTTTAATTAAAAATATCAATTGTGATGGTCAACTGGTGAAATAGATCATTTTATCCACCAGAATGGATCCAATAAGGTAGATGATAATGTTGATCCTAAGGGATCTATATGTGATTCAAAAAAGGATAGACATGCTTTATATAAGCTTTGCTAGAGGGTGAAATTGATTCCTGAAAGTATATTGTGTGTTGAGAGTAAACTCAGGTTAGAGATTGTTCTTCAATGAGGGTAACTTCATTAAGAGTCATTGAGAAGTTTGGACAATATATGGTATAGGATGGTAGACATTATTCATCAAATTTGTTGGTGAATTGTAGAAGATTTCATGGTTAGGAATTTTTGCCAAATGGATAAAGTATGTATGTTTCTAATTAAATTGTTTCATATTACTTCAAATAGATTGAAGATTGTAGTACAAAATGTATTTTAAATGTTTTTAATGAGGTCACTAGTTGGAATAAAATATCATTCACTAATTTTTTATATGAGAACTTACACTAACTTTTTATATAAGAATTTAGATATACAAAAATGGTTATACACGAAAGATGGTACACGATTAGAGGGTAGGAGCAACGGTCATGGTCAAGATGGTACTTTCTTTTGTTGGCATTCACTAGATGTTTATATTAGTTGTAGAATGTATATTACAGATAAAGGGCATTTATTAAAATAACCATTGGACTAGGTCACCATTCATAAGATAATATAGATTATCTTAAAAATAAAATAAAATTGTGAAACAATTAGATGAAGCTTTATGGAATATTTTTGTTTGGTTATGTTTGTAACCCCAAGTTTTAATGTAAGGACATATATTAAAAAAATTATAGGGTTCCTCACATCTAAAGCACCATTATTTATATTTTTAAGGAAAGAAAAATGTGCTCAATTGTCTTTGTCATTGTTGTGGTTGTCCTAATAGTTGTAGGTTTTTCCATCTTGATCATTGTTATAGCTTTCATGATTAGAGTAAGGGCTTTGGTCGATAGAGGTAGGGCTTATGGTTTCAATGTGTAGAGGAAGTGAAGAATATAAGGTTTAAGTGGGTTTAATAGCAAAAAAAAAGCGGGAAAACCAATTACAAGCTACAACATAAACCTACTACCTACAAAGTATATGCAGAGAGGAGAATTGTCAAATATTATGCAAAGGAAATAATTGAACCCTAAATCATCCAAAAGGTTTATAGACTACCTAATGACAAGGAAAAATGGACCTTTTGGGAAAACATGGACAATCTAAAAAAAACCACATCAGGACAATTTTGTACAATAAGACATATCTTACGAAGGCATGTGTTATGTTGTAGGTTCATAGAGTGAACCCCCTAAGGGTAGATGTGTGAGGAACCTGCAACAATTAATTGATAAAATGCACAATATATAAGATCAAAGAATATTTTTATTGATCGCAAGCCACTTCGAGGGGGAAACCTCCTTGATCAAGCTCAATACAAATAACTTCACGGTGCCTTCATTGGCCTCAACACAAATTTATATACTAAGTCTAGGCACCAATACGATGGGTCAAAACCATGGGCCAATACAAACTATGGATCAACAAATACTACGGGACGACTTATAAAGCATATGTGTCCAATAACAATAATACAACTATGGATCAAGAAATACTATGGGATGACTTACAAAGCATATGCATCCAACAACAATATACTAACAAAGTAAAGAGAAGGGTTGACATGGGTTCCTAACATCCCCTTCCCATTAGAGAAATATTTGTCCTCAAAGCTTTAGATGTGGAAATTGTTGTTGAATCTGAAGGAGTGGTTCCCATGTAGCATCCTCTGGTTGCATTCTGTTCCACTGAATTAAGACCTTTGTGATAGAGCGAGAGCGAAGTTGACGAGTGCACCTATTGAGGATGGCCTCCGACTCCAAAAGGATGGATCCTTCATTATCTAGTTCTGGTAAAATAGTTTGTCCTATGATGTTGGTGCCAAGAACTTTCTTCAGACAAGAGACATGAAATACTAGATGAGTGCGGGAAGAGGGAGGAAGTTCCAAATTATAAGCAACAGACCCAATATTATGAAGAATCCTATATGGCCCATAGAACTTTGGAGCAAGCTTATGGAGCCCTTTGAGTTTCAGGGAGGGCTGCTTGTAAGGCCGGAGACGAAGAAAAACCATATCACCTACTTGAAAAGTGCGTTCATAACGGTGTTGATTAACTTGTTGCTTCATGCGATTTCTTGCCATGTGAAGATTGTCCCACAAATGCGAAGAATCTGATCGCGGTTTCGAAGGACTGTGTCAACTTCTTGAATTGGTGAATTGTTGGGGGTGTATGGAAGAAGAACTAGTGGTGCTTGGCCATAGATTGCTTCATATGGAGTCATTTTAGAGGTAGTGTGGTAAGATGCATTGTAGCACCATTCAGCGAGAAGGAGCCACTTTTCCCACTGATGTTGTTGTTCAGAGGTGAAGCAACGAAGATAAGTTTCCAAGCATTTATTGATGATTTCAGTCTAACCATCTATTTGTGGGTGATATCGTGAACTCATCTTCAGTTTGGTGCTAGTGTGGCGAAATAGTTCTGTCCAAAAATGACTGGTGAAAGTCGCATCACGATCCGAGACAATGGAAGAAGGGATTCCATGAAGATGAAAGATTTGGTCCAGGAAAATTTGAGCGACTGAGGAGGCTGTATAGGGATGGATGAGAGCACAAAAATGACTATATTTGGAGAGGCGATCAACCACAACCAAAATCATTGTCTTCCCTCCAGATTTAGGGAGCCCTTCAATGAAAGCCATAGAAATATCTATCCAAATCCGTGTAGGGACGGGCAAGGGTTCGAGCAATCCCGGAAGGAGCGTCGTTTCACCCTTATTGCACTGGCAGGTATCAAATTTAGCCACCATCTGTTGAATTGTCCTTTTCATTCCCTGCCAAAAGAAGTTACGCTGTGCCCACTCATACGTTTTGAGGAACCCAGAGTGCCCTACAGATGGAGAAGCATGGAGTTTGTAGAAGACAGCCTATTGAAGATATGTGCTCCGAGGAAGCACCAGACGACCCTTGTATCTCAGGGAAGCACCATCCCAAGAGTAATGTGGTACAACAGAAGGGTTGTTGGACAAGCGTTGAATGATTTGAGATAATGAAGAGTTATTGACATAGCCCTGTTGAACAGATTGCAACCAATTTGGAACATGCATAGAAATAGATGAAAGAGAAACTTGGTCATCAAATGTGCGAGAAAGAGCATCCACCACACTATTGTCCTTACCCTTCTTGTAAGTGATCTCATAGTCATAACCCATGAGTTTGCTAACCCATTTTTATTGTGTTGGGGAGGATACACGTTGTTCTAGGAAACATTTCAGACTCTGGTGATTAGTCTTGATGCAAAAATGATTCCCTAATAGGTATGGTCGCCACTTATGTACTGCATGCAAAATAGCCATCATTTCCTTCTCATATGTAGAGGCAACTAAATTCTTACCTGAAAGGGATTTGCTGGTGAACGCAATGGGATGTTTCTTCTTGAAGGAGAACAACACCAAGTCCATTGTCGCAAGCATCACTCTCAATAGTGAAGGGCTTGGAAAAATCGGGCATAGCTAGAACAGGTGTAGTACACATAGCTTGTTTCAGTTTGTCAAATGCACACTCAATAGCATGTGTCCATGTAAAAGCATCCTTTTTCAATAGAGCAGTTAATGGAGCTGCAATCTTCACATAATCCTTGACAAACTTGCGATAATAGCCAGTCAACCCCAAAAAACAATGAAGGATCTTGAGTGTCTGAGGATGCGTCCAGTTGTTTATGGCAACAATTTTAGCAGGATCCACGCGAATCCCTTATGTTGAAACAATGTGCCCGAGATACTCTACTTCCTTCTGTCCAAAAACACATTTAGACTGTTTGGCATGGAGATGATGGTCACATAAAAGTTGCATTACAACATCAAGATGTTGGAGATGTTTAGCCCATGTTTTACTATAGATGAGGATATCATCAAAGAAGACCATAATGAATTTCCGCAAGTAGGGCCAGAATATTTTATTCATCAATGTCTGGAATGAGGAAGGAGCATTAGTGAGGCCAAAGGGCATGACCAAAAACTCATAGTGGCCATCATGTGTGCGGAAAGTTGTTTTAGGGATATCATCCTCATGAACCCGAATTTGATGATACCAGAACAAAGATCCAACTTGGAGAAAAATTGAGCACCATGAATCTCATCAAAAACAGGAATTGGAAACTTATCCTTGATTGTGAGTTGATTAAGTACTCAGAAGTTAATGGAGAGGCGCCATTACCCATATTTTTTGTGGACAAGCAGAACTGGTGAAGAAAAGGAACTAGTGCTTGGGTGAATAATTCCTTGATTCAGTAAGTCCCAAACGAGCATTTGAATCTTCATTTTTTGGTGAAATGGGTAGTGATAGGGCCTGATGTTGGGAGGAACGCTTCCAGAAAGGAGCTGAATACGATGGTCCTCTGGCCTTGAAGGTGGAAATCCCACTGGTTCAACAAAGACAGGTCTGTATATCGATCCAGAATTTGTTGTAGATCCAAGGGAGTAGTGGAGACCCCTGATGGTTGTAGCTAAATGGAATGGAGCTGAGCGATGACACCATGTGAATTCTTCTTAAGGAGTTTCTCCATGCGATGCGAATTGATGATGCTGAGAGAACCTAGTTGTAAGCTTGTCAATGTGTGGTTTTGTCCATTGGATGAAAAATGCATCCAAAGTTCAGCAAAATCCCATAAGATGAGGCCAAGTGTGCGTAGCCATTGAGCGCCCAAAACCACATCACTTCCGCCTAAGGTCAAGGAAAACATGTCAAAGCGCAGGTTATAATATCCCATAGAGATACACACATTGCGACACTGCCCTTTGCAAGGTAAGGTGCCCCCATTGGAAACTATGACTTCAAAGTTGGAGCAAGTATGGATAAAACAATCATCTTGTTTGGCGATCCAAGGGTCAATGAAGTTATGAGTGATACCAAAATCAATGAGTATTGTAAGAGGAAGCTTTTTGAAGTAACCCCTGATCCGCATTGTTTGGGTGGTGGTGATTCCGACTAAAGCATGGAGAGATATCTCTGGGTGGTTGTCCTGAGATGGAGGGTCAATAGGCGGCTCCTGAATGTCGACTTGATCATCTATTGTATCTGGAGCTTCTTGACCAATTTCAGAGGCAGGTGGATAATCCACATCCAAGAGATAGAGCTTGTGTTCAACACATCTATGTCCCAAAGTGAATTTCTCATTACAATTATAACAAAACCCTTTTTCTCTGCGTGCCCACATCTCTGTTTCAGACAAGTGCTTGATAGGAGTTGATCGAGGAGCTGGAGGGATGGGAGGTTGTTGAGAACCCATATTTATGAAGGGAACAAAAGTGGGTTTGGAGTGCTGTTGGAATGCAATCTTGTCTTTTGCCAACTTAGCCAACCCCAAGGCTTCCATCATTGTATTGGGACTGAACATTTTGACCTCAGAGTGGATTGCATCCTTTAGACCACTGATAAAACAACTCCTGTATAAGTCATTAGGCAATCCTTTAGTGTGGTTGGCGAGTTTCTAAAATTCGGTTTGATGCTCTCTCATAGTGCCAATTCAGCGAAGTTTAGTGAGGGCTCCTGTGAAGTCATCAAAAGCACTAGGACCAAATCGTTGCAAAAGGAGCTAGCAAAAATCTGGCCATTTTGGCTCTTCATGAGCTTTGATGTACCAATGATACCATTGAAGAGCTTCCTATTCCAAATGAAAGGATGCAAGTGGAACTTTGGTGACATCAAAAGTATTATGCAGACTGAAATATTGTTCTTCCCGATAGATCCACCTAGTCGGATCAATACCATTGAAGTGAGGAAAATCAAGCTTCAGACCATGGAAATTGTTGGAAGAAGAGAACCCATTGTATGAAGAAGACTCTGACTGTCGTTTATTGTTCATGGCTGAATGCTCAAGATGGAGGCTGAGAAATTTTCATCTAGATCCTGGAGTTTGGTTTTGAGGGCTGCAAGTTCTTCCTCCATGGTTTTTGCTCCTGCGCGGGTGACAACCATAACCATGAGTTTTTTTTTTTTGAGTGGGTAGAAAAAAAAAACATTAACTATTTTAGTAAAGGAAAATCTAGATTTGGGAAAAAATCGGATGGGTAATTTGGGTTTGACTAGGTTTTGGACACTTTTGAATGGAAAGGGAAGCAAAAAAGTAGGATTTCAGAAGCGGGGTGAAGGAATGAGAAAATTTGGCAGAGAGGGACAAATAAGCAAAAATAGGAAATGAACGTTGTGGTAAAATTTGAAGGCGAGTGGGTGAAAATCGAAGAAGTTATGGCAAACCCTAAAAATAGACAAATGTGGGATTTATGGCTTTGGGAAGTGGAATATGGGATAGGGTCCTCAAGAATGACATATGCAGAATGGGATGGTAGGGGTGTCAGGGAAGTTTCAAGGGAGACAGAGTTAAAACAAGGAAAACCGAGTTAAGACAAGGGAGATATGGAGAAAAAATAGAATTTTAGAAATGGAAGGGATCGAAAATAGATGGATCTGTAACGACGCGGAAGGGATCGAAAACAGATGGATTTGCAATGGTCCGGCAGTGATCGAAAACAGATGGATATGCAATGATGCAGAAATGATATGCAACAGATGGATCTGCAACGGCGCGGAAGTGATATGCACCAGATGGATCTACAACGGCGCGGAAGTGATCAGCAACAGTTTTGGACAGAGGAAATTTGTGATTTATTAACTGAAAATAGATATGGACCCCAGGTATGCTCAGCTTCCTAACGGTTCAGGGGCTTCACTCGGCCACCAATGCTGTTTGACGGCTTGCGTATTGGGGTAGTACCCCTCACTCCACGACTTAAGTAAAACTGATAACCGCTTTGCCACAAATGACAGCTCTTGGTTTACCTCATGGGTGGGAACTAGTCAATTAGGTAGGGGTCGTTTCCCTTTGCTAGCAGGTCCTCTCAATGGGCCAGCTACTTTGGGTTTCCTGTGGTACTCCTCACAATGATTTTTAGGGCTTATGCCCAAGTACTTCCCACAGTTAAGCGAATAGGGATTATTCCTAGATTCGAACCTGCAACAGATGCGAAAAAAAATTTGGGCAAAAATTTCACCCAACGAGCCCAAGAAAGTACTTTGATACCATATGTGAGAAACCTGCAACAAGTAATTGATAAAAAACACAATATATGAGATCACATAATATTTTTATTGATCGTAGGCCACTTCGAGGGGGCAACCTCCTTTGAGCAAGCTCAATACAAATAACTTCACTGTGCTTTCATTGGCCTCAACACAAATTTATATACTAAGTCTAGGTGCCAATACTATGGGTCAAAACCATGGGCCAATACAAACTATAGATCAACAAATACTATGGGACGACTTACAAAGCATATGCGTCCAACAACAATATACTAACAAAGTAAAGAGAATGGTTGACATAGGTTCCTAACAAGATGCTACACCCTTATCACTTCCTCCAATGGCATAAGGATCATGTTATGTTGGGATTTAGTTGGATTTCTAGACCAACCCTCAAAATCAATGTGGGATGACATGCAAGAGGATAGGATTTTTTTATAGTTGTAGAATCTATTCCAAGATGTCACAATATAGGAATATTTAGGCATATTTGACTATTGTTTCACACAAAAAACACCTCACACATAGGAAGAGGGGAAGACCAAGCTTACAATCATACCGGATCTACATATAATCAACCATCATGTTCGTAGGAAAAACCGAATAAACTAATCAACCATTACGTTCGTAGGAGACACCACTCTTTTTAGCCATCTTCATTGGCATAAGGATAGAAAAACCATGAAGAAGTTTATCATAGTGAACACCCACACAACCAGTTGATGTTAGTATGGAATTCATAGTGTTCACAAAACATAAGGAACAGAGAAACGTTGTATCAACATATCTTGTAGCAGGTAGATATATGCCTATTTTTTAATGGGGTTCTCGTGAGTGAATTTATATAGACAAACAAGTAAAATTAAAGGTTCAAGCTTTTTTTTTCCTTACTTTCTTTGGATTCTTAGTAACTTCAAAACTACGATACCTATATCTTAATCTATATGTCTCACTTAAATGAAGTTTTTTTAATGAACTATTTAATTTTTTTATATAAATTCTTAAAATAATATAAAAATTCACAAACTTTAAAATTAACAAATTATTCTCGCACATTTCCTTTCATCTTCATGCCATGCCATGCCATTCCATATCCCTATCTCCATAAATGACATATTGAAAACATTTATACTCCTATAAAACTTCCTATCTTATGTTTGAAATTCAATTCTCCTTCCTTTTTGCAATCGCATCCGATGCACCAACCTCAACCTGGTTTGGTTTTCGGGTGTTACCTCCCAACTAAGTCACCCCTAAGGGGAATTGAATTTGGGCCACCTTGTTCGGGCTGCCTTGCTGAAGAGACCAACACCTTAATCGAGTGAGCTAGCGAAAATTGACACAAGCCATAATTGGAATAAACTAGTTACCTCCATTAATCTTTATCTTTTATAATTTTTTTATTTTATTTTAAAACTTCATATCCTATGTTTTGAATTATGTTCTCCCTCCTATGCCTTCCTCCTTTATGATTCATAGTTTGAATAAAGTAGGTACTTCCATGCTTTAACAAAGTAGGTACTTCTATTAAAAATTATTAATCTTTGGTTTTTTAACTTAATTTTGTGTGGTTTTTAAACGATCCAAATAAGGAATAGTAAATTTTTTTTCCAAAGGTTTTGAAAATTTCAAAATTTATATTTAGTTAAAATTTAGAAAATAAAAAATTTCAAATTTAATTGTAAATTGTTAACCAGTTTTTTGAATTTAAGCAGGGATGTTATTATGTTATAGAGATGATAGATGCGTATTTGGTTGATATTCCATCCATCTCCACAATTTTCAGCTTAATCAAAATTGTTGAAATTGATTTTCACGTCTTCAAAACTTTTAAAGATAGGAAAGAACTATACTTTTATGAAAGACCTATGTCAGTGAAGCACTATACTTTCATGAAAGAACTATGTCATTGAAGAACTATACTTGACACTACCAAACTTATTCCCTGAAACTTCATTTTAAAAAACAAATCATACCATTTTAGGTAAAGCCGTTGAAATAATGTCTGTAAAGCATATAATAAGATTTAATACGTGTATTGCATATAATTGGATATAAGCAAACGTAGACAGCACGCGCCACCGTCTGCTCATACCATTCGTTTATTTCTCTGTATCTATGTATATAGTGACACGCCTTCAAGGTTAGGGCGACATCTGTCCAGGGCGGTGTCACATAAGGGAAAGACGTGTCGATTTCAGGCGATCTGCGCGCTGGTATTTATAATGCAGGATCCCGCGCTCCATTCATTTCAACGCAATCTTATCGCATACCTACACTACAGACGAAGAAGTCGATCGATCTTTCTATTTTTACTCACCAAGATGTCGGATCAGTACAACTATTCCAAGGACTCCGCCTCCGATGCCGCTGAAAGAACAAAGCAATATGGCCAGGAGAAGACTGGACAAGCTCAAGTAATTCTATTTCTGTCTGAACATTTAATTAGGGTTAGGGTTGTCGTAGTGATCACTAGTCCTTACTATTCTGTCTGAGATTATATTTCTGTCAACTAATTCTATTTCTGTCTGATCATTTAATTAGGGTTAGGGTTGTCGTCGTGATCGCTAGTCCTTACTATTCTGCCTGAGTAATTATTTAATTAGGGCTAACTTCTTGCACATTGTTCACTATCTGTGTTATTTTCAATCTCTTCAGTCTGAACTATTCTGAAAATTTGTGTGTCAGTTGGTGATCTTACTGTTATTGATGAGTTTTTGGTGGTGGTGTTATTGTATTTATTTGATCACCGTAGGGGGTGACCCAGACTGCTCAACAGAAGGCAGCTGAGGCAGCCCGTGCTACCCGAGAGAAGGCTTCTCAGGCAACTGAAATGACCAAGGAGAAGGCTTCTCAGGCCGCTGAAACGACCAAGGGAGTAGGTCAGTCGGCAGCTGAAAAGGCCTCTCAGACCACTCAGGCTGCCAAGGAGAAAGCTCAACAGGGGAAGGAAGGAACCGGTTCTATCCTTCAACAGGGGAAGGAAGGAACCGGTTCTATCCTTCAACAGGGGAAGGAAGGAACCGGTTCTATCCTTCAACAGGTTGATTATTTTTTTATTAGAAAATGGAGTTTTTTTAAGTTGAACAGTTAATTAATGAATTTGAAAGCTTGTTTTGGTTTCCTTTATATTGAAATTAATGAAGTTTGGTTTGATATTTGCAGGCGGGGGAGAAGGTGAAGGGCGTTACACAGAGCGCCCTGGAAACTCTGAAGCATCCCTTGGGTGGCAGCGATCAGGGGGATCAGGGGGATCTCGGCCGGGATAGGAACCAGTGAGGAGGGTTCCATTGGCTAGCCTAGCCTTTATGTTTTGTTTGGCTTGGCTGGTCTTCGAAAGACATGTTGTAGTAATTCTAGCATTTATGTCTATTTTACGTTCCATGTGTGAAAATACCGATATAGATGAATTAGGATTTGAGACATCGGAGCTTATAATTTATTGATAGTCTCCGTCTCTATATAAATATTTGTGGCTTAATGTTTCATATGTGATTTATTGATATTCTCAATCTCTATATAAATATTTGTGGCTTAATGTTTCATATGTGAAAATAATAATAATATCCTAATGAATTAATTAGGATTTGAGACACACTGGAGCTTATAATTTATTGACTGCCTCAATCGAGCCTTTGGATGAATACTTAATTTAGTGTTGAACTTGTCATTATCTCTTATGAATTTTTTGCTGTTTTTCTTTGTATCCAAAAATATTTTATTTAATTCACTAAATCTTCAACATGGAATATATGTTAGATATTATTTTTGTGGTTCCATTGCTTTACCAAGTGGGATTTGATTTTGTGAAACAGATGTAAATACTTTGTTCATTCATTTTCATCGCAATGAGCCCTTTAACTATTAGACAAATGTGCTTATGTGTACCATGTATGATGTATACATAAACTTACTTAGTAAGGGTGATCATGTGCTTGTGTGTACCATGTATGATGTATACATCAAACTTATTTAGTAAGGGTGATCATTTGCTTGTGTGTACTATGTATGATGTCTACATCAAATTTATTTAGTAAGGGTGATCATGTGCTTATGTGTACCATGTATGATGTATACATCAAACTTACTTAGCTTGCGTGTACCATGTATAATGCATACATCAAACTTAGTAAGGGTGATCATGTGCTTGTGTGTATCATGTATTATACATCAAACTTATTTAGTAAGGGTGATCATGTGCTTGTGTGTACCATGTATGATGTATACATCAAACTTATTTAGTAAGGGTGATCTCTATTATTTTTAATATTGAATTGTTTTATTTATAATGGAAAATAATTAATGTTATTATGGTTTAAAATGGAAAAATTGATTGCTATTTTTTTTATGGCTTATCCCATTATTATTATCATCAATATAATTGGAAAATTGATTACTATTTATAACCAAGATTGAGTATGAAAAATTGTATGTTTATTTCTGGTTATGATCGTACTGGAAAATTGATTACTATTTATAACCAAGATTGAGTATGAAAAATTGTATGTTTATTTCTGGTTATAATGGTACTGTTATCTTCCTTTATAATCCAAAGATTTAGTTTGAAAAATTGTGTTTATTTCGGATTAATAATAAAAAAATTCATTATGAAATTGTTTATGATGTTACTGTTATTATTGTTATATACGAAATTTTTTACATCTTTATAGCATTATTTATTTACGTCTATAAACGTCATGCTACGTTAAAAAAACATTAGAGCAACAAATTAACAACAGCAATAATATTGTACACAAATAATCTGGTATGCTTACAAAAATTGATTACTATTTATAACCAAGATTTAGTATGAAAATTGTATGTTTATTTCTGGTTATAATGGTACTTTAAAAAACAGTGAACTATATTTATTAAACTAGTCAACTCCAGTTTATATTTGTTTATATTACATTATTTTTTAAACTTCCGTTAAAAAAATATATAGTCAACTATATTTTAAACTTCCAGTCAAATGAGACAAATAAAACTTTAAACTTTACGTCAAATAAACCCAGGATGACGCTTTATATTTTCAACTTCATAAAAAGGAAACAGTAAAAACGTCCGTATTTATTGTGGAAAACGAAACCGTCCAATATGACGGGTAGAAATTTGGTTTCGTGGATTTTTGCTTACTTAAATACGACAGCAACAAAAAAGAACAATAGATCCTTACACACTTGTTTGTCCTCTTCCTTGTGTCCCGGACTCTCGACATTATCCATCTTACATTTAGTGAGAGTAATAAATCCCATATAGGTAAGGATATACACATTGGATCAGAGTAATTCCATAATAAATCCGGATATACATAATAAATCCGGATATACAACACATTGGATCAGAGTAATTCCATAATAAATCCGGATATACATAATAAATCTGGATATACACACGGGACGGGATCAGAGTAATTCCATATAAGTTATATCATATAAGTTATACTAGCACATTTATTTAACTTGTGGCTACTGAATATTGGTATGTCACAAGTTAATGTTAAGGACAAGTTATCATATGTCATAAGTTAATGTCGAGAACAAGTACTCAAGTAGAGCCTTGAAGACAACTTCTCATCGACGACGACAAAAGAGCCTTGAAGACAACTTCTCAGCAACATCGGAGAAAAAATTGACAAACTGTGGTAACATTAAAAAATACAAAATAATTTTTTTTCTCAATTTTTAAACATATAAACATAAACATAATAAAAACATCGATATTTATGATGTAGTAGGTGCCAAATAGAAATGATACATCAAGTCAATACTAAATTATCCTAAAACTTAATAACTATCCAATAAAGAACTTAAAAATAGATATAACCAATACAAAATGTCATCAAATATATAAATATATCTTAAATATATCTTATCATGAGTATCTACAATGATAAATCTAGCAACTAGCTATCAACCTAAATTATCCTAAAACTTAATAGCTATCCAATAAAGAACTCAAAAATAGATATAACCAATACAAAATGTCATCAAATATATAAATATATCTTATTATGAATATCTACAATGACAAATCTAGCAACTAGCTATCAACCTATCCTGGAAAATCAATGACCTCTTCCCCTTTTATAGGGAAAGGTCTGGTTTGTTTGCCAATACAATAAAAAATCTAGCAACTAGCTATCAACCTATCTTGGAGAGTCAATGACCTCTCCCCCTTATACAAGAAAAGGTCTGGCCCGTTTGCCAATAAAAGTTCCTGTATCATCTATGTAGAAGTTTCTTGCAAATTTTATTAAACATTGAAGGGGACGTCAAAGACTTCAACATATGGACCCCACCATAAATACTACAAAATTTATTTTAGATTACAAACAAATTGAAACATAAAGATCATTGAAATTTAATCTTTTTATAAATTATTATCCAAGAGACCAATACATACATGATCATGGATAACACTGTAACATAATAAATCATAAATGATCTTTCTACAATAGACTATCACCATTATCATCTAGGTAGATATAGGGGTTGGTGCTCTTGATTAAACATCAATCCCATGCCCTCATACATGATAGAATACAAGGAAAATGTTGCACTTTGGCCAATCCTGAAATCTTGAAAACTATTAAGTCTATTGAATTTTGAATGGGGTATGAAATACTACTTTCTTCATATGAATTTTGATGAGGTTGGAACCACTCTCAAACAATTAATGGTAATATTAAAAATTTAAGTAAAATGATACAAAAGAAAAGAAATGAGAATGTCAACTTTTACTTTAAGAATTTAATATTACCATTACTTACTAAGGAGAGTGTCACAGTAGCCTGGTGGGCTAGCTCAAGTGGTTGAGTGTTGTAAGTTGTGAGTAGAAGGTCTCATGGTCAAATCCCCAAGTGGCTATACATCGCTATATAAGGACCTTACTTGATGTCCCCATCGGGTTAGCTCTATAACCAGAGCGAACGGGGTGTGGCCCCTTCGGGTGGGCCCCCTTTGATTTCTTACCATGGACGTAGAAACCCCACTAGGGGTTTGTGAACCACATATGAAAAAAGGAGAGTGTCCCAGTGTAACAATGAGAAATTAAAAACCCAAAAATCGTCCTTTAAGTGGGTAAACCCCAATCTTGGACGATTTTTTCTACTTTGGCGCGATTTTTTGCTGAAAAATCGTGATTTTTTGTAGACATCGTGAATTCCGATTTTTAGGTAAAAACCTGATTTTTTCAGGCCGAAAAATTGGCGCACAGAAAAAATCACAATTTTTCGTGATGTGCTGAAAATTTCGGCGATATCTTCAACACTGCCTGCTACCTTCTTTAGTTTAAATGGGTTGTCTGTCACTACCTGTTATCCATGCATGAGCTACAAGTTATCCATGCATCAGCTACCCGTTATTTTTTATATTTCATTTTTTTATAATTGTTTATTTGGAATTTTGAATGATGCCCATGAAATCAATCTGGACAGTACACTTGTCCCATCCTCCTTCAATATAGGAAAACCATAGATGGTAGTGCACCCCAAATTCTAATATATAAACACCTATCGGTGTAACTAGCACATCCGCATTAATACCAAGCGAATGGGTACGTCGATAGGTCATCTCAATCTGCTTGGTATTAATGGGGCATTAATACAAAGCGGATGGGTACGTCGATATGTCATCCACTTGGTATGAATGGGGATATGTTAGTTGATAAACAATTGGTAACTTATAGCATGACTTATTAACACATAAACTTACGCTTGGTATTAATGGAGATCTGTTAGTTGATAAACAATTGGTAACTTATGGCATGACTTATTAACACATAAACTTATATATTATTGGCAGACCTTGCCATTTAACATATGTATAACATATCTAACAATAACATGTATCCATTTCATATTATGTTATTAATAATTTTCAATTACAAGGGTAGGATTTATAGTTGTCTCCACACTTGCAACTACCAAAAGTGTCGCACCCACTCTCTCCAACAACAATAGCAGGACCATCAAAGTGCCCGTCAATTAAAAATAAATTCCGGTAAGTATATATTTGAATCCATCAACGTCTAGCAATCAATAGACATAAAAATTTAACATCATTTGTATGATTCTTGGCAAGACTCACTCACCCCATGTCAGAATTGGTGGCTGCAAACAACAGTGCCTCTATTCTATTCTATCTAAAAGAATGACCAAGGATTCTTTTGCATCTACATAAACACACATTAACTGTTAAAATGAAGATGAAAATCTTGGTAAAACATATAACACACCTAGTGTCACATTAACTTAATGTACACAATAAAAAAAAAAAAATTCTAAGTATTACATGCATAATGTTCATATGCAATACTTAAGTTAATGCACGTTAATGCATAACAAAAACATATTAAATAAATCTTTTAGCAGAAGCTTAATTTAATTATATGTCGCGCATTTATCAATTCTAATTTTACTTCATCATTAATTCACATAATAAATATTTCCCATTAAAAATACCTTATAATGAACCCATGATAAATTAATACTTAACCAACTTTTCTAGTAAATCCTACTAAAACTACACAATAAATATTCTAACTGCACAGTAAAACTATGGAATAAAACACTCTTATGAATTGTGCACTAAAGGGAAGTTAGGTTTATTAAACTAGCAATTACAATCTTCATGTTATGAATTTTCCTTATTATAATGGCAAGTAAAACTTATCATAATCATATTCATTAGAACATAAGTTATAAATAACATAATTATTGAAGATTACTGTCATGTCCCCGATCCCCTCAGTTCCCTTTAGAGTGATGGGGGAACAACTTGCTAATTGTTTTTCCAAAGTTATCCACAATTATGCCCTTTTTCACAGCCACAATGTCTTTGGTCCACAATTCCACAATCCGCGATCCTCAAGTCGGAAGTCGAAAGGTCAGAACGCTTGATACAAAATATCGAGTAAAATACGACTCCGACTTCCGCACTCTACAATCCGCGATGTGGGAGTCGAAAGGTCGAAACACCCACTATACAACTTCGAATATTTACACCTTTGACTTCTGCACTCCGCAATCCATGATGCGGGAGTCAGAAATTTTAGAACACCAAACTCACCATTTTGAAGATTTACACCTCCGACTTTCGCACTCCGCAATCGCGATGTGGGATTCGGAAAGTAGGAACACCCAATTCTCTGCTCCGAGAAAAATACTCCTCCGACTTCTGCACTTCGCAATTTCGGCTTGTGGGAGTCGGAAGTCAGAACTCCGAAATCACATCGTCGAAGAAAATACACATCCGATTTCCGCATTCCACACTGCAAGAGTCGGCAGGTCAGGATGCCAAAATACTTGACATCGAAGAAAACACGCCTCCGACTTCCAAATTTCGCAGTGCGGGAGTCGGAAGGTTGTAATGAAAAAATACCCGACATTGAAGAAAATACGACTCCGACTTCCGCATTCCACAATGTAGGAGTCGGAAGGTCAGAAGTCAGTCAGATCCCTATTACTTCCAACTTCTTAGGTTGATAACTTCTTCATTCTGAGTCAATTTTTGGAAAACTTGGTATCGTTAGAAATCTCTTGGCGATATCTATGCAATGGTGTGATCCTCTTCCACACCTGAGAACTCTGACCTTGCCACTTATCCAACCAAAATTTTTCCCCGAACTCCATCAAATCCTCTTTAACCCACTATCAAGAGCCCTGGTAACACCCTGTGATGGCCCCTCCCTTCAACTGACCCACAGAGGGGGCATGAATACAATAGGGGGCGTCTAATTCATTCCCCAAGCCCATATGAGTAAATACAAACCTTCTAGGGATGTGTGCAATGCATAGTAAATATACATAGTGGAATTAAATTTGGTTAATGCATCTACAACATGCAAGACTAACAACATATTATCACAAGCAAAATGATGAAACAAAAACAAATGAACCAACCTCATATTCAGGCTTATGCATAGACTTCCTATTGATTAATTCCATATGATTATTTCGTTTAGATTGACTTGAAATAACAAATAAACACAACATAGGAAGTAGCATCATTTAGGACCACAAGGAGCACTTTATCTTATACGATGAAATTGTCCAAGCAACTAGCTATGTGAGAGCAATGTTCCACCCAACCATAGGTTTCTGTCCAACCTATATTATTTCAGCCGAGAGACCATCCCCGAGCTGGGTTGTGTATCCACTAAACAAGAACTAAAAAGGCTCACTCACAGCCATGGCTTCACATAACAAACATGCTAATCCAACACATAGTTGGGTTTATCAAGCATTTAAGGAACAATGGAGGAGGATGCTAAGCCAGTGAGCTCAACCTCATAGATAAAAGCCTCTCAATTCTCACTTAGACAGCCTTGGAACCCACAATACCTACCACACCCAGAACAAGGAAGGTCCCCTTCCTTGCTGCACAGTACCTCAGGTGCCCCTTCCCTCGAGTGCTCTTCAAGGTGGGAATAGAAAGGTCCAAGCTGCTGGTTCCTTGAGATTCTATCCTTCACTGGGTTTATCAAGCAATCCCACCTTTTGTTGGGTGGAAACGCAAAGGTAGGTTACACTTTGGTGAGAATCGGGCACCGAAGAGATGTATAGCGGAAGTTATTCGACTAAATAAATTTAATTATTCGACCGAATAAATTTAGTTATTCGACTGAATAAATTTAGTTATTCAACTGAATAAGTTCTACTTTATTCGACTGAATAAATTTAGTTATTCAACTGAATAAGTTCTACTTTATTCGACCGAATAATGTTTAACGGGCCACCATTAGACCTAACGGTGGCCTCGATTTGTGTGCGAGGTTTAGTTGGACGGGAAAAATGCACGACGTTGTCTATTTATTCGGTCGAATACTTATTCGGCCGAATAATTATTCTGCATAAAAGCTCAGCCGCGACCATTATTCATCATTTTCAGCAGGATTTCGTGGAATCCGTTTTGAGACCCAGTGTCGGCCCCGCCTTTGCGCCACCCGTCTCACCACTGGTCCGTCCACCCACCCATATTGCCACTGGTCTGTCTACCCGGATGTCGGTGAACTCTATTACCCACTTCCCTTCTCTCTGCGTCTCATTTCTCCGCCACCCTCTGCGTCACATTTTGCTTGTCTTTTCTGCTTCTGGTCATGGCGGAGTTGTATAAGCGTTGGTTGGTCATTGCACGTCTGGACGTGTGGACGTCTGTTGGTGGAGTGTGCGTCTATCACCCTCTTCCTCTCCCATCTGATCCTCCTTTCTCTGTTTGGTCACGGCGGAGTTGTATAGCCGTTGGTTGGTTATTGCGCGTCTGGATGTCTGGACGCATGTTGGTGGAGTGTGCGTTTGGACATCTGTTGGTGTAGTGTGCGGCTAGACATCTGTTGGTGGAGCTTTGTTGTTGGAGTGTTCTCCTGGTGGCGGACGATCATATTTTTGGAGAGTTCACGTTGGTGGACGTTCCCGTTGGTGGACGATCGTTCTAGTGTTCATTTCGTCGGTGGACGTTTGCATAGGAGTGGGCTGTTGTGGCTATGGACCTATTGTCGCGGGGTTGTCTGTGGAGGTAAACGTTTTTGTTTATTTATGTTTTTATTTTTTTTTGAAATTTCTTATATTAATGTTTCATTGTTATCGTAGGTTCTGTTTTTTTTTGGGTGCTTGGGTTCATTTTTCTAATTTCGCATGAGTTTTGTTCGGCTGGGTTAAAAAAGTGAGAATTTAAACAGGTAAGCCGAAACTCAATTTTTTTTTAATTATTGAATTAAGTATTAATTAAAATAATTTTGAATTTGTCTCAGTTTGTACTATAATTGAACTGTGTCCAATTGGACAGAGTTCATGAACCGTGTCCAATTGGACAGAGTTCATCAACTGTGTCTAATTGGGTAGAGTTCATGAACTCTGTCCAATTGGTTAGAGTTCATGAACTCTATCTAATAAAAAAGACAAGAAGACTAGTATAACTGTGTTCTTTAAATGAGCTCTACCTTATCTCCAGAATCTCTGTACATGAGTTAGTTAAGCTGATCTTACTATTACTAAGAAAGAGCATAGATAATGATACTTATAACTCATAGATAGTGTAATCATAGTAACCTAATATGGAAACTGTAACATAAGCAAATGGAGTGGATTAGTACTAAGAGGTTTAACATGAACTCTGCCCAATTGGGCAGAGTTCATGAACTCTGTCCAAATCTTATGTTGAAAATGATTTAAATTTAAATATAAAAAGAGAAATATATGCAGTCTTTAGTTAGTTAATCTTGTTAAACTATTGATTTTGCTTATGTGTTTAGAAATGAAAATAAAAGTAGTTCTGTAATTGTATTTGCAAATGATATTTCCCCTTTATATATAGGTTTCTCTTTTCGGTTGAACTCTGTCAACATGGACATGGACAGAGTTCATAGATCAATATATTAGTTTTATTACAAACCGTGTTAATGCATAGCTACAGATACAACAAAACTTTAGACACGATTAAACTTTACTTTGGATACAACAAAACTTTAGACATGACTAAACTTTACTTTAGACACAACTAAACTATAGACATGAATAAAATTTACTTTAGATGTAATAGGAAAGAACAAAAGTCAATTGTATTATGTACCAAACTGAAGACCATTTTGCAACATGGCAAATTTGTAAAACATAGCCAAACTTGTGAAAAATAATACCATGCATTGTTAATATTTTATGATTGTATGGAATAATGAAAATACTTGTAGATAAAATTTATGTTTAAATTATTAAAATAGCAATTAAGTAATTAATTTAAGATTTTAATTAAAAGTTAACATGTTCATGAACTCATTCTTTGACATAAAGAAATGTAACCCTTCACTTTGTATTTCACTATATTGGTTCGATTCATTTTAAACATAAAAAACACTTAGAAGATTGGCACATTAATTCCTTATTAGCTATACTCATTTTAAGAACTATTAGATGATATTAGGTATATTTAGGTCTTTATTACATAACTTAGTTTCTTTAGCAGCTAGGTTTTAGAATTTGTAGAATTACTATCTAGATGTAACCCTTAACTTAGTATTTAACTATATTGGCTCTATTCATTTTAAACATAAAAAACACTTAGAAGATTGGTACATTAATTCCTTATACGTCCAACAATATTAGTTATACTCATTTTAAGAACTATTAGATGATGTTAGGTATATCTAGGTTCTTATTACATAACTTAGTTTCTTTAGAAGCTAGGTTTTAGAATTTGTAGAATTAACATGTAGAATTTGAATATGTAATCAGTTGATATTTGTGTAAGTGTAGACATTATATCAAATGGAAAGAGAGGAGTCTTTGAGGCGAAAGCGTAGGAGGTCTTCACAGTCTTATGGAGTTGGTGTTTCAAGTGATAATCGGAGGTTGTCAACTTCCCCTCAAGATTCAAGTTTATTGTATAGTTCACATTCAGTTGATCATCGACGAGGCGAAAGGGGTACAAATGATTCCCTTATATCTTCTGTGGGAGAACGTCGATCTTGACCTTCTGTTGGTATATGAATATCAATCTTTTAATATGTGTACATATAAATTGTTTTTTTTGTGTACGCAAAGTTTGTACATGTTTAAACAAAACTTTGTTTTTATTTGAAGCAGAGCATGGTTCAGAAGATGCTTGTAATTCTACAGAGAGGGAGGCAGAGCGAGCAAGGGAGACAGATGAGGGTGCAGAGCAAGGTTCTCAAGAGGCTTGTCATTCTACACAAGGTGATGATGGTCGAGTCATGACACAATATGTTGAACTAACTGAGGGTTGTACACCCATTACAACATATCCATCTGATTTACCTCGGGAGCTTCCATGGGAAAGTGGTGATCATCAAATGACTCTTGAAAGATGTAGATCCCACTATGGCAAGTTGGAAAATGATTTGTCTACTATGGATCTCCCTCCAGAGAGTAAACAAATTTTGGAGATTGTTTTGGGATCATTGCAAAAATTCATTCAGGCATATGAGAATCTCAGACCAACTACGAATGGTTTTGTTGATTTAATGCGAAGACAAAGGGAACAAGTAATGGGTTCAGACAAGTGGGCTGTTGTGAAGGAGAGAGTGACAAAAGAACATGCCAAATCAATGTTTAACTTCAAAGAAGGTCTAAAGCGAGAAATATTGAAAGTGCAATATTTCAAGCATCCCGATCTTGCACATCTACTATATGATCGGTTCCTCGCAGCGTATGGTTGGTTTCCATGGAATGATGAGGTTTCTCAATATTTTGCTAGATTTTTTTTATGCTGAGTTTTTTTAAAATATGAATCCAGACTATACTGATGTTCATTCAGAATTTTATGGAGTTGGAAAGGGTCGAATATATAATCGAAAAGGTGTTCTTAGAGACCCTACAACTCTTCGACCTCCACCCTAGATATCTCGCCCACCTAGGTTGGTGGCATTAAGATCAGAGGTAGATCCCACATCCCAACTTGGGACAACTGCAAGGGATTTTGTTGACGATGGTTTATCGTCAGCATTAGTTGGAGTAGATGTGGGATTGGTTTGAGAAAGGGCTTATTCCACTATTCGTCAAAATTTTGTTTACAAAACTAATGATGAGGTAGATGGAATGAGCATTGGAGATCTCAGGGCGTATGCCAAGGTATGTCGTGACATAGCATCAAATGTTATATCCAATGACACATCGAGTTTAGGAGAGGTTTGTTGATTATGATATGACTTGATCTAAATTTAATATTTTATTCATTTTGAATTGAATTTTTTGTTACATTATATGAATGATAAATTATGTTTTTTTGATGTATAGTAATAAGTACATTATGTAAATGTTTATTGGTTGCAGTTTTCAAGAAAGATGAATGAACATTCTTTTCGTCTTTCCACTAGCGAAAATATAGAGCATATTGGAGAGGTATATTTATTTTTTACATATTTATAATCATATTTGAACTTGATATATATTATCTTTTTTTTGAATTTTAATTTAACTATGCATCTTATTGTTAATTTGACTTATCCATGTAGGTTTTTTTAGATACGAACTTTTTAAATGATTTATCATCTATTGTGAGCTAATGTTTTTAATTTTTTTCGTTTTAGTTTTAAGTTAATTGCTTAATTTTTTTTGTTTGCATTATGTTTTATTTATTAACACAATTTAAATTTTAGAGAGGAGAGATAGGTTCTTTGCTGAATGCAGCAGATATTGGCATGGAGGTAATTTTGTTCACACTTGAATTGATCTTTGATATAAGTTTAATATTTTAATTTTTTTGGATTTAGTTAAAATTTGTTCAAGTAATTTATGAGATTCATAAATTGATTTTATACATGTTGCAGCTTGGGTCTCTTAAATATTTTGGAGGCAAAGGGAAGACTCTTTTGGAGGATAGTGGTGGACAAGCATTTGGAGAATTTAATGTAATTTTGTTAATAATTGAATTGTTTTTTGATATA
This sequence comes from Larix kaempferi, assembly GCA_027924585.1. Lineage (NCBI taxonomy): Eukaryota > Viridiplantae > Streptophyta > Pinopsida > Pinales > Pinaceae > Larix > Larix kaempferi. The sequence continues at coordinate 28,697,140 of BSBM01000089.1, forward strand.
TAAGTTTAATATTTTAATTTTTTGAATTTAGTTTAAATAATTTAAATGATATTCATAATCTACTTTTATACATGTTGTAGGGTGGGTTGAGTCCAAGGGGAATCCCTAGTGGAGGATAACACGGTGGACATTTTCTTTTTTAGCACGGCGGACATATATATATATATATATTGTAAAAATTTGTTTTGGACATCGAGGAGATTTATTTTTGGACTAGATACATATGTACATTGAACTCACATGTTCATGAACGTTTTTTGAGGATTATATACATGTACATTGAACTTACATAGTCTGTATTTACTTTAAATGATCTACTTTTTTTTGTTTATTTAGCATATTTGGTGTGATTTAAAGGTTTAAAAGATGTATTTGCATGTTTAAATGAATGAATGAATATGTAAGAATGAATGTTAAGGATGTTATAATCTAGGTGCAATAAATGAATGAATGTTAAAAGAATGAATGTTAGGTTTTTATAGGAATTTTAAGAATGAATGAATGTTAAGGTTGAATGTTAAGAATGACTATTATCTTTGAATGTTAGGAAGTTTTGATAGAAATATGAATGTTAGGAAGTTTAAAAATGAATGTTATGTTTAAAGTTTATGAATGATAAGAAGTTGTGATTGAAATATGAATGTTAGGAAGTCGAAAAATGAATGTTAAGTTCAAATTTTGATAGGAATGTTACCTGAATATGTTAAGAATGAATGTTACATGGTAAGAATGAATGTTAACGAAGTTATGATAGGTGCAATGAAAGAATGAATGTTAAGAATGAATGTTAGGTTTTTATATGAATTTTAAAAATAAATGAATGTTAAGATTGAATGTTAAGAACATGACTGTTATTTTTGAATATTATGAAGTTTATGAATGTTAGGAAGTTTAAAAATGATTGTTAGGTTCAAAATTCAGGAATGTTAGGAAGTTTTGATTGAAATATGAATGAATGTTAAGATTGAATGTTAAGAACATGAATGTTATTTTTGAATGTTAGGAAGTTTATGAATGTTAGGAAGTTGAAAAATGAATGTTAGGTTCAAATTTTGATAGGAATGTTAGGAATATGTTAAGAATGAATGTTATGGTAAAAATGGATGTTAAGGAATTTATGATAGGTACAATGAATGAATGAATGTTAAGAATGAATGTTAGTTTTTTATAGGAATTTTAAGAATGAATGAATGTTAAGAATATGACTGTTATCTTTGAATGTTAGGAAGTTTAGGAATGTCAGGAAGTTTTGATAGAAATATGAATGTTAGGAAGTTTAAAAATGAATGTTAGGTTCAAAGTTCAGGTTTTTGTTAGGAAGTTTTGATTGAAATATGAATGTTAGGAAGTTGAAAAATGAATATTAGGTTCAAATTTTGATAGGAATTTTTAATTAATAATTCTTATTTTCAATATTCGGGTATATTTTATGCGGCTGAAATCATGGCAAATGGAGATTTAACGAATTTTTGTTTTTTAATCATAAGAAAATATTACAAGATTGTGAAGCTTGTGCTAAATTATAGCAATGATTTCAGACAACAATTTGATGAATTTTCATCGATTTGTTATAAATAATCATTCCTCTAATCTAGCATAAGCTTCATAATCCTGAAATCCTTTCTTGTGATTAAAAATCAAATGATCGTTTTCTCCATTTTCCATGATTTCAGTTATGTGAACTTACACAAGTGATATTTTAAAGTAAATATTCAGGGCAGAGAGTGGCGACAGCCACATCCGTTATCTCATCCCTTAAGTGGTCTAATAGACATATGGGGACCCGAATAAAGTATTTTATACATAATTAAGATAGAAATTTTACACATTGAAGTTTTCATTATCAAATAATTTTTGAATTCATTTCAACATACTAGAATACGATCATTTAAACTTTTATATTCTAATTACTTTCAAGATCATAGACATAGTTGAAAGAAAAAAATATATTGTACACAACATTTGATAATGACATGGACAAAACCATTGATCTATTAATTTTTGATATAGTTAAAAACATCGCAATGGAATGCTGTCCTCAATTATCCGTTCATGGTCATATTTGGACAGTTTCTATTTTTTAATTTTTAATTGTTTTTTCGATGGAACTTGAACCAATTTTATTCGAGATGCACATACTAAATGACTATATTGACAACATATAATATCAGGTTCATAATTATGAAAGTAGACATAATTTTCAGTCATATGGGTCTACTGAAAAAAATAGCCCTTTAAAATGATGGATCCTCTCTCGTACATATATCCGTTGTCATTGTAGTCTTCCAATAACTTCATCTTTCCTTCAGTGCATCGCATCAAATAATACTTCACATTTTCGTTGTTGTCTATAGGTGCAATCACAGCAAAAACATCCCCTGTGCAAATTACAATTGACGTTAGGATTTTTAAATCAATTAAACTGACTAATATACATGTATAAGGTGATAGACAAGAATGAACAATCGACAAAACAATTGTACTTGATCATTACCTTCTCTAACAAGATCTGAAATTTTTTCGCCATCAGATGATATTGCTATTTATTTTTATTCTAATTCTTATATGCTTTCTAGTGGCATTTTTCCTTTAGGATTAATCTCTGTGTGTTTCCAATGTTTTACGTAGTTGTTCGCTATGTTTTCACAAACTTCTGCAGATTTAATATTTTCAGTGCAAATATGACAAAAGCATGATTGCTTTCTGCTGTCAAATGCATACACGTTTTGGAAGGCTTTTGTTTGAATAGAGTGAAAATATCTAGTCCCATGTATGGTGCTAACGTCGTACGGTATTGATCTATTTATATCTTGGACCCTAACAAGCCAAAAAAACCTAGTACACAAATGACAAATTTTGATGTTAGTACATACTTTTTTTTAAATTGATAATAAAATATAAATTAAAACATTTGTGTACATACATGCACACATCTTTTGATTGTTGATTACAATCTTGGCTCAGATGTGATTTACACCATTGGACAACCTCTGTAGCTGAATGAAATCATGCAGAACTATGGTTCATTTGCCATCTTCGAAGTGCTCTTTTTACGCATGCTCCTGCACCGTCATGTTCACCTTTTCCATGACCAGTTTCAAAGAAATTACAGCGATGTTTAATGTTTAATGCTTTATGAAGTCGACATAACCAATAAAATGATTGCGAAGATTTAAATTGTCCTGCACATCCATCTGACCATATCCAATGCTCATTGAATTTAATGTTACATCCCTTTAGTGAATCATGGAAAATACTTTCAATACAATGCTGAACAAAATGTGTATCGTGTGTACGATCGTCGCTGATATAAAAGTGATATTCTTTAATCACATCTCGATTGTCACACGTGCTTTCAATGCCATCAACATCCTGTTGAGAATGTTTATATAAAACATGGACAAATATCAAAACTTGGTTAGAATGATAGTATTCACTCTGTATCTCTTTTTGTGCAGCAAATGTGTAATTTTCTACAAAATCAACCACTGACAAAATTGTTACTGGTGGAAAAATTTCACGAGACTGTTTGAATTGAAGGTCTTGCCATTGTGCTCTATGTAAATGCTTGGTGTATTTATAAATTTCACTTTCAAATTTCTTGAGAAAATCTGTCACACCTATTTTATCTTCTCGCAAATCAATCATTTTGGAATGTGCATCACTAGAACTTGTAATGTATTCATATCTTCTCCAATCAGCGGTTACATTTGACAACGAGTGATCAGTATCGATATGATATTTATTATGGAATAAAACCAAATTTTCACAACGATTACAATGTTTTCCATTGACACATTTCTTATTATAAAATACTTCATCGTGATTTCTCTCACATAGGGTTTGAGATATGAATTCACGTATTATGGGTGGAGGTGGTGAATTTGTCCAAAACATTTTACCAAATTCAAGAAATGTGACGTAATATAATTGAAATTGCACATGATAACGGAAACAACATGTGTCACGTATAGTAATAGGTCTAACATACCATGGTTTTAGTTGCACAAATGTAGTGATTGACACATTAATTCCATGATGATCTTCCTTGAATTTATTGAACAATTGTACTTGTGTCATACCCATTATATGTTTTGGATTGCTTACATATACTCCTCGTGATACTCTTTGTCGTATCATATCCCTTGAATTTGGTGAAACTCGAGCATGTGTCAACCAATATTCCCGTACAATATCTTTAACACCTGCTCCCATTCTATCTTTGTAAGGCTGTCTACAAATAATTGCCTAGCAAGCAAGTTCATCATTTTCATCTATTTGCATTTTGAATTTGCTATCTTTGTATAATGTCTCTCTTGAGGTTCCAACTACTTTTGCTAGTTGTGTTGTCAAACGTTTTTGTTTAGTACTAGTCGAAATAATTGTTGTATGAATTGCTCTTCGTGTAGCACTGATGTCTTTCTTCCTAGATTTTCCAAATTTTATTATTGCATCACCTATATTTTCTATCACATTATGTTTCAATTTTGACCCTTTGGTCACCTTGTGAATACCCAATAATGACGTAGCATCTTCTAACTTCTTGGTCACAAATAAACATCTCAAAATTTGTGCTTGTCCTGTTACTGAATAATTCTTCAGAACATCATCATAAATTTTTTGAGCCCGATATTGTGCAGCATGTATGGGTATTTTTTTTTCCATATTTGTTGCAATCAACGTTTTCTAATGTTTCATCATCAATGATGAAAGTACCTATACATCAAGTTAAATTTAAGTTAACATGTATCCAAAAATACAATTCATTATAAAAAATGAATTTGGAAGATACATGATATATACATACCTGGTCCAATTTATGGTTCTTGAACTTGATCTTCAATATTGATTTCATCGATATTAGTATGTAAATCACTATTTACATCTTCAACAATGGTCTCTTCAACTTCAATTTGTTCTTTTCGAACTCTATTTTCAATTTCCATTTCATCAACATTATCATGTAAAACTGTATTTGTATCTTCAATAATCGTAGCTTGCATTTCTGCAAGGCTTGCTTTGTTGGCATGATATTTAAGTTTTTTTTTCCTCTATTATCATCATCATCAGCACGTTTACGATCATATTTTCTTTGACGGCTTCTCTTACTGCCCATGATTTTTTAATCTATAAATGATAAATTAAAGAATCATCATTTTATAGTAAAAAAACAAAATTAATATTTAAAAACAATTACGAAATTTATAAACACATGAACTGAAATTTACTTCACCTTATCAAAATCTTGTAAGAGTCTTTTGAAAAAAACTCCTTGGAAACAAATTTCTTTTGAAAAGAACCTTCTTTGAATAAAATAAGAACTCATTGACAATAAATCACCTTTGAAAAAACCCATTGGAAAAGAATAAAAACACCTTCTAAATAAATCTTCTTTGTAAAACCACTGGAAAAAAAACTTCTTTGAAAAAATACCTAGGAAAAAAACTTCTTTGGAAAAATCCTTGCAAAGAAATAACTCTTTTGCAAATATAACTTGGGAGAACAACTCTTTGAAAAAATCCCTTTTCAAAGAAATAAGAAGGAAAAATACATCTCCTTTGCAAAAATACCTTGAAATAAAATCTTATTTGCAAAAATACCTTGAAATAAAAACTCTGTAAATGTACCCTTTGGAAAGAAACATTTTCTGAAAAAATCACTTGTAAAAATACTTTGTAAAAAAAACGTCTTTTGCAAAAATATCTAGAAAAAAAAAACTTTGAAAAAACCCATTTAAAAAAAAACTCATTTGCAAAAATATCTTGGGAAAATAACTCTATGAAAAAATCATTTTCAAAGAAATAAGAAGGAAAAATACAACTCCTTTGAAAAAATAACATGGAATAAAAACTTCTTTGCATAAATTACTTTGGAATAAAAACTCTTTAAAATCACAATTTTGAAAAAAAAACACCTTGAAAAAATCCATTGCAAAGAAATAAGAAGTGCAAAAAGCTTGGAATAAAAACTCATTTTGTAAAAATGCCTTAGAAAAAAACTCTTTCAATGTAATCCTTAGAAAGAAATAGGAAGAAAAATACCTTATAAAAAAAACTCCCTTTGCAAAAAAAGCTCCTTAGAAAACCCCTTCAAAAATATTCTGACCAGAAATATGTGAAATTAAAATGTGTGAAAATAATGAAAGTATTTAGTTTTATTTATATAAGTTTAGACAACAACGCTTGCGTTTTTTTTTTTAATCGCCCGACAAGTTTTTTTTACGTTTGGTTATTCAGCCGAATAACCTTTGCTGTAAGTGACATCGTCATTATGAAAAACGGTTATTCGGCCGAATAACCTCTGAAACCTGAAAAGCTCACGTTTTCTCATAGTTTTCAGGTTTCTCCATTTTCGGAAGGTAAAAAGAATCTCTTACACTACAAAACGACTATCGGACTTGATACCATTAGTTTTGCTATTGAATCTACTTTCCGAATATATATATTTTGTTGTGTATAGGTAAGATCTAATATTTTTAATTATTTTTTTTCTTAATAGGTGTTGAGTTTGGTTTCATCTTTTTCAAAATATGGTGAAATGAAAAATCCATAACTTTAAAAATACACCACCAAAAAAATTGAAAAAACTATGGTGCAGTTAATTAGCATGTCTACTTCAAAAGGGTATTCATAGATTTTTTAGTTTTATATTCAATTGAGAGAAAAGTTTTGCGACCAAAAATATGTTGAAAATTGACAAGGTTTCCCCATTGATCGAATTCAAAAACATATAATAATTAGTATATAGATCCATTGGCTACAAACTTATAGTCATGCAGTAGTATATTATGTGTAGATTATCGTAGCATATTTGTTTTTTGCAAAAAACAAGTTTAACAATGATTTTACGTGTGCGACAAAACATGGCTATTTTGTAGTCCTTTCATTTTATAAGAACACACTGTCAAACATTTGCCGAATCGACATATCAAATCTCAATATAAAAAAATTGAAAAAAATATGGATAGCAAGCTAACATAATTCTCTAAAAGTTTTCTTTTTAGTGAAAAGTGAAATTCCAAACAAAAATATCACTTTTATTCGCCCAAAGTTGGGAAACATGAAAAACTCAGATTTATTTTCTCACGGGACCCCCCAAAATAGACAAACATTCTATTTCTTCTCTGTCATTCCCACTTGGATTTCTCAATTTCTATGGCCAAAGCGACTCTATCCCACATCTCGGTTCTCGACTATCCACTCCAGGTTTCCTCACAGGTTTCTGAGCATATCACACTCTGTAAATTTTCCCTAGGGTTCAGGCCGATAGATCCGTTGTTGGATTTAACTTCCCACACAAATTTCTGGATGAATTTGACACTCTAAATTGGGTTTTTCTTAGAATCGTGATTTCCTTCCTCTCTTCACTGCTTGGCTCTTTGTTCTCCTACCAAAACTCCTAGGTTTTTTACATAATGGAATGCGATGAGGAAAAATAATTCCTAGGAGGTAGAGTGACTTGTGGATTAAGGAAAACACAGCCCCATACCCTGCCATCCAAAATTTCATGGTTTCCCACACTCCATCGAACTCATGAACATTTTCTTCAACCACTTCCTTATAGAAGAATTAAATGTCAGCAAGGAAGATCAAAAGGGTTCTAAAGATGACATTTGGAATCCTATGGTTCAGTTCCTCAACCCCCTCACCTCTCCCTAGTGGATACACATGGCTCCCTCTTATTATTTTCCTCCATAGTCAGTTTCTTTGGTATTTTTATTGCAATGTTAGTATTTACATCATTTAGAATGTCCCATGGCTTAATAGCACATGGATGACAGAATATCAAATACTTTCCTTTTACATAAAACCTAGCATCCACTAGTGGGGCCTTGGCCTTGAGCTCCACACTAGGAAAACATACATCGCATGTATATAATATTTACATTGAAAGCAAAATATGTCCTAAGGGTCAAAATCAGGGGTTTTACATTTCCCTCCCCTTAAAACAACATCGTTCTCGGTGTTCTCAAAACTGAAAAAAATGGGAATGCCTCTCTCATGGCATCCTCCAACTCCCATGTAGCCTCATCGGGAAGGTGCTTCCATTGCACATTCACCTATCCGATAGCTCGGTTCTGGAGCAATGTGATCTTCTTGTCGATGATGCGCATAGGATCCACTTGGAACTCTCCCTCGAGTTCCACCTGTATCACATTCCAATCAATTATGTGATTAGAATCATGTACATATTTCTTAAGCAAAGAAACATGGAAAACATTATGAGCTCGCATGTTAGCGGGAAATGCAATTCTATATGCAACTGGTCCTATCCTATCAAGGACTTCAAATGGCACACAATATCTTGGTTTCAACTTGGCACAAATCCCCAAATTTAGGGAACTTTTCCTTGGTTCCACTCACAAATAAACATGATCCCCAATCTCAAATTCCTTATGCACTCTTTTCAAATCAGCATAACTCTTTTTCCTATCATGAGCTGCCTTTAAATTCTTCCTTATTTTAACAATTTCCTATTCCATTTCCTTGATCATATATGGCCCAAGCACTACCCTCTTCACAGGATTATCCCAATTCACTGGATTCCTGCATCATTTTCCATACAATACCTCAAAAGGACTCATCCCTAATGAGGCTTGATTTCCATTACTATATGCAAATTCTACCAAGTGTAGGTAGTCCTCCGACTTGGATGGTTTTTCCATCACATACATTCTCAGAATGTATTAAGGAACTTAATTCACCCTCTCATTTTGACCATATGTTTGAGGATGATATGTTGTACTAAAATTCAGCTGAGTTCCCAATTCCTGAAATAGTCATTTCCAAAAATTGGATGTGAACTTTACATCTCGATCTGAAATTATTGATTTGGGGAATCCAAGAAATCTGAATATCTCCTTCATGAAAATATTTCCTATGTCACTTGTCTTATGAGTGGAATTGACTGAGATAAACTGAGCTACCTTTGATAGCTTGTCCACCACTACCATAATTGAATCATGCTTCCTCATTGTCATTGAAAAATCTATTATAAAATCCATAGAAATTATTTTTTAACGAGCTTAAAACGGAAAGAATCTATGCTCATGCTAGCCTGTTTCATTTTTTAACGAATTTGACACAGAAAGGGAACTATGCTCCTGAACGGTTTCATTTTTACACAAGCTCGAAATCAAAGGAAAAATATGCTTGGGATAGGTTTCATTTTTACACAAGCTTGAAACCAAAGGTAAACCTTGCTTTGGACTAGTTCCTATCGAACACGATGTCCATAGGTTGGTAGTGTGCCCCATAGCATAAGAAGCTAGGGAAATAACTCCAACATGATGTCCAGAGGATGGATACATGCCCCCCATCCCTAGGGGGAATAAACCAATAAAACATGTGGAACATTCAGGGAAGTCTGATGACTAGGAGTCATGCAATGAGTGGGTGTCACAAAGGAAAGTTGATCAATGGTCACCATATTCCCATGATGAGGAAAATACATCACTCGAAAGAGTGAGGACATTACACCTTTCATTGCATAAACATAGTCTCGTCCAATGAACATATTAAAATTTAAGGGACCTTGGACCACCATAACATCAATACAGACAGTTTTCCCTCCTAAGGTGATAAGTAACTGAGGAAGGATCCCTAAAGGTCCAGTAGGCCTTATATTAAAATCCAATGTCTGGTCAGTGGATGGCACAAGCTGAGGGGAACCTATAGCTTTCCAAGCAGTTGAGGATAAAATACTAACAGAAGCTCCCTCATCCACTATAGTGCGAAATATTTCCTTATCGGAAGCTCCTACAGATATCTGGAAAGGAACACTAGAATGGAGACAAGATTTTGTTAGCCCATTCCAATCAAAGGAAATGAACTCAGTACTTGGAGGGGGTCCTGTGGAAATGGATAGGGTTTCCCCTTGCCTAGAACAATCTGAATTGCCTAGGAAAACATTAGCGGTTTCCAATTCACTCTCAACTGGAAGACTAGAATGAGACGAAAATTTTATCATGGTGACTACTTCAATATGGGCATTCTCCAATAAAAGAGTGGGATCGAGTGGAGGTGATATCGACTCGACCACTTCAACTTAACTCTTTGAAGAAAAGTGGGATCGACCAAGGATGGGGCTAGATTGACCACTTCATCAACCAATGGGGGGTCAAGGGACTACTTACGATCTCCAGTCGGAAAGTGTTTCTGAGATACAGTAATGTCTTCCAACAATTGTGAAGCTTCATCCATGCATGGACAAAGGTAAGTAAGGTGCATTCCCTTACATAACAAACAAGGATTCTTGACTTTACCTTTCTGACCCTTAACCATAGAGTCACTAGTTGATGGGATATCATTAGTATGATGTCCAGAGGCTGACGATATAGGTGGTTTGGAGGCTTTAGACCACTCTTCTAACACTTTGGAAAGACCAGGAAAATCCTTGAGAAGGTGATCACCATTGCAAATCTTGTAAGGGAACTTGGGCTACGAGGTGTTCGAATAGAACGAGTGCCATCGGAGGCAGATGGTTGATGCTTGGTCTCTTTCTTGTCCTTATTCTTCTTAACCTTCATTTTCTTCTTCTTCTTATTCTCCTGATTACTAACCCTATTGCTTTGATCAGGCAAGGAAGAAGGAACATAAGAAGATACATCTGTCGAAGAAGGGGAATGATCAATTTGGGATTGACACTCTCATGGTGGAGAGTTAACATTTGAAACATTGGGTACATCCGGAATAACTAGATTGAATAACCATACCGGTAATCCTATGGTTAATCCAAGAAGATTTAAAGTGGCAATAAAGGGAGGACCAATATCTCCAACTGGAGGAAAGACAAAAGGGGCCTCTTGATTGGTAGTACCAAAAGAGGTTTCCATATTTAAAATTTCTAAGTCCTTCTAATTATCATGCACAAGAAACGATACTCAATCTAAAAGCAATAAGCAAACCTGTGAATAGGAGGGATGTACAAGATGGATCCTCACGGGTGTGTCAAGCTGACAAAACTCGCGATATACTGTAGGGTCCAACAGTTATGCTTGGCCCAATTTTTCAGAGCACTAACCAAGGAGGATTGGGACCATATCCTTGGTCGTATAACCCGACTACCTAACAGTACATGCATAGTAATATCCCTTAGTGTTGTTCTCGGTGTATTGCAAAAACAAGACGGTCAAAAGGTTTGCTCGAATGGTTCAATGAATCCTAATGGGGTCTCCCGATATACTCAAGGTATATGAGAGTGCCAAATCCGTAGTGCTATTGTCTAATGCACAAATGTACGAAACAATACTTCCAATATACTACCGAGTACGTGAAGTACCTTTTGATATACCCAAGGGTACGTGAAAGGACGTTCGATATACCGATTGGTACGTGGAAGAAATGCAAGCCCCCGGGATGTAGTGCAGGAAAATAATGACAGCTTCCACGTTTAAAGATGTCGGAACACGTCTCTAACCTATCACACAAGTTGCTAAAAATTTTTAACCTAAACTAATGCTTGATTTTATCTTGTACGGTTAAGTGAAAACATGAAGTGAAGACTTGGAATTTAAACAAGATGCAAATCTGATCTATATGAAAATGCAAGTCTTCTCTTCTATGAATTCCTGCTTAAGAAGGAGAGAGAGAATTTTTTTCTTCCCAAATGCACAACTCCATGCAAATGCAATTTTAAATTTTTCAATGAATGATGACCAATCATGTAAGAACCATACCCAAACTATCCTAAAACAATAAAAGAGATATTTTTATGAACACCAAATGCAATAATTCTAATATGTTTCCTATCTTTTTACAATCGAAAAAGACACATCTAAGCTATGGAAAGAAGGATTCCACAAACATTTCCAATCAAATGCAAGACAAAGAAAAGCACTTAATAATCTTATATGACTCAAATGCACACAAATCTGAAACAAGACTTTCTTCTTCTTATGAGTGTAAGACCAAGAATGTCAAATGAACAAATTAAAGCAAGAAGAATATTTATGTTTTCCAATTTTGTGAATCTAGCAAAAGAGTGACAAAATCAAGCTTCTCTTTGAACTAAAGTGGAGACAAGGAACCAATCTTTTCCAACAATCATTAGATAGCTCAGCATGTAAGGGAAACAAGATGCACAACCCAAAAAAAAGAGGCTAAAAAAGATATGGATGTCCCACACTTTTCAAGTATTTAAAACAAGCAAATCACACCAAACCAAAAATTATCTTAAAAATTTAATATGGGTCAAAATGACTGTAGGATACACGATTCAAAAATAGAATCCATTTCGCTTAAAAATGCAAGCAAAACACTAGTTTTGACTCAAAGGGCCAAACATGGATCCAAATCTCAAAAAGACCCAAAAATAGAGGAAAATGATAGTATGTTGTGTCTAGGGGTTCTGTGACTGTAAGGTGCAGTACACAGAGCTCAATCAATCTGATCAAATGACCAAAAATGGAGAAAATGTGCTAAACACAAAGCAACAGATGCTGGCACAATTTGTTCTTGTGCACCAGAGCGCCAAGCGCAGTCTATGTGCAGGATAAGGGCACCAATGGCGTAGGCTGTACTCAGGAAAAGGGCACCAATGGCACAGTATGCTCATGGACAATGAGAGCCAAACTCCTAGTAGCGCAGGTAATATAAACCCCAGGTGTGCCGAGCGAATAACAAGAAGTAAGAAAGCAAATATATATAAAAATATAAAGAAAAAGGTCCAATGTTGATCCCAGACAGAGTCAGGGCAAGTCAACAGACTTTGAAATAGCAGAAATTCAAAAATGGGAGGGGCTTAGGAGGCTAGAAAATGAATCAAAAGAAATCAATGAAAACAAATCAAATTGAAATCAAAACTATGTTCTTTCCCCAGTATGGTCGCCATTTTTGTTTACGGATAATCTACTCTAGCAGATGCAAGAGTGATCTCCCTAGTCTAAGTGGATCTAGAACAAATAAGTATAGAATATAATCAACTTCCCTAGATCAATAGAAGTGTAAAGTAACAATTAGATCTCTTACTTGAGATTCACAATTCTTTTTTCTTCTTGCCTAATCCAATGCTCCAGAACCTTCATATCTACACCTGCAAAGGCCTGTTGAACAAGTAGACATGAACAAACAGTAAAAGCATATATTGAATATGATTGATCTAAGCTAACAGTTAAGGATGTAAGCTCTAAACATTAACAACACAATAATGTATACGGAAAGATATTGTATAACTATAATAAACAAGAGTACAATAAGAGAGAACGTTACACCTATGCCTTAACGTCGCAAGCTTCCTTCCACCAAGCCAAACCAAGCCTCCAAGGATAAAGTAAGACTCCCAAAGATGGATAAGGGTCACCTAAGATGATTCCACTAGCATGAGAGTGCTATAGACCTTCCTCCCTTTCCAATGGGAAGGAGCTTCATATATATAAGACCAAATGGATAGAGTGGGTTGAGGATTAATGGGAGAATTCTGAGGGATACTCCCTTGAGGTTAGGGAATTGAAGGACAACTCACCTATCAACTAGGGATAGACGTCCACCTCACCATGCTTCAAGAAGTCACTCAAAGCTCTTGTTTATCCAATTTAACCAACCCTAGCACATCCTGCATGAAGGCAACTGGCTCTACGAATGGGGCAGCGTAGGTTGCATGAGGGAAACCTAAGCCACTGGCGCATCCTGCCAAGTAGCATTTTGTGCCAATCATGCTCTGGTGCCTGTTGTTGAAAGACAACCTGCACCGGTGCAACTAGAAAATATGGACACAAGGGTTAACAACTTGGTCTAGGTATTTTTGGTCAGGGAAACTTCATGGATTGAGGCATGAAGTTGGCACAGGACTCATGATGACGAGATTAGGTGTAACATGTAGACTTGAATTTCTTGAATCCAGATAGTTTACATATAAAACTACAGCTAGTTTAAATATAGGTTTTAACATGACCATAATATAATCCTGTATTGTTTCACCTTCTAGCAAATAAAAAATTAGATATACCATAAAATCGTTGTATATGAGTTTGTTTAAACTCATCTATTGGGCACATCGTTTCAACTTGCATAAATGATATTTCTTTTTCTTTCTTTGTGTGCAACCACAATTATAGAAACCCTATTTATATGTGTTTCTCTTATTAGTCCCTATTGAAGGCAGGGTACTAATTTTTTCGATCCATGTTGACTAGGCATTAGTTTCAGTTGACTAATAATGCAATGTACCCTTTTAACCAAAGTTTCAGATTAATTTTCTATTAATTAATATAAAAATCCAATTTTTCTGCAAATTTATTGGATGATAGTTTGAAGCGTTATTGCCGCAGTGACGACGTGGGTATTGGGAATGGCTCCCTCTCTCTGCGTTCTTCGATGTGATTTTAGTGCATTTAGTACATGTGTTTTCCAGCAAATGCTAGCATTTACACCAACATTGACACTAGTTGATCCTACACATTAATTTTCACATTAATTTCTAAGAGCATTTGGAAGCTATGTTGTAATAATAAAGATTGAGAGATTGTAATTATAAACATTGAAAGAAAATATATTGTATTTGAACTAATGTTTCATTGTTTCATTATTCATGAAAACAAATAATTTAGTTCAGAGGGTCCTTCGCTGCCACCCGCAAACTCTCACCGCCAACTCTCACCGCCTCCACTGTCACTGCCTCCACTGCCACTGGATATTTTCTACGATTTTCACCGCCATTGTTATTATTTGCTTATTTACTTCCATACTTGATTCAATTGGCATCGGTTGTCTGTACCATCCGCTCTTTCTTTGTAAGAGCACTATCCATTTCAATTGCACCATGCCGAACTCTTGCTGTTGATTCATAAAATCATAAAATCTTATTTGAAGCAAGCAAGACAGGTACATGCCGCATAGACTGGATTGGATATAGAGGATTGGGTAGATGAAGAATAATACCTTGGACCTTGGCAGAAAAGAGATCAACCAGGTTGCTAATCAAATCCTCAACGTGCTCCTCCAAATAGGTGCATATATTATATTTCCCTCTCATCTTCTTTTCCATGAATGTTTCAATTTGATGATTGCATGGGCTCTCGGGAGATCTGCACAATAGGTGAAAACACTAGAAGCAGTGGAATGGGAGGCACAAGTGGAATCAGAGGCACATAAACGTGAGTTAGAAGCCAAAGTTGTAGAATATTATAAAGGAGTAGAAGAAGCCAAGGAAACAACTGAGGCTACGAATGCTTTGGAAGATCAAATAAAATCATAAGAAGCTTTATAGGTTCTAAATAAAAAGGAGGAATATAGTGAATTAAACTCTTATAGGAGGGAGGATGTTGAATTTATAGAAGATTGCAAACTACTACTATTGTTGGTACTGATGCTAAGAAAACAAAGCTATGCTGAGGAGGATGTTGAATAAAAAACGATGTCAGAAGTTGGGCTGCAAACAAACATGTTTGTCTTTTATTTGAAGAACTATAGATAGGAAAAGGAGCAATCTAACCATAATTAAGGTTAAACATGAGTTAAGCTTTTTTTTACTTCATAATTTAACACCCAATTGACAAAACAAATTACCATATTTGAATTTATTATCTTGGAGATGCTATTTCTATGAGAAATCCCTTCATGCTAAGAAATAGAAAGACTCACGGAATTTAACTAGATCTCCAAATTTTGAGCTGTAGCATAGGCAAGAAAGACGAGGAGAAATGTGAAACTCAGAATGTTGAGGTCTCTCAGATGACGAATAAAGGTTTTCGAATGAAGCTCCTTCACATTTTCGTCAACTGGCGAAGACTCTGGTAATAGAGGACTGAGATCTTCAGCGGCGATGGCCACATCGGAATATCCAATTCTCAAAAGGATTTTTTCATACTTAATCCTATTGGCTACAACAAGTCGAGTTTCAGCATGCTAGGAGCTCTGCTTTCCCATTAAGAATCATCCCCATTTGCCTTCCGTTGTTATTGGGTATATAGTGAGTGCTCTATTCTCTCCTCTTCGAAGATCGAACGTAAAATTATCTGGATATTCAATTATATCCGACTAAACTTCAGGAAGTTGTCCTTTGTGAAAACGAAATATTTCTTGGGCATGAAATAAAAAATATAATGAAAGTTTTTATGCATTCTAAATATGAAAACACCATTGCCAAAGCCCAACACTTGCAGTATAAAGAGGAATACTGTAAATATGAATTTTTTTTGCATTGTAAATATGAAAATGCCATTTCCAAAGCCGCAAAACCTACAGTATAAATAGGAACCAGATAAACGACATATGCAAGAATTATGTCCACAGTTTGAAATCGTTGTTCATTCCTAATTATTTTGTCCTTAGTTTGTTGTTCACGGTCTGTCCATTTACATTTTATGCAAACCAAATACAGGAAACTGAGTCTGAAATTGACAGTAAAATAAGCAGTAAAGGAAAGCCCAGAGCTTTATTTTATAATCAGTATAAAATACACACACATATTTACTGTGAAATTATCTTGAAATTCATCGAAAGTGTTTACAGTCCTAAAGTTTCAAAAACTAAAATTTTGCTACACACTTACCTAGATGTCAAAAATTCTGAACGAATAGTTTTGAGAGAATTTTCTACTAGAGACTTCGCTCTTGGCATTTTGAATTGAAAAGTACAAATGCAGTTGTTGTTGTAGTTTTGTAATTTGTTATCTCTATAAGCCATCTGTTTATGCAAAACCATAACCTTAATTGATACTGTGCATTAGCATTGCCTTAATTTCCTGCAACATTTCAAATTTGAGCTTCATATTGATTTGATTGACTGCTCAATTCCTAGCAGTTTGGCCGTCTATAGTTTGCTCATGTTTTTCGTTAGAACAGAACAATAGTTAATGTTCTTCATTGCGACGTGAATTTTGTTAAACTTGTTTTATCCTGAAAAACATCGTAATATGTTATAAAAAATAACTGGTTAAACGGTCTGTGAATGGGCTCAGTTCCATATGATTTGGAGGCGTGAGGTGTCATTATGTAGATATTATTGTAAAAACAGTAGCCTAATGTGAATGCACTTGAGCAAAACATCTTCTTATATCAATGTAGGCATGGGCATATTATTGCTAATCGACAGGGACATATCAATGTAGGCATGGGCATATTATTGCTAATCGACAGGGACATATCAATGTAGGCATGGGCATATTATTGCTAATCGACAGGGACAACCCTGCTTTGTAGCACTTGTTGTAAACTATAGTTAGTAATATGTTCAAACTATCAGTAATATTTCGCAAGTATTTCGTTACCAATACTAATTTGCAAGAATAAGATAAATGTGGTAACGTTTTACAGGTCCTTCGACAATAAATTTCACAAAAGAAACTTGGAACATTTTTTTATTCATAGTAAAAGTACAAGAATTTGTTTACCCTATTTATTGCAAGTACACTGATATTATATTGAATAAGAGTTTACTTCCTCTCATATCGATTCTTTAAACATGCTAAAATCATTCCTTAGATTTTAATAATAGAAAATGCATTCTTTATTTATGGAGACTAACTAAAACTTCTTTCTCAACATCTCAGAAATAAGATCTATTTTTTTTATAGCTACATTAAGTGAAATTTAAGAAATAAACTCTATTTTTTTTATAGCTACATTAAGTGAAACTAAAATAAGTAATTGAACTTTCTTTTTCATTCAATCCTAACTAATTCAAATGATGTATTTGAACTTTTAGCTTTATGGGGAATGTGCATGATCTTCATTATGTATTGGTTTTTGTTATAGTTTAAATTGAAAGGATGTGTCCAAGATTGCATGGACATTTAATAATAACATGTATGTAATGAAGAATACCAAATTTTCAAATAAAATTTCCTTTAAAAGTCATAATACATATACTATAAATCCCTGTTTCTTGTGAATATACATTATTGTAGTTTGATATTGCCAGATTTTGTGTATGTTGATTTTGTTGGAGAAGTGTAGATTGTAGTTATATAAAGCAATATTTGTGTTTTTTTTAAATGTTACTTATTAGAAAAGCAATCTTCATATTGCTATTGACTAGGAAAATTGCAGGACCCATTTTATTTTTTTATTCATTTTGTATACCTTCTTTTGATGCCATTCTAGCATGAAGGGATAGTAGGACACTATAATTAATACTGTTCTTTACACGTCTTTTTCTTGTTAGTCAAAATTTGTGTTTTTCTTAAATAAAGAAATGTAATACATCGCACTTAAAAAATGTCATTTTATATTTTTGCAACTCTAATTGAAAGAGAATTCTATAAGAATAGGTAACATGTGCATCTGTCCTTTGAAATTGTTAACAAGATCTTCATATTAGCTTTTTCTTTACCAATTTATTCCTTCTTTAAAGGCTTATATAATACGAGGAAAAAATGTATGGAAGGACATGGGAGGCCATTTTTACAACAAAGCACGAGGTATAAAAACAGAAAAAGCTACCTTTATTGTCAAATAATAATTTTTTTTACTGTGGGGTGAGGTTAAATTGTGTATCTGTTAGTAGTTCTCAATATGATGTAGCTTAGTTGTAACCTTATTCTTGGATTTACAAAATCAAATATTGAAACATAGTATTATCATTTTCTTCTTTGTTCTTTTCAAAAACTATTGGTAAATTTAAGTTATCCATTTATTGTCTTTTCTCATATTCTGAAGCATCCAGATGTTTGTTATTGGTTCTCAATATGACGTAGCTTAGTTGAAACCTTATTTTTGGATTTACAAAATCAAATAGTGAAACATAGAATTATCATTTTCTTCTTTGTTCTTTTCAAAAACTATTGGTAAATTTAAGTTATTCATTTATTGTCTTTTCTCATCTGAAACATCCGGATGTTTGTTAGTGGTTCTCAATACGATGTAGCTTAGTTGCAACCTTAATACGATGTAGCTTAGTTGCAACCTTATTCTTCGATTTGCAAAATCAAATATTGAAACATAGCATTATCATTTTCTTCTTTGTTCTTTTCAAAAACTATTGGTAAATTTAAGTTATCCATTTATTGTCTTTTCACATCAGAAGCATCCGGATTTTTGTTGTAGTATGGATTAATTCTTTTATTTGTTGTTCATCATACCTTTAATAAATAAATCTTTCTAATAATCATGCTATTATTCTATTCTTTGTTGGAAGCTTGTAGGTAGGTCAGGATCTTAGCACTCGGCCATATATATTGCCCAATGTTTATTGTGAGGATCTTGCAAAAGTAAAGGCACTATTGATTTTCTACTCTTTTTTTAACCATATCAGGACCTTGGCGGTCATATTATGACAACTCTCTTTTATAGTTGTAATATGTTGTAATTAAGGTTTCAAGAACAAGCTCGAGACAAACTGTTTGATTGAGTATTCAACATTGTTTTTATTTTTCTCATATATGTTGGAATAATACATGCCATTATTTCGCAATTTTAACCTTCTGCATAATGATCTTTATTAGTTTAACATATGAATCACCGTGTTGGAGTGGTCTAATTTATTCTAAATCTCCTCATGTAAACTTGAGGTTGTTACATTCATAATTTTTTTGTTCCTTGTATTAGAGGTTATCCCTTCATGGGATGGATGCTTTCGTTTTTCCAAGGAAAAAAATGCAATTCTCATTCAAGTACAATAAAAACTACAATTAAAAAGGTGCTTGTGGCACTGTCTAGAATATCCGGAGGTATCCAACTTCTAGTCCATGACTGATATATTACAAACCCTAATTTTCCTTCATCAAATATTCCATGAACTATTAAATGACCAACCTGCATAATATATAAGCTTAATTAAAAGTTATTAAGCATAGCCTGCCTTAGTATAGTAGACTCCCCATCAAAAATTTATGTAAGTGCAAAGTGATGATCCATGAGTTTTAGTCCTTTTGAGAGCTTATCGGCTACTTGATTTTGTTATTTGAAAATGTGAGTGAACCTGATGACCTGGAAAAAACCCAACAATGTGCTTAAGTTTCTCTGCTATAGCATAGAGTTCAATATTATGTATTTCATATTGCCTAGTCATCCACTTTATGACTAATAAACAATCACCAAAGACTTGTAGGAATTTTTTTCCTCTACAACATTGTTTTTGACCAAAGATCTGTAGAAGTCAAACTGCAGCCCCTATGACACTATTCAGTATGCTTGAATATGCATTTGCTTCCTCGTCAACTCCAAAGTTGAGAGATGTATCTAATCAGGACTTTTGGAGTTGAACAATTGTATTTCTTTTTTGTAGTCATTTTAGTAAAAGATCTAACTCTTCATATTTTAGGTTGGGGTTTAGGTGGGTATTGAGATTCAATCAAACCTTGCTCCATGAAAACCAAAAAAAGTGAGATAAATATTTATTGGCTCACTAGAACCAAGAAAAGTTAGATCAATCTTTCTTGACTAATTATTTCTTTCAACTTTTTGTATTTTGCTTTAACATTTTCACATTGCCAGTTAGGAATAGTTGTTAGATTGAGTTATATTTGGCACATTCATAATTGTAATTTCAATTTTTATATGCAAGGCATCTGTCTTAATATTGTATTGGAATTGACATGAACATAGGTGAAAATCTAAATATTTATTTACATACCCTATGTGTTATTGTTACCATGAAATGGTATCATATAAGTTTCACCATCCATGTATCTTTATAACTATTACATGCTTGAAACTTAATGATGGAGATTTTTCCCTCCACTGTAAAGATAAAAAAGCTAGGTATAACCCAAGAAAATGTAACTAAATGTTGTTAATTCCCTTGATTGCAAGAATAAATGTAGAGGAAGTGGAGGCAATTCATTGCATCTTGTGAATGACCCAAATCCAAGTTGTTCACATGACCAGAAAGTAAGAGTATTTTTTCTATGTTCATTTGGGTTCAAATGCCAATGATGTTTGTTTTGATAGGAAGGCAGGGAATTCCATATAGAAAATTCTTTCAATTTTGCATTTTAATGGAGTTTAATTTATTAATCTTATATAAAACATGAGCTCTCTATGGCTATACTTGTATTTACATGATATAAAATTGGTAGATTAGCAGGCTGTGGTGTGAAACATATACATTTCTCATCTTTTCTAAGCATTGCACTCACTATTCGGCTACCAATTATTTTACATTCTTTGTTACATTGATTTCTTGATTGGGGTTCCTTTTATGCAATTTTCTTTCCCCATTACTTTTCATTAGGTATTCCACTATCCAATGCTACAAATTGATCAGTTTCTCGTGCAATCCCAATGGGATCATTATTAGCATTATACTATTATTTTATTTAGCATCATGTTTTCTTATACTAAGATGTGTTAGGGGTGGGTTGTTTATTACAACTTGATAATATGATATAAAGGGGACCATATAAAAATGGATACCTACAATATCTAGTGAAACTAGGGGTTTTCTTAATTGGGAAGTTAGATTGGGAGGGGGTTTCAACAATACAATTTTAGGAGGCATTGTCACATACCCCAATTTTATAAAAATTATGTAATTATTTTATTATATTCCTGAGACATTGTGTTAAATTTAATGCTAACTAGGAATTGATGACTCAGCAGAGTCACTAGAAATGGAATGTAATTCAGAATAATTTATTATTAATAAATAAATTATGGAGACAATAGCATGGGAGAGCTGTTAAAAAGAGGTTACTGGTCAAACTGGTGGATGGAACTAGGTGGAAAGGCAAATGACAAGTGGCAGCATCCTCAAACACTTCCTAAGTTGCAGGTGGCAACTTCCCTATATTTGGGGTCATGATTCCCCAAGGAAGTGGAATCAGAGCAGGTGGCTCATTAATGACAGTTAACCCAACAAAGACCTAGGCAATCTTTTAAATAGTACTCAATGAACTGAGCTGGGGATTCGAATTGTTCTGGAGGGAGAATACATTCAGGTGAATGTTATTCAGGAGTCCCATTGAGGAAAAGGGAAATATACAGTAAGGAAGTTGTTTGAGAGGAATGCTGCAGTAACTTGGTTCAATTATAGATGTTTGGGCTGAGTGAATTATTTTGCTGCACCTAGTTCCAGCCAGGGAGACCAGAGCAAGCTCGGGGGTCCTGAGAAGTGCTGTGTGGGAACTCTCGAGGAGATAGTAGGGAGGAACAACCTCCCATTGCTGTTGTTGTCCACAACTTAAACAGGTTCTGCCATCTATTTCTGTACGTTTATTAAATAGGAATGAATGTATGTTGTGTTTATTTCTATATGTTTGAAGAGTAATTAGTTAGTAATGTTAGTATCTTAGAATGGCAGTAGATAGATTTGGTAGAGTTATTGAGTTTTCAGGGTTCTTTAATATCATTATTACATTATTGATAAGGTAGCGTTAATGCATTCCATATAATAGTAATAATTTAAACAATAGGTTATTATTGTAATTATAAACCTAGTTTAGTTATAATGGTTGAATAGTTAAGTTAGGGTTACGAATAAGATATTTATGCTCTGTGTATTCAAGATTTAACAAACAGTCATAGAAGACAGTAGTAAATGTAATCTTAAACATTACAATATTTATATCATGGCTGACAGTCTTTGCAGGAGTTTGTAGTCGTAGTTAGGATCTCTATATAAGGGTACAAACCCTAATTAATTTTTAACAAGTCTTTGTTTAACAATTAAATACATGAGCAAAACCCTAGCAGGAAGTTATCACAAGAATCTAACATGGTTAAATAACCTAGTTACTGTTTTAAAAACAAAGAGACAGCAAAATAGTATTAGCTCATTATCGAGCTCAAAACTTTATGCTTATATCCTTCACTTGACTCTCAGTACCGACAGAGTCATATTCATAATGAAATAATAAGCATTTAAACAAATCAATTGTACAGAAACCCTAACATAAAATTATTACAAGGAATTACCAACAGTTTAAATAACCTAGCTATTATTTTAACACAGCAGAGTTAGCAGATTTGTACATAGCTCAATATCGAGCTTACACATTATCATAATCTCTCTCACTTGACTCTCAATCTTCGATAGAGTCTTAATCATAAAACTTAGTTATTGTTTTAAAACCAAAGAAATAGCAGAACAGTAATCTAGTTCATTTATCAAGCTCAACAATATAAAAATATCATTTTTCCATTTACTCTCAAACAACAACAGAGTCGAAATCGAAGTGACAGAAAGAACAATTAAACTACATCACAACTGTAAGATTCAGTTGGAACCCTATCTCTACAGATTAACAAGTAAAAATAAACATTAAGAATTAAGACAACGATTTCACCTATAGCTGAGTCACAAATCTACTGTATAAGTGGTTTAAACACTTAAAAATTCCATTACTACTGTACGAAGCATAGGACAAAGAAAACGCATGCGATAAGTAAGCCCATTGTACAGGAAACACTTTACATTAAATTCAATTTCAAAACCTTGGGTAAAAACCCTGAGCAAAACCTTACGAGTACAGTGCTAAAACCACGAGGCCGTAACCTCGTCTACAGATACGCTCACAGCCTTGTCTTCTTTTCTTTTTTATACATTAAATCTTCTGTAGAAAAACCCTATCTATCAACAGTAAGAAAAATAAATTACAATCGACCGAAGCCGTAACATTTTCTTCAAGTTACAGGGTTAACCTGTCAAGGAACCGGTGATAACAAGCAGTTAAAAAGACTAAACAACACGGTGATAATCGCAGAGTCATCTATTAAAGTCCAAACCCTAACCGCTCTAATCAACCAGCAAGGAGGAATAATTCCATGGTGAAAACCAGGCTTACTCGGTAAATCCATTCGTCGAAGCCTTGTGCCATCCACGCCTTCTAGAGGGACAGGACTTGCAACAACAGGGTAGTATCAGTCAAGAACTAAATTATTGTAAACCAATTTCTTTTAACTGAAAACGAAGGAGAAATGTAATAGATTACCAGCGTTTGAAGGAGGATGCAAACACAGTAAATTGGCTTGATAGCCATGAGCACAATAAGTGTAAAACCCCACCCTTGCTACCGAATGAACAAGCTGGTTGAAGCAAAGGATACCTTCCATGAAGAAAGCCTTGTTAGAACTAAGCCGAGAGATTGCAGTCACGCCGTGACAGGGTTGTAACTGGTAGCAAAAGGGAGAAACCCTAATTTCTTTTAACAAACCAATAGCGGCTAACATCAAATATAATGGTTCCCAAACAAAACAAATGGACAAGCACGAAGAAACTGTAGCAGCATGGAAGTTGCTACCACCAGAACCTCAGCGAAACTGGGATAGGAGGGTTCACAGAGCGACCAAGCTCGAAGGCGAGGGAGAAGTGCCCAGCTAGGGTTAACTCAACGTTATATATTGCCACACTTGGTCTAAAAGCCACCACGTAGCACCCAAATATTTTCCATGCAGTGGGTCGATGATCCAATGTTCCACGATGAGTTTCAAATCATTTGTGTTTCAATTAAAATCATAGCGTGGATACACTAAAATCAAAGGATAATCAAACATCAATATTCTAATATGGTCGAGACACCATAATTTTTACACCCACTATATAATCCATGTTAAGCAATGCGTTCGAAGTTTGCCTAGTGAACATAATTACTTTGCCCTACAAACAACAAAATTATGCATTATCCATAATGTTCAAGGTTACGATGAGATTTTCATCATTGTTTGAGAAATAAAAATCATAGCATGGGTAATAGAATTATTTCATGGTTATCCATAAAGGTTGAAGTAACATAGTTTACATGTTATCCTTTTAACAATAAAAACAATAGGATAAAACCTTCAAATCTTACATTGTATAGATTAAACCTTGACTTACTAATTCATGTTATATAACCATCGTTCAAAACTCAGTCTTGAAATATTCTAGACATAGAGAAAGTGTTTTGCATTATGAAAGTTATAAGGATAAGGGTGTAATGTAAGTTATAAATGGTTCCGAACAACTTATCACTATAGTTTCCACATACCCTAGTCTCATGGGAAGAGACAACAGATATGGCATCTCTTCTAAGTCTCTAAGATAAGGGTAACAATGTTGGGTAACTCATAGTTCTTAATACTTTGACAATCATAGAAATAGGAATAGTTTTTCAATCCAAACAAACCCTGAAAGGTCAAAAGAGACCTGTAACTGACAGGATACATTGTAAATGCTAGAAACAAGTTAATTATATATATGGATAATTTCAGTTCTTGCATAATGGAAAGTGTGAATCAAAAATATATTCTGACATAAAACTGGGCTTGATACAATAATTATGGTTGAGTAAAAACTGAATTGGGTATGGTCACCCCGTTGTATTTTATAGTGCTAGAAATGAAGTACAATTGCATTACAGGAACAAATACTCATAGAGTTAGTTAATCCATTTGTTCTCAAGAAAACATAGCTATCATACTCTCTAGTAGTTCTAATTCTATAACAGTAAGATCAGAAGTAGGTCATAGGATGAAAGCTACCTTTTAAAGTTTGATAACTGGGTTAGACCTTTTTATTGAATGCTTTGGTACAACTAATTGACTTATAACACTTTAAAGATTTAATTGCAGCGCCCCGAACTTACCTGTATATCTGTAAAGGGAAAGAAACCTGTTGCATTAGCTCGGAAGCTAAGTAAGCCCAGTCTGTCATAGTAATTCCCCCTTGTGATTGAAGAACAGAAAACAATCAGCAACAGAAAGAAACTCATATCAAAATCTAAGTATAACAACAGATCATTCAGACATATTTATGATCACTTAACTAAACAAACAGATCAAGAAATGCATTTATTAACTATTTTAATAGATCCAGGTGCTAGCCTTAGTTATATTTCACCACAGATATTAGAAAAGTGTAATTTGACTGTTGAAAGGTTTGGCAACTCTTGGTCAGTACAACTAGCCACTGGGGAAAAAAGGAAGGTGAACTGTTATGTTAAGGAATGTGCTCTAGATATGAATGATTTTAAAACTACTGTGAAATTAAATGTTCTGCCACTTGGCTCATATGACATACTTATTGGTATGGACTGGTTAAAACAGCATAAGGTAGTTTTAAACTGTTTTGATAAAAATTTTACGTGTGTAAATAATAATGAACAGCCTATTACTGTTAAGGGTATTCCTAGGAAAACAGTAATCATGCAGATTTCTGCCTTACAACTTAAAAGGGCAATCAGAAAAGGGTGCAAATCCTATGCTGTAACTATTACAGATGAGGCAGTTAAGTCTGAAATAAGTAAGATAAAAGTAGAGGGTATCCCTGTAGTAAACGAATTTACTGATGTTTTTCCGGAGGAAATTCCAGGATTGCCTCCCAAGAAGGAACTGGATTTCACAATTGAACTGGTACCAGGTGTTGTACCCAGTTCAAAGGCTCCGTATCATATGAACATTCTGGATCTTAACAAATTAAAAACACAGTTAAAGGAGTTAATAGATAAGAACTACATTCGACCCAGTGTGTCCCCTTGGGGAGCACCAGTAATCTTTGTTAAAAAGAAGGATGGAACTATGCGACTTTGCATAGATTACCGTCAACTAAACAAGATGACAATTAAAAACAGATATCCGTTGCCTCGCATAGATGACCTGTTTGATCAGCTACGTGGAGCTACGGTGTTCTCTAAGATAGACTTGAGATCAGGCTATCATCAGGTGAGAATTAAAAAAGAGGACATATTCAAGACAGCTTTCAGAACGAGGTATGGACATTACGAATTTGTCGTAATGCCATTTGGGCTTACTAATGCACCAGCCGTCTTTATGTGCCTAATGAATAACATAATGCATAAATACTTAGATAAATTTGTTGTCATATTCATCGATGACATTTTAATTTATTCTAAAAACGAAGAGGAACATAAAGAACATTTACGGATAGTCTTACAAGAACTACGAGAACAACAGCTCTTTGCGAAGTTCAGTAAGTGTGATTTCTTCAAGGATGAAATCCAGTACTTAGGTCACATAGTGACTAAGGAAGGGATTTCAGATGATCCTGAAAAGATCTGGGCAATCGAAGAATGGCCAGCACCAAAAGATGTAATAGATGTTAGATCCTTCATGGGAATTACCGGTTATTACCGGAAATTCATTGAAGGCTTTTCAAAAATAGCCAACCCAATCACTTCCTTGCAAAAGAAAGGCAAGAAGTTTGACTGGAACTTGAAGTGTGAAGAAAGCTTTAAGAAATTAAAGACTTTATTAACAACTGCGCCTATTCTAAGAATAACAGATCGTAATAAGGATTTCGTGGTTTGCACCGATGCTTGTAATGACGGTCTAGGCGGAGTGTTGACTCAGGATGGGCATGTCATTGCCTATGAGTCCAGGAAGCTGAAGATTCATGAAAAGAATTATGCCACTTATGACTTAGAACTAGATGTTGTTATTCATGCCTTAAAGATGTGGTGACACCACTTAATAGGCAGAAATTTTACCTTAATGACTGATAATAAGGGTCTAAAATACCTTTTATATCAGCCTAACTTAAATGCAAGGCAAGCCAGATGGTTGGCCTTCTTAAGTGAATACGATTTTGAAATTCAGCACATAAAGGGAAAGGAAAATAAGGTGGCTGATGCTTTGAGCAGAAATGCAAGGCTGAATTTTATATCAGCTAGCAGCACTTATACCTCTGATTTAAATGAACAGTTGTCTGAAGGGATACAATCAGATGAAATTTATCAAAAGTTACAAGCTACAGCTAAAGAAGAACCTACCGAAAGTTTAATAAAGGGTTATAGCCTAAACAAAGATGGATTTTAATTGTTTAAGGACAGACTGTATGTGCCTAATGTATCTAAAGTTAAATTGATTATTTTGGATGAAGTTCATAAAACCCCTTACTCAGGGCATCCAGCCTACCAGAAGACTGTCACTATGTTGAGAAAGGATTATTTTTGGCCTAATATGAAATCTGAAGTAGCTGAGTATATAGCTATATGTTTGGACTGTCAACAAGTAAAAACAGAACATCAGCATCCAGCTGGGTTATTGCAACCTTTGCCTATTCCTAGTTGGAAGTGGGAAATAATCAACTTAGATTTCATTACTGGATTACCCAGAAATCAAAATCAGAATGATTCAATTATGGTGGTAGTAGATAAATTGAGTAAATCAGCACATTTTATTCCTGTTAAAACCACTTACAAGGATGCAAACATAGCTGATATATTTCTGAAGCATATTTTTAGGTTACATGGTGTCCCAAAGGTTATTATTTCAGACAGGGATCCTAAATTCACAGGAAATTTCTGGAAATCCTTGTTTAAAGGATTAAACACAACGCTGAATTTCAACACTTCTTACCATCCTCATACGAACGGACAAACTGAAAGAGTTAATCAGGTATTGGAAGATCTGCTAAGAATGTATGTTAAGGATCAACCAGGTAAGTGGGAGGATTACTTATATTTAGCAGAATTTGCATACAATAACAGTTATCAATCGTCAGCTAAGTTCAATCCTTTTGAAATTCTGTATGGGCGTAAATGTAACACTCCTATCTCTTGGAATAATCCAGTAGATAGATTAGTGTTAGGTCCTGAATTATTAAAAGAAATGGAACAGATTGTGAAACAACTGCAGGAAAATTTGAAGATTGCCCAGGATCGGCAAAAGAGCCAAGCAGATTTGAAAAGAACTCCTAAAGAGTTCCAGGTGGGTGAACATGTGTTCATAAAGGTAAGACCAAAGAAGAGCTCCCTAAGATTGGGGAGTTGTGCAAAATTAGCACCACGTTACTGTGGTCCATTTGAAATTTTATCTAGAATTGGTCAAGTTGCTTATCAGCTAGCATTACCACCTAATTTAAAAGTGCACAATGTTTTTCATATTTTCGTTCTGAAAAAGTACATTCATGATGCTACTCATGTTATTGATTGGAACATTGTACAGGAAGAACCGGAAGGGGAAGTTCTGGTGGAACCGGATTGTATCCTCGGGAGGAAGGAAATTACTCTACGGAACTGCACAATTGGACAGCTGAAGGTGCAATGGAAGCACCTTAGTCCTGAAGAAGCTACCTGGGAACTGGAAAGTAAGATGCAGGAAGCATATTCAAATCTGTTCCAGAAGGTGGCTGAGGATGAGGAATAAGTAACATCGAGGACGATGTTACATTTTAAGGGGGTGTATATGTCACATACCCCAATTTTGTAAAAATTATGTAATTATTTTATTATATTCCTGAGACATTGTGTTAAATTTAATGCTAAGTAGGAATTGATGACTCAGCATAGTCACTAGAAATGGAATGTAATTCAGAATATTTTATTATTAATAAATAAATTATGGAGACAACAGCATGGGAGAGCTGTTAAAAAGAGGTTACTGGTCAAACTGGTGGATGGAACTAGGTGGAAAGGCAAATGACAAGTGGCAGCATCCTCAAAAACTTCCTAAGTTGCAGGTGCAACTTCCCTATATTTGGGGTCATGATTCCCCAAGGAAGTGGAATCAGAGCAGGTGGCTCATTAATGACAGTTAACCCAACAAAGACCTAGGCAATCTTTTAAATAGTACTCAATGAACTGAGCTGGGGGTTCAAATTGTTCTGGAGGGAGAATACATTCAGGTGAATGTTATTCAGGAGTCCCATTGAGGAAAAGGGAAATATACAGTAAGGAATTTGTTTGAGAGGAATGCTGCAGTAACTTGGTTCCATTATAGCTGTTTGGGCTGAGTGAATTATTTTGCTGCACCTAGTTCCAGCCAGGGAGACCAGAGCAAGCTCAGGGGTCCTGAGAAGTGCTGTCTGGGCACTCTCTAGGAGTTGGTAGGGAGGAACAGCCTCCCATTGCTGTTGTTGTCCACAGCTTAAACAGGTTCTGCCATCTATTTCTGTATGTTTATTAAATAGGAATGAATGTATGTTGTGTTTATTTCTATATGTTTGAAGAGTAATTAGTTAGTAATGTTAGTATCTCAGAATGGCAGTAGATAGATTTGGTAGAGTTATTGAGTTTTCAGCGTTCTTTAATATCATTATTACATTATTGATAAGGTAGCGTTAATGCATTCCATATAATAGTAATAATTTAAACAATAGGTTATTATTGTAATTATAAACCTAGTTTAGTTATAATGGTTGAATAGTTAAGTTAGGGTTACGAATAAGATATTTATGCTCTGTGTATTCAAGATTTAACAAATAGTCATAGAAGACAGTAGTAAATGTAATCTTACACATTACAATATTTATATCATGGCTGACAGTCTTTGGAGGAGTTTGTAGTCGTAGTTAGGATCTCTATATAAGGGTACAAACCCTAATTAATTTTTAACAAGTCTTTGTTTAACAATTAAATACATGAGCAAAACCCTCGCAGGAAGTTATCACAAGAATCTAACATGGTTAAATAACCTAGTTACTGTTTTAAAAACAAAGAGACAGCAAAATAGTATTAGCTCATTATCGAGCTCAAAACTTTATGCTTATATCCTTCACTTGACTCTCAGTACCGACAGAGTCATATTCATAATGACATAATAAGCATTTAAACAAATCAATTGTACAGAAACCCTAACATAAAATTATTACAAGGAATTACCAACAGTTTAAATAACCTAGCTATTATTTTAACATAGCAGAGTTAGCAGATTTGTACATAGCTCAATATCGAGCTTACACATTATCGTAATCTCTCTCACTTGACTCTCAATCTTCGATAGAGTCTTAATCATAAAACTTAGTTATTGTTTTAAAACCAAAGAAATAGCAGAACAATAATCTAGTTCATTTATCAAGCTCAATAGTATAAAAATATCATTTTTCCATTTACTCTCAAACAACAACAGAGTCGAAATCAAAGTGACAGAAAGAACAATTAAACTACATCACAACTGTAAGATTCAGTTGGAACCCTATCTCTACAGATTAACAAGTAAAAATAAACATTAAGAATTAAGACAACGATTTCACCTACAGCCGAGTCACAAATCTACTGTATAAGTGGTTTAAACACTTAAAAAGTTCATTACTACTGTACGAAGCATAGGACAAAGAAAACGCATGCGATAAGTAATCCCATTGTACAGGAAACACTTTACATTAAATTCAATTTCAAAACCCTAGGTAAAAACCCGGAGCAAAACCTTATGAGTACAGTGCTAAAACCACGAGGCCATAACCTCGTCTACAGACAGGCTCACAGCCTTGTCTTCTTTTCTTTTTTATACATTAAATCTTCTGTAGAAAAACCCTATCTATCAACAGTAAGAAAAATAAGTTACAATCGACCGAAGCCATAACATTTTCTTCAAGTTACAGGGTTAACCTGTCAAGGAACCGGTGATAACAAGCAGTTAAAAAGACTAAACAGCACGGTGATAATCGCAGAGTGATCTATTAAATTCCAAACCGTAACCGCTCTAATCAACCAGCAAGGAGGAATAATGCCATGGTGAAAACCATGCTTACCCGGTAAAGCCATTCGTCGAAGCCTTGTGCCATCCACGCCTTCGAGAGGGACAGGACCTGCAACAACAGGGTAGTATCAGTCAAGAACTAAATTATTGTAAACCAATTTCTTTTAACTGAAAATGAAGGAGAAATGTAATAGCTTACCAGCGTTTGAAGGAGGCTGCAAACACAGTAAATTGGCTTGATAGCCACGAGCACAATAAGTGTAAAACCCCACCCTTGCTACCGAATGAACAAGTTGGTTGAAGCAAAGGATACCTTCCACGAAGAAAGCCTTGTTAGAACTAAGCCGAGAGATTGCAGTCACGCCGTGACAGGGTTGTAACTGGTAGCAAAAGGGAGAAACCCTAATTTCTTTTAACAAACCAGTAGCGGCTAACATCAAATATAATGGTTCCCAAACGAAACAAATGGACAAGCACGAAGAAACTGTAGCAGCATGGAAGTTGCTACCACCAGAACCTCAGTGAAACTGGGATAGGAGGGTTCACAGAGCGACCGATCCCGAAGGCGAGGGAGAAGTGCCCAGCTAGGGTTAAGTCAACGTTATATATTACCAACACTTGGTCTAAAAGCCACCACGTAGCACCCAAATATTTTCCATGCAGTGGGTCGATGATCCAATGTTCCACAATGAGTTTCAAATCATTTGTGTTTCAATTAAAATCATAGCGTGGGTACACTAAAATCTAAGGATAATCAAACATGAATATTCTAATATAGTCGAGACACCATAATTTTTACACCCACTACATAATCCATGTTAAACAATGCCTTCAAAGTTTGCCTAGTGAACATAATTACTTTTCCCTACAAACAACAAAATTATGCATTATCCATAATGTTCAAGGTTACGATGAGATTTTCATCATTGTTTGAGAAATAAAAATCATAGCATGGGTAATAGAATTATTTAATGGTTATCCATAAAGGTTGAAGTAACATAGTTTACATGTTATCCTTTTAACAATAAAAACAATAGGATAAAACCTTCAAATCTTACATTGTATAGATTAAACCTTGACTTACTAATTCATGTTATATAACCATCGTTCAAAACTCAGTCTTGAAATATTCTAGACATAGAGAAAGTGTTTTGCATTATGAAAGTTATAGGGATAAGGGTGTAATGTAAGTTATAAATGGTTCCGAACAACTTATCACTATAATTTCCACATACCCTAGTCTCATGGGAAGAGACAACAGATATGGCATCTCTTCTAAGTCTCTAAGATAAGGGTAACAATGTTGGGTAACTCATAGTTCTTAATACTTTGACAATCATAGAAATAGGAATATTTTTTCAATCCGAACAAACCCTGAAAGGTCAAAAGAGACCTGTAACTGACAGGATACATTGTAAATGCTAGAAACAAGTTAAGTATATATATGGATAATTTCAGTTCTTGCATAATGGAAAGTGTGAATCAAAAATATATTCTGACATAAAACTGGGCTTGATACAATAATTATGGTTGAGTAAAAACTGAATTGGGTATGGTCACCCCGTTGTATTTTATAGTGCTAGAAATGAAGTACAATTGCATTACAGGAACAAATACTCATAGAGTTAGTTAATCCATTTGTTCTCAAGAAAACATAGCTATCATACTCTCTAGTAGTTCTAATTCTATAACAGTAAGATCAAAAGTAGGTCATAGGATGAAAGCTACCTTTTAAAGTTTGATAACTGGGTTAGACCTTTTTATTGAATGCTTTGGTACATCTAATTGACCTATAACACTTTAAAGATTTAATTGCAGCAGCCCGAACTTACCTGTATATCTGTAAAGGGAAAGAAACCTGTTGCATTATCTCGGAAGCTAAGTAAGCCCAGTCTGTCATAGTAATTCCCCCTTGTGATTGAAGAACAGAAAACAATCAGCAACAGTAAAGAAACTCATATCAAAATCTAAGTATAACAACGGATCATTCAGACATATTTATGATCACTTAACTAAACAAACAGATCAAGGAATGCATTTATTAACATTACTTCCTATTTTTAAAAATTTTAAATTTTTCGGAAATTTTGGGTTTTGACAGGCATTTTCCAATATTTATTGAAATTAGGGATATTATTTAATATCATGTGAACGGTCATGCTATGTAGCAAGTTCACTGAGTGAACTTCCTATGGAATCATAGTAGATTCAATAGACATGGAGCATATAGTGGATACATGACTTGATAAATTCAAGAATGAAATATGAATCCTTCAATTGATTATATCCATGGATGGAGTTAACCTATTTTCCCTCCAAAAAATCAACTATTTTGTTTTGCCAGTGGTAGTGATCAATAACATTACCCCCCATGGTTTTATGTGAAGACTGGACAACTTATGTTGTCTCTTATAGTCCATGTAGAAGACAAGTGAAGAGAATGGCTACCTCCAACCATTGATCAATCAATTTAAGAATTTATGGGAATGGATACATGTATATAACGTATCAAGACCCATACCAATGGAGATGTATTTTACATTGTATGGTATATGTGTGTACACCATGCATGATTATCTAGGACTAAGAGTTTTCTCTGGTAATCATGTTGATTTATTTGTTTATATATTTAATGTTATTTGACATACTTAATTTGGTGCAACTATCTTTTTTTATGCTAACATGGTCTATATATTAGGACATTGCATGTGTTGTAACAAAAGGATATCATGGATGTAAATGGTGTGGACCTTCTATAAATTCTAGGTGGTCCAACTACCAACGAAATCTGATGTATGACTCCTTGAGGGAATTCCTCCCAGAAGACCACCCTTATAGAAGAGTTTCATACTCCTTCATTGGTAAACCATAGAGAACCTAGAGACTTGAAATAGTCATAGTGACATATTGGATTAGGGCATGTGATACATATAAGGAGAAGGAAATTGCAAAATGATTTGATTCAAATAGGGAACCTATGTATGATGATCTTGGCTTTTTTGACACCTATGTTGAGAAAATTCCCATTAGGATGAAAAGAAGATCTGTATTTTATGAGCTTCCATATTGGAAGCATATTAATATTACTCACTTACCAGATCCCATGAATATGTTCAAAAATGTTTCACCTTCTTTATAGAAGCACATATCATCGACAAAAATGGCACATTGGCTATAAGGAGAGATCTTATTTCTTCGAATACTAAAAAGAAACATTGGATAAGAAAATAAAGTAGAGGAGAGCCTAGTCCATCTTAGTCTATTGAAGAGGATGACGTCCCATGGATTTTGACGAAAGATGTTATTTCTATGGTGAAGGATGTTATATTGGGTGTGAAGGCACCTTCTTTATATGGGTCATGTCTCTATGACGTTGCTTCATTCTAGAATGAAATTTGACGGGATTGACATCATATGACCATTTGAACCTTCTAAGGTTATGTATGTTGAATACATGATTTTTTTTATTTAGTGTAGGTTAAAATATACTATGCATTCATAGTGTTATGGAAATTAACTATGTGTGTGTCTATTTTGTAGTGGCGTTGTCCTTTTCTTGGGCATGGTTGTGTGAACCATGACTTCCCCTAGGACCTGTGACGTTCCATATTGAAATTATTTTCATTTTTACAGTGGATCACATCAAAGGAGTTTCATATGGATAGCATTCCGTGTTGCAATTGAGAGATAGCTTAGATTATTTGTATGTTTGAGAAGGAACTATCCACAAGTTTTATGGACTTGCAGGTTTGTCTTCTTATTCACCTACATAATGAGGTTGAATTAGGTAGGGTGGTATCAAGTCATTGGATGTTCTTCTTAGAGCGGTACATGAAAAAATTGAAGGGGTTTGTTCAAAAAAGGGAAAACCTCGAGGGATCTATGGCAGAGGAATACTTAGTATACAATTTGTTTTATTATGTCAGTTAATACATCAAGAAAATTGATGGCACACTAGGGGTAGTGATTTGGGATGACCAATGAGATGATGAAAAAAAGGAAGGGGAGATAGTCTAAATGAATGGAAAAAGGTGCATGACAAAGAGTAAGTCACTTATATTTTGTTAAATTTGTACAGAGAAACTATTTACACTAATGTTTATAATATATATTTGATATCATACTATTCATTTCGAATTCAAAAATTGTTTCCAGCAATAACTCCGTTCTTCACAACATGGAGGAAATGAAACCATGGGTCCCATTATATGAAGACAAAAGAAGGAAATGGGATAGTGACATGAAATAATTCAAATGGTTGAATGGTAGAATCATGCCTTATCTTGAACATTTGAAATAAAATATACCAAATATATGTTCTAATAGTTGGGTGGTTGACCAAATCAGGGAGAAATATCATGCATCTAATTGTTACCCACATGGATAAGACAATGCACTACACATAGGGCTCAATTGTATCAACTCTTTAATAATCACTCTAAGTACCATGTTCAATTTATAGTGCACATTTGAATTGAAACATGTACTATGTTTATATTAATGCTCGAGTTATTATACATATGAGTGACTGAAAAGACTGGGTCATTTGGGAACTTTCCAGGTCCTTTATTTTGTTTTCCTTTTCAAATAATAGAGCGATGACTTCTGTTGAGCCTTGGATCCCTTGACCTAAGGTCACTACCATGTTTTGTAGCCTAATGTTTTCATTATATGGGCTCTTAACTCTGCTGTTCGAAAATTGTTTTTTAACATGTATCGCTTCTTCCTTCTTGTATTCAGTCATCGTGGAAGTAGAGGTATTTATTATAAACGATACTATTTGA
The DNA here is from genome assembly GCA_027924585.1 of Larix kaempferi. NCBI lineage: Eukaryota > Viridiplantae > Streptophyta > Pinopsida > Pinales > Pinaceae > Larix > Larix kaempferi. The sequence goes on from BSBM01000089.1 coordinate 28,733,155, forward strand.
CCCTTATGTTGTTTTCACACCATCTTCAATAGGTATGTCTATAGCGTCTAGGGTGACCTCTAGAGTTCTCCATTTGTGGGGCTGCATGTCCTTATAACTCTTTTGAGCAAGGGGTTCTTGTGTGGTAATTACAAGCTAATTCTCAGTAACTGGATCGTACCATGGAAAAATTGTGGACTGATCTTGAGAGTCTAAGTTTATATGTCTTGTGCCCCTTCTTGGGCTTGTGCCCTCCTTTGTTGGTCATCTTTCAAGATTTAAAAGGGATTTGTGATACATAATGGATGTATAACTTTTTCACATGGGGTTTGATGTGTCATCTCTGAGGTTGAGGATGTTAAATATATGTTGGAAGTGCCCTTTGCAGCCACAAAAGATCAAATTTTATTAGATTAAAAAATTAAAGGAAGAGGATTGGAAGATGTTTTGCCTCCTTCTCTATTGGAGCTCTCCATATTGCTCCAAAAATTGGAAGAGGCATGGTGAGGGAGGTATGTATTCATGAATTCCCTCCTCAACTTGTTTACGCTCTACAATTTCCAACTTTCCCTTTTTGTTTTCTAGTTCTTCATAAGAAATATCATCTACTTTTCTCTTTCTTGTTTGTGAATATTCATCAACCACCTCTATTAAAGCATTGCTAAGATTTTTACTTTCAATTTGCAGCACCTCTTCTACATCGGGAGATTTGGTCCTCTCAAGATTTTTTGATGTTGCTTCTTCAACTTGGCCTTCTTCATTTGTCATCGGTGATTGAGTAATGATGATCACAACTGCTATTGGTAGTGGGAATTTCATGCTTGTCTTAGTAACCATGGGATCACTTACCACTTGTTTAGTAAGTGGGGAAGCCCCTGATTTTGCTTGTTCTACCATCCAACTATCTTGATTCTCAGTAGCTTCCTCTTTCTCAAAGCTAGGAGGGAAAATAGGGGTAGGAAATCTTGTTGCAACAATTTCTTCTTGATGTGCTTTAGAGGGTACTTTTTTCAAAGGTCTCCTGCAACCCCTTCTTCTTAGTGCTTGACCTGCATTAACATCAACTCCTAATACCAACCAATGAGGTCTTTTTTGGAGCTGGACAGGTTGGATGCTTCCTTTTCCATGCTTCCCCATACCTAGCTCAGGTGGGAATCCCATGGCCTACATTATGGGGAGTTCCTTTTCATAAGGTGCCACCTTCTTGGGATGAGGGGGAATCAATATCTCAAGGGGGTTTTGCACATTTCCTTCTCCACCATATTTGACTTATGATACATGCATTATTTCTCCAATTCCCTCCAATAACATTTGGTCAATTCTATCTTTGTCATGATCATCATCTTCGTGGACCTCATTATATATTTCATTAAATCTTTTATCTTCAGGGATTCCCAAGTAAGGCACGTCCCTTTTCCCCAAGCATTTGTGCATCTTCCACCTGAATTATCTTTTATGATTGTTGAAATTTTCTTGTATGAGCTCCTTGTATATTTCTTGTGTAGGTGCTTCAAAAACAATATCTTCATTGGTTACCACCTCCTCTTCTTCCCCGTAAAAAATATAATAGAGGGGAGCTTCTGATGGCTTTAGAGCAGGCTGGGGGAAAAATTGAGTTGCTTCTTTAGTTGGATCTGCTTCCCCTTTGATAATCCCCTCTATCTCTCTAAAATCATCCTTGTTGGCCAACCTCTCAATTTTTGATGGGCTCATGATCTCAAGGGTTTGGAAGCTTTCTCCCTTTTTCCTGCCCTATTAATAAGTGAAGGTCATATTTCCAAGGTTCGTCTAGAGGTAGGTCCAACACCTTCAAAATATCCATTACTTCCTTCAAGCCTCTTTTGTCATTTACAACATACCCTCCCATGGATATGGGAAATTGTTCTCCCGTTAGTTCTGGACTTGACAAATGTAAGTTATCAACCTCCATCATTTGTTTGGTGTATTCTAGTACAAATGTTCTAGAGGTGAGCAATGTAGGTAACCTACGAGGCGCATGCTTTGTAAATACAATCGGATTAAGTGTAATTGAATCCTAAATATTAGTGTCCTCTTCGTACAACCTCTCGTAATTGCAAGTAGCACTTGATCTGTTTGGGAATCCTTTCAAGTTCTCTCCACATTAGCAAAGGCTATGTACATGAATTGTGATATAAAGCGAAACCAATTGGTTCCTTCTTCCCACTTTTTCACCCATGGGATGCAGTCATAAATTATGTTTGGGATCCCCCCTTTGTCTTTTTGGAGGCCTAAAACCTCGAAAGTTGGGATTGGTATAAGATATGGAGGTAGATTAGGTACAAGGGGTACCTGAATACCCCAATAACATGGAAATCCACCAATTTTTCTTTCATCCCAGTAGCTATGGCCTCAACGAAGTTGAATTGAGATGCATGATGAGAATTGAAAGTGTCAACGAGGGACACCATTGCCTCGTTGATTTCTTCATTGGCCTTTCGTCCCAAGATTCATGTGAAGGCAGTAAAGATTTCTTAGGTCAAGTATGCAAATTTGTTGAACCTCCAAGGATTCGATGGGACTTCATCATTTCCTTCGTTATAATTGAAGCATGAAAAACTATTTCCCCCATTATCTTGGTTCATTTTCCTATATCTTTCTAAGTGTGATTCATGCGATATAACCTCATTTCCAAAGGTGGTGCCCAACATTTGGGCAATAGAGGGTGCATATATAAGAAATAAGACGGTTTGACCATCATCGGTAGTAACAGTGGCAAAGATAGGGTCGAAATTTTTAGTACAGAGGAATTTTCAGAGGATTATGAAGAGCTATTGATGACACACCCCACATTAACTACGAAGATGACGAACATGTCCCCTAGAGGATGATGGTTCTCTATGGCTTGCAATTCAAAGTGCATAAGCGACTTGCTATCAACTTCAGGTTAAAATACAAAATATACAATGGGGGTACTTAAGTGATGGACAAAAGCAATTATATTTTCCTCGTATGAGCATTAGCGCCTCATTCATGGGTGACTAAGGTGGCGATGCTGGTTTGTCTGCGTTGGAGGTACGACGGATCTCTTTTGCCATAGGAGAACAGAGCTTAACGAGCCTTGAGATTCGGTTTCGACCCAAAAAGAGCTAGAATCTACAAATTCTGGCGGTATCTTCTGCAGGATCTTTAGATTTCGAGTGAATCTCAGATACTACGATAAATCTTTAAGTATTAGCTTTGGCGACGGAGAAAGACAACCAACGCGAATGACTGGGATTGCTCGTCTTGAAGTAAAGAGTTTGCGTCGAGTATGAGTCTTAAACATCACATGTAATCGTGAGGGCGCCAATGGCCCTGATGGAAATCGAGAATGGTTCCCAATCATATCTCAGCCATTTGTGAAGGGACCCCTTCATTTATCCCCGATGTACTTTCTTTAACGCAAATGGCATGGATGGCGTGGCGAAAAGGTGCATGAATAATCTTGGCCAATAGCGCCGGACCCCTTCCTGGAATGGTTGCCATCATGGTGGCATAATTAGGCTGTATGGAATAAATTTGAATTTGTTGAATATTTGATGAGTTTAATACGAATATATTAGATTCTAGAGTAATATGAATATCATTTTTTATTATATTAGATTCTAGAGTAATATGAATATCATTTTTTATTTTTACTGGATAATTAAATTTTGAAATCCGATTTAAAAAAACAAAAGTTTAATTATTTAAACTTTAAAAAACAAATATCATTCAATTTTATATTTTTTTATTAATTTATAACATATTCTTGAACATTTATCCCAATATCTTATTTTATGAGTGCAAACGATCGCTATTGAATTCTACTTTGATCGTGTGTATACAAATGCAACATTATATATTTACCTAGAAATAACCAAATATAACATTATAGTATAATAAATAATCCCACATTTAAATTTTAAACAAATAAACATTATAATTGATAGAGGAACTAAGTGGATCCTCCCTTCTGAACGAATAGTGCGAATAGCGCGTTCAGAGAAGATAGAGACAAAACCTGCGATTGAACTGTGAAAAGAGCAGGAGTAGAATCCTAGTCTCTGGTATAGAGACCATCTAAACCAGCAGTTGGGTCCAGAGCCTCAGCCCCATTAAAACTTCAGTTACACACCTCACTTGTTCAAATTCTTTTAATTATATTAAAAGTTCAGTTACAGAATAAGCCCCAGAAAATTATTCTTTGAATTGTATTAAAACTTCACTTAGAGAAAAAGTCAATAAATACGGCAGTGTCTCTCTCGTTTGAATGTTTTAACGGCCAACCTCTATATTTGCAGGTCTGTCGCCACAGTTTCTGGGTTCGAGGAGAGGATGTTGTGCATTAAGCACACATACATCATAAATATGTAACTACAGAAAACAGAAGATTAGATAGCACATAGCAATCACACAAGAGACATAGAAATATACGTGGTTCACCCACTGAGTGTGGGCTACATCCACAGGACAAGGGCAGGCATTCTTTATTCATCGTCAACATAGTTTACAAACTATCCCGGAGAGGGCATAAAGCCCCAGCTCAATATCTGCCTCAATGGGCCACATATTTAAGATCCTCCTTCTTCAGTTACACATAACAGATAACCGATTATACCGTTGGTGAAACCTCCGTGAACCAACTTGACCTAAACCGTCAATTGGTTGTCACATTCCAACAATCTCCACCTTGACAACAATTTACCTAATGCCCTACCCTTGTCCATTTGTGCTTCTAAATATCAAAGCACCCATTTCACTGCTTCACCTGGATTTGCCATGTATCCACTGACAACACCAACTGCATATGAAAAGATCTCATCGCATACATCACACCAGCATACCATACACGAGACATATAATCCTTTCTTCATTACATGGACATCAACCTAAAGAAAGCTTATGATGTTTACCAGTTTCACTGAGTATCATTATCATGCACTCATCCTATGATAACCAAAACTTACCATCAATCCGTCTCTTGTTCATTTATGCTCAAGATTGTTGTGCTGCTCCCTGATCCTTCATCTTAAATGTCCAACTGAACCAACCTGTTGATCGTATCCATACTTGTGCTTGTTTCAAGCATAACGCCAACAATCCAAAAAACACCAAGATAGTGAATACCATAAACCCAATGGTTACACCCACTTCTCTTGTAAAACCTGGTTCACCATGAAGAAATCAAAACATCTTGTACCAAACGCTTGAGCTTGCTCTTCAAGCCATACAATGATTACCTTGAGCTTGCAAACAAAATCTTCCTATGCAATCCTGAGCACCTTCTATGCTCCACCTCGAACTTTACATCCGAAGCCCTTAGCCAAATCCGGCCAAGACAACCAAATGAGCCTTTACTGCTCACCTTCAGGTCTATTACATTGGAGTTAACCAAGCCTTTAAAATAGGCTTCATTACATGTAATCTCATGGGCAAAATGAGCACAACAACCAATGCCCTACCCCTTTTAGTTTACCTAAATCTATGTCTAGATTTTTCATAGATAAACTAAACAACCTAAGGTATGCATGCCATTCCAGGTCTTACAGTCATATACCCAATTACATGTAAAAAACTAAATTCAATTCCAAATAATAATAATAATTTTTCAACCATTTTATTTATTTATTATTATTACCCTGTCCTTACACGTGTTAAAAACACTTTCACTCTCTCGAAACTGCTTGACCGCCCTCAATCTTGGACATGCCATCTCCTTTCGGCGAACTCGGGCCCAACTGTAGATGGCTCTTCATGCATCTCTCGGGCTCTCTCGAGCGGCCACCACTGCACCGGTTTCTGGCTTCCTCCACCACACAACAATGGTGGAAAGCTCTCTCTTTGCATGCGACTTCTCTGCACTGTACAACCACAACTCTAGACTTTGCCCTTCTCTGCAATTTTCGTTCTCTACGGCTCCTCCAACGGCGACCGTAGGAGTGGCTCTTTGCAACGGTTTTCAACGAACCATAGCACTCCACTACTGGACGCATCTCTGGTCGATTCCTCCACGGCTGGGCTGCACAAGCTAATTCACACCACCATCATGGGATCCTACGAGCCTCCACCACGAGAGCTGTGGCTACTTCTCCGCCAAATGCAATCTACCACACGGCCTCCTCCAACACTGCAATGGGCTTCACCTTAGCCTCAGCGAATGGGCAGGTGACTCTCCACAACTCTCCATGGAAACGGCTACAGCCACGAAAAATGGCGGCTATGGAACAGTGGCTCCTCCCTCTCGAACAGGATTTTCTACAATTCTCTTTTGGATAGATGACCTCTCCCACACTGTACTCACAATATTTCACACAGACCGGGCTTCAACACAAACCTCAGCAGGAGTGTCAGGTCTGCACACTTGTTCTCTAGATGACGGCAGGTTTCACCTGCTCCTCCTCACCGAAACACAGCACCAGCTGCGGGATTCTACAAATGACAGGCGACCAGCTCTGTCTTCCAACACGGTGGCTTCCACACAGCGGTTGTTGTTGGAGAGGCGACTCTCTTCCTCCAACGCTCGAGCTCCGACACTCCCTCTCAAAACTGCAACAGCCTCTCCTTCATGAGCGACTCCCGAAATGCGGTGCTACACATAGGATGCTCAACGGCTTCACCTCCTCTTCATGCATAGGTCGACGGGACTCCTCTCGGACCTCTTTCCACAGCAGACGAGGCTTCCACACAGCGACAGCTTTCAGGAATGGTGATGGCACAACCTCCTCGGGCCTCCAACTCCCTTCACGATAGCCTCTGCATCACGAGCTTGACCCTCACACCAACATTCTCTACTGACTCCTCACGGCAGGCGGAATTTACAGTAAAATAAATATATCGAAATGTGATATCATGCTGTGTAGACTTTAAGGATTCGTTGTAGATGATCATGTCCCTTCAACCTCTGCACACAAACTCCAACAGCTGATCTCACGCTAAGCTCTTCATGCAGAAATGATGGTGGCTCTATTCACTTGCAGACTCCTCGACACAACGGACAGACCGACTAGCAACTCCTATAGGGGCTCCTGTATCTCAGACGCTGCACTCACAACCTTCCACACGAACGGTGGTGACTCGGTGGCTCCTCCATGCACACTTTACAGTGGATTGGATAGGCTCTCACGCGCGGATCACTTGTGGCTTGCAGGTCTCTAGCAAGGACGACTCGGTGGCTCTCTGTCAGCAGACAGCTTCTTCTTCACACAGAAATGCACCAGTATTCACGCAGGCTTCTTCACATGCTACGGATTTGTCCACAGCTTCTTGGAATATAGAGTTCGTGGCTCTTCTCAAGCTCTCCTTCATGCCAGCAGAATCCACTACTTCTCTCGGGCCTCTCCTCCAGAGCACGAGTTCTTTCACAGACTCACGGGCTCTCCCCTCTGCATGATCTCTTCCACGCCTCCTGCCAATGGTTGGCTCCTCCCTCAGAGGTTTGAGGCTCTCTCTCTGGTTCTCTAAAACTTTATGCTCTTCACCTGAGCTCTGATACCACTTGTTGTGCATTAAACACACATACATCATAAATATGTAACTACAGAAAACAGAAGATTAGATAGCACACAGCAATCACACAAGAGACATAGAAATATACATGGTTCACCCACTGAGTGTGGGCTACATCCACGGGACAAGGGCAGGCATTCTTTATTCATCATCAACATAGTTTACAAACTATCTCGGAGAGGGCATAAATCCCCAGCTCAATATCTGCCTCAATGGGCCACATATTTAAGATCCTCCTTCTTCAGTTACACATAACCGATAACCGATTATACCGTTGGTGAAACCTCCGTGAACCAACTTGACCTAAACCGTCAATTGGTTGTCACATTCCAACATAGGATTCCTTGCTACCATTGGCTTGCTTATTATCTTTCTGTCAGAGCTACTGCCCATTCTAAATTTTTCTCGGTTGTGAATTCTGTAGTCCCTTCCACATCCGATGTCTCTTGGAAAATGAATGAAATGCTGTTAATTAATTATTATTAATTAAAATTACATTTTTTTATTAAAATAAATTTATGACAATGAATGAAATTCTGTTTATTGAACAATGAATATTGATTTATTGAAGTGAGAGGAGTTTGGTGTTCTTCAGTCCAGTATGAAGTTCAGTATGAAGAGATATTTAAAAAAAATCACTTTTATTCATAAAATTAAACTACAGCCAAGTATGAAAATTGAATTGATTTATTGAATTGAGAGGAGTTTGGTGTTCTACTGCCAAGTTTGAACATTGATTTATTGAACTAAGAGGAGCTTGGTGTTCTATAGCTCAGTCTAGAGAGATGTTAAAAAAAAGGAATTCAAGTCTACTCATAAAATTAAACTACAGACAAGTATGGAGAGATGTTAAAAAAAAACCTCTCAGTTTTCGTTCCATTCCTGTTGCTTGATAGAATAGGAAAAATTAATGGGCAGAGCAGAAATAAACTCACAACACGCTTATCTATTACTTGCAAATCATATTACATTTATAGCCAATGAATGGTTTCAACAGACGGATCTGGAACCACTTATTTTCTAAATATTTATAATCACGGCATTTCGCCATTATTCTCTAACACTTCCCCTTAATGGAGAAATGTGATTCTTACAATACAAACATTATGGAACTCTGATCTTTGTCTGTCTCGTCTTCATCAGCATTTACACCCATTTTGAAGTCTCACAGTTTGCGCTCTTTCTTCACTTCATCTTCAAGCTTCCTATTTGACTCATTTGAACTGCAATGCTTCTGACCATCAATAAAATAATTGCACTGACTAACAATATTGAATACTTAACTATGCCAAAGTACATAGCTCGCTGACTTTGACAAATAAGTAATCAAGTAACTGAACTATTCTATGGAGATACTCCCATCTGTTGAACACATAGCTCGCTGAATCCAACAGTAATCTAGAAGAGCACTCTGAATACTGAACATATCTAGAAGTTAGCCATACAAGTGACCTTATAGAAACTTACAAACACACATAAAAATATTACATAATTTAATAACTATTTCTTAGAAGAGTTTAAGAGGTTCTGTATTGACTTCAGAATCACTCTCAGAATCCAGCATGACTTCATAGATGGCATCTGAGATTTCTTCAGAGATTGCTATGTTAGCTGACTCTTTCAGTGTTCCCTTTAGTAGATCGTTAGCACGATTTTTACAATTTAGTGCTGTATGCCCGCGTCTTCTGCAATAGAAGCATTCAACTGTACTCCTTTTTTTTATTAAACCTTCCTTTTGAAAACAAGGCAATTTCAGCTTGTGGAGGGACATTTGTGTTTCCTTGCTTCAACCTCTTTTCTTCTGATAATAATGCTGCTATCATTTCATCCAAAGCTTTAGTGGACAACTGTCTTAAAGTAAAAATAGTATTATCATAATTTGATGATAAACTATTTAATAATATTGCTTTTGCATCATCTTCTTCAACTGGAGCTTTAATTTCTCTCAGCTGCCTCATAAGAGATTTTAGTTCATTGATATGAGCAGATAAAGATGTCTCCTCATGCATTTTTAATTTGAATAATTGTAATTTCAAGGAAAACTTTGCATTTGTAGATTTTTCCCCAAATAATTTTGTCAACTCTTCCCACATCTCTTAGAAGATTTATTTAAATCAATGAGGTGCAATTGAGAATCTAAAAGAGTTAATCCAATGATGGACTTAGCTCTCTTCCCTTTTCTCCCAAGCACTTAATTGAGTGAGATCTGTGGGTATTGCTTCTGAGCCATCTACAATTCCCCATAAATTCTTACTCATTAAAAATAACTGAATTTTTACCTTCCCATTGTAGAAATTGTGTCCATTAAACTTTTCCACTAACACTGGTTCCATTAAAAAAAATGAAACTAACCTTCTGACTTGCAGGGTTCTCTGTCAATTTGCAGGCAATATATATATATATATATATATATGACTCAGCATATACTCCACGCTGGTCACAACACCTCAGCAGCAGTAATTCTTCTGCTATTTCTGACCGATCCTGGCAGCGTTAGCAGCGATGGCTCTATCTCCCTCCATGCACAGGCGGATGACAAGATGGCACACGCAGATGACTTCTCCCTCAGCTTCCGTCCACTCAACAATCCCACAGGTAATCAGAGGAAATCAATAGCTCACACAGCAGCGAATGATAGCCTTCACGCACAGTTACTTCAAACAGAACAACTCTTTCACGCACAACAGCAACACAGCAGGGATCTGGAAATCACAAATCACAGGCCCTCACGCTCTTTTACCTATGCTCTGATACCAAATAGGAAAAATTAATGCGCAGAGCATAAAGAAACTCACAACATGCTTATCTATTACTTGCAAATCAGATTATATTTATAGCTAATGAATGGTTTCAACAGACTTTCGTCATTATTCTCTAACAGATAGATCCAAGTTTAAGATGATATATGGATTATTAAACTAGAATGGAGAGATGCTAAAAAAACCTCTCTGTTTCATTACTTGATAGATCCAAATTGTTTCATTACTTAATAGATCCAAGTTTAAGATGAATCTATGGATTTATACTCATTAAAATTTGATAAATCCAAGTTTAAGATGAATCTATGTTGATAGAGCAAATTATAATTGATTAAAATTATAATTATTAAAATTATAATTTATAGATTCAAGTTTAAGATGAATCTATGGATCTATACTCATTAAAATTTGATAAATTCAAGTTTAAGATGAATCTATGGATCTATACTGATTAAAATTTGATAAATCCAAGTTTAAGATTAAAATTTGATAAATCCAAGTTTAAGATGAATCTATGGATCTATACTGATTAAAATTTGATAAATCCAAGTTTAAGATGAATCTATGCTGATAGAGCAAATTATAATTGATTAAAATTATAACTATTAAAATTATAATTGATTAAAATTATAATTGTAATTAAAATTACCATGAGCGGATTAAATCACCATTGTAAGGTTGATGTATGCTGAAAATTACAGTGATTAAAATTGCTATTGTAATGCTTATGTATGCTGAAACTTACAGTGAAAAATTGCCATTGTAATGCTGATGTATGCTGGAAATTACAGTGATCTGGAATGTTTGAGATCACCGAAAAAGAAACCCTTCCCCGCACCATCATATATTGTTAAATGTGATTAAGAGAGAAACCCTACCAGACACCAATCAGAAGCTACACTGATTTATGGACAGTAATGAATCACTAAGAGACTTTTACGGAGATTATGATCGGATCGGATTTTTGTGAACTCCTTGTTATGGATTGTAATTCGTAGAACTAAATACATTGTAATCGTTATAAAGAAAATTATTTAACGCCGCTCACTGTTATGGAATAGAAGTAATGGCGAGAATGAATAAACAAATGTCTTGAATAGTTCCAAAACAATATATATAAGGCAAATAAATCATCTATCAAACCTTGTATAGCCAAATTTCTGGAGTTGTAGATCAAATTAACATAGCAGTGAACACAATAACTGCGTTATTTCATTATTAAACATCTATTAAAATCAAGAATGCAAAGTCTCGTAGAAAGACGCAGACACTTCATAAATTCAAATATCCAGAACCTCAAATATTGTACAATCTCATCATCTGCTTGTCCAAGCATTATGAGCAATCAGTCATTATGATCAATCAGTGCATCCAATATTTTTTATTCATCAAAATGGGAAGATTATTACAATCTGCGATCACAGAAAGGCTTAGCATGGTACGGTAGAGGTGATCACTTGTTCTGCTCGCTACCACCAAAGGGGCTCTTCACTGCCTCCATCACACTCTGCGTTGCACCCTTCGCCTTCTCCCCTGCCTGCATTTACATGAATGATTAACATCATCCAAATTCAACTACTTTCAACACATTCATGCTAAGAGAACCTTTCAAATTCGATAAGAATCTGCTCTTAAAAACCAACAATACAATATTTTCTGATAAAATGATGAAGAACCTGTTGGAAGAAAGAGCCAGTTTGTTCCTTCCCCTGTTGTGCTGTACCCATGGCCGACTGACCCATTCCCTTGGTCGCTTCAGTCGCCTGAGAAGATTTCTGCTGAGTCATATCCTTCATCTCACCGCTCTTCTCTTGAGCAGTCCCCATCATCCCCTGCCCAAAACAATATATATACAATACCATCAATAAAAGCAACACCAGTTTTTAAAACAGCAGACTAAAGAGAATGAGAGAATACAAATATTAAAAGGGGTTACTTGAGTTGTTTGTTGAGCTTGTCCAGCCTTCTCCTGCCCATATTGCTTGTACTGATCTGCCATTTTCTGAATAACAAGATAGATCGATGGACTTCTTCAACGGTGATTCAATGCTCTGATAGAGTAGTACTGCTGCGCTATAAGATTGCGTTGAAAAGAAGAGAGACAAAGTCCCTTTTAAATATCAAGGAGGGGAGCGCCTGAGATTGATGACACATCTCTCTATGTGAGAGTGGACGCCGCTCTGGACAGATGTCACTGAAAGCTTGAAGGCGTGTCGCCCATGCACCGAGATAGACACAAAGACACTAACGAATACTATGAGCAGACGGTGGGGCCTGCTCTTTACGATTTCTTGCGCACTATTTGGTTATTACAATTCAACCGCGTGAAGAAAACCAGTTTTGTCAAAGAACAAGGAGAAGTAGTTTGACTAGGAGCAGTTTGTTGAAACCATGTTTTTGATGTGGTCTTGGAAGATGCAGAGCAAGGAGGAGATGGAGTTGGACAATGGAGGATAGTCTTTCTGTTAGGCATAACCTGGAGATCCACTTATTTGATAACATTTATAGATAAAGTCATTTATGCTCGGAACTTGGCATTGATCAAACTAAATCCATGTTTAATAGAGGATATATTCTTTAAAACTATTACGGAATACATTGAGAGATGTGTTGCAAAGCAATGTAGAAGTATGTGAGTTATGGATGTTTTATTTATAAAAATTTGTATTTTAAAATGTAAATAGGTTTTATAAGAAAATATATGTAAAGTTGACGAAGGATATTATTATTATAATTATATAAATTTAGATAGCTAACTACAAAGTTACTGGAAGGGGAGGGGGGAGGGATAATTTTTTATCCAAGAGGAAAAATTGTCAACTCTTTTGCTTGGTGTCTTGAGATAAAATCAAACAATGAGACAGAATGACTAGCCCTTCTTCACCGCATGGAAATAGGCTTGAATTTAAACATCTCCAAACTGATGGTTTTGAGAGATTCTAGGCAAGTCATACAAAATATGAGAACAAGATATGAAAAAGGGGTTTCTACAGAATTGCTCTTCTAAATAAACCTCTCAAGGTCTCTTTTCTCCACGTCCTTAGGGAGAACAATAGTCATGTCGATGAACTAGCAAATCAATGAGTGAAGCTCGTTCTAGGAATGGTGAAATATGTTAATGGTGATCAAAAGTTTAAACATGTCCCCTAAGCTCTCTAGCAGCATAGCATTCAATGATGTTGCCACCCTTAGCTTGGAACCTTAGATTTTGGAAATCTCTTCCCTCTCTCCTCAATGGGAGACGCGTGGGAATTCACATGACAAGTCTCCCATCTGTCATATCGGTGACAGGAGCATTGAAGAGGCTTTAATTGCGAACCTTCTAGGTGGAGTTCTCACAAGTGGGAAGGAAAGTTTGGCAGAAATGCACAGGAGTATAGTTTCGAGCCCTATTTCTTTTCAAGTGGACGAGGGAGATGGGGATATGGATCCGCGTTCTGAAGCAGAAGACCTGCGAACAACTGGAAGTCCTATCTCTTTGGACTATGGAGCTTGGAGATTTTTGTCTCTCACGGAACTTAACGCAGGGTTCAATGATGGGTCTTGCTGAGGGAGTCGCTATCATGAAGGCCATCATTGAATACTTTAAACAACACCTTCCTAGAGTTTTTGAAGTTGATTGCACAGGGGTTCAGGAAACCCGTGAGACTGCAAAGGACATGAGGTATATTTCGCAACAGCTCCTATCAAGACTGTTGTATTGATGATTTAGAAGGAAATCTGAAAGAATTGATGCACACTGTGGACAATATTAAAGAAGAAATCATGAAGATGGAAAAAATGACTCAATGTAGTCATTGCCAATAATCCCCAATAGAAGATGTGTGTCCAATGGATGAAACCTCAGTACTGCAACCAATTTTTGGTTTTCAAGGCAAGCAGAAATAGCATGGTTGGTCTCTTAATAGGCTTTTTTGAATGTTTTTTTTTGTTTTGCTTAATCATTAGTTTGTAAGGGTATATCCCTCTTATGCTATGGTGAACTTTAAGAAGCATAATAGAAACTTTTGTGGATGTAAGCTAGTGCAAGTTTTGGTTATATCACTGCATCATAATTCAAACTTCTTGTTATGGCTATGTAATGAATAACTATACACAGTTTTTTTATAATTCCAAATATTTTCAATTTTTATTAAAAAAAACTATAAAATTAATAGAAAATTCAAAGTATACCAAATATGAGATAAATGGTTAAAACTACTATCAAGAGACATTATTATTAAATAAAAAGTGAAAAATAAAAAAGAAGTACAAGTCTCTTATAAATAATTATAAAAAAGTATGATATTGAAAAAATAAATTACAAATAGAATATAATATTTTTGTTAAGTTATTAATATACTATAGTATTTTTATTTAGATAGTATTTTTTCTTCACACCGTTACATAGTATTTATTTTAAGTTATTAATATACTACATAGTATTTATCTTAAGTTATTAATATACTATAATATTTTTATTTAGATAGTATTTTTTCTTCACACCGTTACATAGTATTTCTTTATGATAATAAGAATGATATGAATTTATATTTACATTTCTAGTTTCAAGATATCATTTTTCATAGAAATGTTTCAACCAACAATATATTCATTATTTTGTGGTGTTCTTAAATTTCCTTAATATAATTGTATTTGTTTTTTTACACATTTAATATAATACAAATTATTAAAATTATATATTTTTTTATATTCAATAAAATATAAGTTATTAGATTATTTAAATTTTTGCATTGAGTGAAATGAGGTGTTCTACAACCTAGTATGGAGGAGATGTTGTAACGTTTGTGATGTAACAAAATAATTTAAAAAATTCATCTCCGCTTATAAAATAAAAAATTATAGAAAGCATTTAAAAAAAATCCATGTTGGTTCATAAAATAAAATATTATGAAAAGTAATTAAAAAATAGATGTTTGTTTATAAAATAAAACTTAAAACTTAAACCCGGATCTATCAATCAAGAGAGATCAAATTTCTTGAGTTTAAATTTAAAAAAAGAAATACACCTCGAGAATAGATCCCTCTCGGTGCTTGATAGATATGGGTTTAAGATAGATCTATGTTGGTTATTCTAAATTGAATATTTTTGTCTTACAATTTCATATATAGATGACATAAGATCGTGACCTTCAACTTCTCAAATATAGTGAAATAAAAGTGAGTGTTACTAGATTAACTAAACCACAATGTTAAATACATTGGACCTAAAACCAAAAAGGGAAACCAATGAAAGGAAATCAAATGGCATATGAAATGACCAAGTATGTTTTTAAATGCCAAATGTTCTTAAAGGCCAACTATCAATATTTATAAGAGATATTTCTAATGTTCTGATGTATTCAAGATTTCTTGTGTTAGAGAAATTTATGATTGACCTTTAAGTTAATGATATGCAATCTATATTCACAACCATAAAGATAAAGAACACCAAACATAAGAGAGAGAACATTCTTTAACTCTCTTGTTTTCAACTTTCTATCAATTTCGTATGTCATTTCTCTTTTATCATATCTATCAATCCTTAGATACATATCTATGTCGAATCTCAAAGAATTATTATTATGTTTTCATGTTGCTCTTTTCTATTTGCGATGTGAGACTTAAGCTCATATAGCAATGGAAAAACATGAAACCTTTTAATAAGGAACATGAGGGAAAACCCACCAAGAAGGGAGCATCATTAGAAAAACCCCTCCTTTAAGGGCACAGTCTATTTCCTCCTACTACATTAATTATTATTTTGTTGCATACTATTAGCCCTCAAGATGTTCATTGAATTTTTCATTATTTAGTATTTCTTCTAGCCTTATAGCTATGTGCATCTTAGTTTATAATTTTCTATCCGGTGTTTCTTTTAAAGTAGAGCCATTGTAGGACTATAAGAAGACCTTTAGCCAAATGAAGTGAAGTGAGTTATGTATTCGGTATTTCTTATACTTTTGTTCTCATTTTCTATTGTTATGGGTTTTCATTGCTAGTTCAAATTTGTTGTGTACCATCTAGTACCAACGAAATTGATCCAGGCTTGGTCTATTCATCTTAGCTTTATGATTTCAAAGGCCAACCTCCCAACCCCCAAATCTTCTTCAATGTTTATGTCTCTCTTCACTCCATTACCAACCATAAGTTTTTAGGCTTTCGGTTCCTTGAAATTTATCTACCACTCTAAAAACTCTTATATTGTATTGGTTCTCTTGGTCATTTTCTACACGAGGTTTAACAAATCTATATTGAACACACACCTTCATCAATCTAGTCTTTTAGGGCCAATGGAAACTATGATCTGCCTATGGTTTTAGCTATCAGAGGCCACTCTCCCAATGATAACCCTCTCTTTTGTTGTATTTTCCATCCATCTCTCTTCTATATCTCTCCAATAGTATTTTTCTTAGTAGCTCAGGCTCTTTGGTAATTACCCCAGCCAACTCTTTATTTTAAGGTTTGTTTCTTAAATCTTCACAGTAATATATTATTGTACAATATTTTCTCTTTGATAATGGATCCCTACAGAGATAACCCTTTCGATGAAGAAGAATCCAACCTAACTATTGAATTTCATGAAATTGCTAGTGCACTTACCAAAGTTCTGCATCATTAACCTAGGGCCTCCACCTTCTAGTTGTATACTAAAATTTCCTTGCCTAAATATGATTGACAATTGAATGTAGATAATTTTTTATTCTTGGATTTAGATCCTAACAATTGGTTTTCAACCATGCTTATATATGACCAAAGATCAACACTTATTTCTTTCAAGAAACCCCATTAAAGGACTTCCTCAAGTCTAGAGGCAATTCAACTCTACATAAAAAATCTATATTGAAATTACTGAGGACGACTCATCAATGACACATTGGGATGCATCACCATATGGGATTAATTATGCCACTACAAGTAAAACACCTTGTACTCGAGGTTTTTTCAAAGGTCTTTGGTGTTACAATATTGGGCAAAATTTTCAAAAATACCTTCACTACAACCTTCACAATTGGTAGCAGATTTTTTTTCAGAGGTGTTTGGTGTTACAAGATTGAGAATTTTTTTCAAAAAAACCTCCGCTAAAACCTTCACAATTGGTATGGGATGTTTTAATGGATTTTCCTTATAGCTAAATTTTTTTGGGCAGGTGTTGGTTTTGTTTTCCAGTTCTCGTGTTGGTAACATGCACTGGCGCATGTTTGATTAAAATGCTGTTAGGAACCCATGTCTTTACTTTGTTAGTATATTGTTGTTGGACGCATATGCTTTGTAAGTCGTCCCATAGTATTTGTTGATCAATAGTTTATGTTATTGTTGTTGGCGCATATGCTTTGTAAGTCCCCCGTAGTATTGTTGATCCATAGTTTGTAGTGGCCAATGGTTTTGACCCATAGTATTGGCGCCTAGACTTAGTATATAAGTGTGTGTTGAGACCTATGAAGGCACCGTGAAGTTATTTGTATTGAGCTTGCTCATAGGAGGTTGCCCCCTCGAAGTGGCCTGTGATCAATATAAAAGTGATTCTGAGTTCTGTCATTTCTGCTATTTCGCATATTTTTATTAATTAATTGTTGCAGGTGCATCACATCTGGTATCAGAGCACTTTCTTGGGCTCGCTGGGTGAAATTTCTGCCAAATTTTTTTTCACATCTGTTGTAGGTTCGGATTTGGGAATAATCCCTATCCGCTTAACTGTGGGAAGTACTTGGGCATAAGCCCTAAAACTCATTGTGAGGAGTACCACAGGAACCCCGAAGTAGCCGGCCCATTGAGAGGACCTGCCAGCAAAAAGAGCAACGACCCCTACCTAAGTGACTAGTTCCCACCCGTGAGGTAAACCAAGAGCAGTCGTTTGTGGCAAAGCGGTTATCATTTTTACCTGAGCCGTGGAGTGAGGGGTACTGCCCCATTACACAAGCCGTCAGACAACATTGGTGGCCGAGTGAAACCCTTGAACTGTTAGGAAGCCACACATACCTGGGGTCCATATCTATTTTCAGCCGAACTGTTGTCGATCATTGCTGCACCGTTTTAGATCCAGTTGTTCAGATCCATTTTGCAAGCCAAAAAGGTATAAATTCAGTTTTTTCTCCATATCTCCCTTGTTTTCACTCTATTTCCCTTGAAATTTTCGGGGAACCCCTGTCATCCCATTCTGCATATTTCATTCCTGAGGACCCTATCCCCAATTCCCCTTCCCAAAGCCCGAAATCCAACATTTGTCTATTTTTAGGGTTTTCCATAACTTCCTCAGATTTCACCCAATCACCTTCAAATTTTACCACAGAGTTCCTTTCTCAATTCTGCTTCTTTGTTCCTCTCTACCAAATTTTCCCATTCTTTCACCCCGCTTTTGAAATCCTCATTTTTGCTTCCCTGTCTATTCGACAGTGTCCAAAACCTAGTCAAACCCCAATTACCCTTCAGATTTTTTCCCTAGTCTAGATTTTCCTTTACTGAAGTAGTTTCTGTTTTTGTTTTCTTATCCAGTCAACTGGAAAAAAAAAAAAAAAAAAAAAACATGGAGGACGCACTTACAGCCATCCAAGCCAAACTCCAGGATCTGGATGAAAAATTTATTGGCCTCCATCTTGAACATTCAACTATGAACAACAAATGACAGTCCGAGTCTTCATCAGACAATGGATTCTCTTCTTCCAGCAATTTCCGTGGTTCGAAGCTTGATTTTCCTCGCTTCAATGGTACCGATCCAACTGGATGGATCTATTGTGCAGAACAATATTTCAGTCTGCATAATACTTTTGATGTCAACAAAGTTCTGCTGGAATCCTTTCATTTGGAACAGGAAGCTCTTTAATGGTACCGTTGGTACATCAAGGCTCATCTAGAGCCCAAATGGCTAGACTTTTTCCAGCTCCTTTTGCAACAATTTGGTCCTAGTTCTTTTGATGAATTCATAGGAGCCATCACTAAACTTTACCAAATTGGCACTGTGAGAGAGTATCAAACCGAATTTGAGAATCTAGACAACCACACCGAAGGATTGTCTGATGACTTTTACCGGAGTTGTTTTATCAAGTGGTCTAAAGGATGCCATCCGCTCTGAGGGCAAAATGTTCTGTCCCAACATAATGATGGAAGCGCTAAGGTTGGCTAAGTTGGCAGAAGACAATATTGCAGCCCAACAACGCTCCAAGCCCACTTTTGTTCCCTTCCGAAATATGGGTTCTCAATGACCACCTATACCGCAGGCTCCTCGACCAACTCCTATCAAGCGTTTGTCTAGAACAGAGATGCAAGCATGCAGAGAAAAGGGGCTTTGCTATAATTGTGATGAGAAATTCACTCAGGGAGATAGATGTGTTCAGCAAAAGCTCTATCTCTTGGATGTGGATTCTCCGCCTGCCTCTAAAATTGGTGACGAAGATCCAGAAACACTGGATGCTCCGGTCGACATTCAGGAACCTCCTATCGACCCTCCATCTCAGGATGACCAACCAAAGATATCTCTCCATGCTTTAGCTGGAATCACCACCCCCCAAACAATGCAGGTCAGGGGTTACTTCAAGAAGCTTCCTCTTACAATACTCATTGATTCTGGTAGCACTCATAATTTCATTGACCCTCGGATCCCAAACAAGCTGATTGTTTTATCCATCCTTGCTCCAACTTTGAAGTCATGGTTGCCAATGGGGGCACCTTACCTTGCAAAGGGAAGTGTCGAAATGTGCGTATCTCTATGGGCGATTATACCTTGTGCTATGACATGTTTGCCTTGACCTTAGGCAGATGTGATGTGGTTTTGGGCACTCAATGGCTACTCACACTTGGCCCTATCTTATGGGATTTTGCTGAACTTTGGATGCAGTTTTCCCTCAATGGCCAAAAACACACCTTGATAGGATTACAACCAGGTTCTCTCAGCATCATCAGTTCACATCGCATGGAAAAAATCCTCAAGAAGAATTCACATGGTGTCATCGCTCAGCTCCATTCCATTTAGATGCAAGCTTCAGCTGTCTCCACTACTCTGGATCTACAACAAATTCTAGATTGATATACAGGTGTTTTTGTTGAACCAGTGGGATTGCCACCTTCCGAGCCAGAAGACCATCGTATTCAGCTCCTTCCTAGTAGCGTTCCTCCCAACATCAGGCCCTATCGCTACCCATTTCACCAAAAAATGGAGATTGAAATGCTCGTTTGGGACTTATTAAAGCAAGGTATTATTCGCCCAAGCACTAGTTCCTTTTCTTCTCCAGTTATTCTTGTCTACAAAAAAGATGGGTCATGGCACCTCTGCATTGACTTCCAAGCACTTAATCACCTCACCATCAAGGATAAGTTTCCAATTCCTGTTGTTGATGAGCTTCTTGATGAGCTTCATGGGGCTCACTTTTTCTCCAAGTTGGATCTTCATTCTGGGTATCATCAAATTCGGGTTCATGAGGATGATATCCCTAAAACAACTTTCCACACACATGATGGCCATTATGAGTTTGTGGTCATGCCCTTTGGCCTCACTAATGCTCCTTCCACATTCTAGGCATTAATGAATAAAATATTTCGACCCTACTTGCGGAAATTCATTCTGGTATTCTTTGATGATATCCTCATCTACAGTAAAACATGGGATGAACATCTCCAGCATCTGGATCTTGTCATGCAACTTTTCTCTAACCATCATCTCCATGCCAAGCAGTCTAAATGTGTTTTTGGACTGAAGGAAATTGGGTATCTTGGGCACATTATCTCAGCACAAGGGGTTTGCATGGATCCTGCCAAAATCAATGCCATGAACAATTGGCCGCATCCTCAGACACTCAAGAGCCTTCGTGGTTTTTTGAGGTTGACTGGCTACTACCACTTGTTTGTCAAGGATTATGGGAAGATTGAAACTCCATTAACTGCTCTATTGAAAAAGGATGCTTTTACATGGACACATGTTGTTCAGTGTGCATTTGACAAACTAAAACAAGCTATGTGTACTACACCTGTTCTAGCTATGCCCAATTTTTCCAAGCCCTTCACTATTGAGAGTGATGCTTGCGGCAATGGACTTGGTGCTGTTCTCCTTCAAGATGAACACCCCATTGTGTTCACCAGCAAATACCTTTCAGGTAAGAATTTAGTTGCCTCTACCTATGAGAAGGAAATGATGGCTATTTTGCATGCAGTACAGAAGTGGCGCCCATACCTATTAGGAAATCATTTCTGCATCAAGACTGATCACCAGAGTCTGAAATATTTCTTGGAACAGCGTGTCTCCTCCCCGGCACAACAGAAATGGGTTACAAAACTCATGGGTTATGACTATGAGATCACTTACAAGAAGGGTAAAGACAATATTGTGGCAGATTCTCTTTCTCGCACATTTGATGCCCAAGGTTCTCTTTCAGCTATTTCTATGCCGGTTCCAAATTGGTTGCAATCTGTTCAACAGGGTTATGTTAATGACTCTTCCTTATCTCAAATCATCCAACGCTTGACCAACAACCCTTTTGTTGTACCACATTACTCTTGGGATGGTGCTTCTCTGAGATACAAGGGTCGTCTGGTGCTTCCCCAGAGCACAAATCTTCAACAGGCTGTCTTCTATGAACTCCATGCTTCTCCATTTGCAGGGCACTCTGGGTTCTTCAAAACGTATGAACGGGCACGATGTAACTTCTTTTGGCAGGGTATGAAAAGGACAATTCAACAGATGGTGGCCGAATGTGATACCTGCCAGTGCAATAAGGGTGAAACAACACTCTTTCCAGGATTGCTAGAACCCTTTCCCATACCTACATGGATTTGGACATATATTTCTATGGATTTCATTGAAGGGATCCCTAAATATAGCGGGAAGACAGTGATTCTCGTCGTGGTTGATCGCCTCTCCAAATATAGTCATTTTTGTGCTCTCAGCTATCCCTATACAGCCTCTTCAGTCGCTCAAATTTTCCTGGACCAGATATTTCGTCTTCATGGCATCCCTTCTTCCATTGTCTTGGATCGTGATGTGACTTTCACCAGTCATTTTTGGACTGAACTATTTCACCACACTAGCACCAAACTGAAGATGAGTTCAGGGTATCACCCACAAATAGATGGTCAGACTGAAATTATCAATAAATGCTTGGAAACTTATCTTCGTTGCTTCACCGCTGAACAACAACATCAGTGGGAAAAGTGGCTCCCTCTCGCTGAATGGTGGTACAATACCTCTTACCACACTGCCTCTAAAATGACCCCATATGAAGCAGTCTATGGTCAGGCACCTCCAGTTCTTCTTCCATACACCCCCACCAATTCACCAGTTCAGGAAGTTGACACGGTCCTTCCAAACCGTGATCAGATTCTTCGCATTTTGTGGGACAATCTTCACATGGCAAGAAATCGCATGAAGCAACAAGTTGATCAGCACTATTCTGAGCGCACTTTTCAAGTCGGCGATATGGTTTTTCTTCGTCTCCAGCCGTACAAGCAGTCCTCCCTGAAACTCAAAGCGCGTCATAAGCTCGCTCCAAAGTTCTATGGGCCATATCGGATTCTTCAGAAGATTGGGTCCGTTGCTTATAAATTGGAACTTCCTCCTTCTTCCCGCATTCATCCAGTCTTTCATGTCTCTTGTCTGAAGAAAGTTCTTGGCACCAACATCAGTGGACAAACGATTTTACCCGAACTGGATAATGAAGGATCCATCCTTTTGGAGCCAGAGGCCATCCTCAATCGGTGCACTCGTCAGCTTCGCTCTCGCTCTATTACAGAGGTCTTAATTCAGTGGCACGGCATGCAACCAGAGGATGCTAGATGGGAACCACTCCTTCAGATTCAACAACAATTTCCACATCTAAAGCTTTGAGGACAAAGCTTTTTTTAAGGGGGAGGGGCTGTTAGGAACCCATGTCTTTACTTTGTTAGTATATTGTTGTTGGACGCATATGCTTTGTAAGTCGTTCTGTAGTATTTGTTGATCAATAGTTTATGTTATTGTTGTTGGCACATATGCTTTGTAAGTCGCTCGTAGTATTGTTGATCCATAGTTTGTAGTGGCCCATGGTTTTGACCCATAGTATTGGCGCCTAGACTTAGTATATAAGTGTGTGTTGAGACCTATGAAGGAACCGTGAAGTTATTTGTATTGAGCTTGCTCATAGGAGGTTGCCCCCTTGAAGTGGCCTGTGATCAATATAAAAGTGATTCTGAGTTCTGTCATTTCTGCTATTTTGCATATTTTTATTAATTAATTGTTGCAGGTGCATCACAAATGCATTGTTGTGTACATAAAATTAAATGCTCAAGTGCTCGTATTATTATTACATACATGTTCCGTCTTTTTTTTTATATGACACACTGGTGCTCATATAAATATTGTGCACCTAGTCAATCTTTTTTATTTTATGGCACACATGTGCTCATATATTTTTTCTGCTCAAGTCCATTCTTTTTCGTTTTAAAATAGGCAGTGCTCTTACACCTAAATAAAGCACTGATGCATATTTAGCTTTGTATTCTACATACAAATGCACTTGTGCGTAAATTACCATGTGCACCAAAGGGACATGAAATTTCAAGCATTTGAGGTGAGATGTCAGCACCATTCTTTGTTACTACTCGCCAGTGTATATATAAAATTTAAGGCATTGGTGCGATTTTTAATCATGTGCACTGTAATATTTTGGAATGATAAATTTAATCCCTTGTTATGTTGTTTAAAGTTACGGTGATTTTTCACAATTGTTAGCACTGGTGTGTTATTTTAATTAATAGGAACTAGTGTTAAAATTATATGCTACCATAGACTAGATTTCAAATTCATTAGCATTCAATACATCATTCACAATAGGAGCATAATAAGGATCACTGAAAGATGCACAATCACAAAGCACAAAACAATTTATCCTGGGAAACCCTCAAGGGGAAGAAAAACTAGCAAGAACTTCCTCAATATAGATGATCAAGTACAATGCCCCCAAAAACATGTCTCACGAATAAGAGAGACAAAAATACCAAACTATGGACTCAAGGCACTCCTTCTTCTCCTTCCCAGATATCTCTCTCTCTCCACTAATGCGAATTGCACAAGTGAGTGAATGAATAAATGAGAGGAACTCACTCTCTATTTATACATTACTTTCCACTTAACCTTTAACTCAACTAGGTCAACCTCAATAATCCTAATTGGGTTGACTTCTCTAGGGAGACTCAATTACCACTTATATTACATTTACTTGGGTGCTAACCACCTGAATTACAATGGAGGTTTAACCTCATGACCTTTACATGACCAAATGTAATAATGACATCCATGATAGAGGTAAAACATCCACGACGGAGTTACAATAATAAAATACAAGTAGAATATACTTTGAAGTTACATTAATTTAACACCCCACCTTAACAAGAAGGGTATTCTACTATCAACAACATATTCATGTGTAACTCTACACAACATCATCGGAGGAAGGAGGGTATCATCATCAACATTGATACATATATAAATCATTGGAATTTCTTTAACATCATCATCAACAACACTAGAGCATCCTCATCCTCAGCACTAGAACTACAACACTGCAACATCCTCATCTTCAGTACTAGAACATCATCATCTACAGCATTGAAGTATCCTCATCTTCAACACTGGAACTGTAGTACTAAATCATCCTCATCTTCAACAATGGAACTACAACACTAAAGCATCCTCATCTTCATCACTAGAACATCATCATCTGCAACACTGGAGCATCCTCATCTTTAGTACTAGAACATCATTTGCAAGACCGGAGCATCCTTGAACCTCATCATCTGCAGCACTGGATCATCCTCATCTTCAGTACTGGGACATCATCAGGAGAATCACCTACAACACACATGATCCTTCCCTTAGGAACTAGGGATTGTGGAAAATCCTTCCTTTCGGAACTCAGGATTTAGTCCAAACACTAGATCGACATTTAAGACTATCCTTCCTTTCGGAACTCGGGATCTCTGTCTAGGGATGATCAATCCCACCACAATCATTTAATACTATCTCTATCTAGGGATGATCGGAACCAACACAATCATTTAAGACATCTCTATCAAGGGAATATCGATCCCAACACAATCATTTAAGACATCTTTGTCTAGGGACGATCGATCCCAACACAATCATTTAAGACATCTATGTCTAGGGATGATCAAACCCAACACAATCATTTAATACATCTCTGTCTAGGGACGATCGATCCCAACACAATCATTTAGGACATCCTTGTCTAGGGATGATCAGACCCAACACAATAATTTAAGACATCTCTGTCTAGGGACGATCGATCCCAACACAATCATTTAAGACATCTCTATCTAGGGACGATCAGACCCAACACAATCATTTAAGGCATATTTGTCTAGGGATGATCGGACCCAACATAATCATTTAAGATAACTATGTCTAGGGATGATCAGACCCAACATAATCATTTAAGACATCTCTGTCTAGGGATGATCAGACCCAGCACAATCATTTAAGACATCTTTGTCTAGGGATGATCAGACCCAACACAATCATTTAAGACATCTCTGTCTAAGGATGATCAGACCCAAAAAAATCATTTAAGACATCTCTGTCTAGGGAGGATCGGACCCAACACAATCATTTAAGACATCTCTGTCTAGGGATGATCGGACCCAACAAAATCATTTAAGACATCTTTGTCTAGGGATGATCGGACCCAACACACCACAGTATCATCAACACTACTCCCCCTTTCGAGGGAAGTCCTTTCAGACTATACAAATGTGAGGCACCTGCAACAATTAATTAATACGAATATGCGAAATAGCAGAAATGACAGAACTCAGAATCACTTTTATATTGATCACAGGCCACTTCGAGGGGGCAACCTCCTATGAGCAAGCTCAATACAAATAACTTCACGGTGCCTTCATAGGTCTCAACACACACTTATATACTAATTCTAGGCGCCAATACTATGGGTCAAAACCATGGGCCGTTACAAACTATGGATCAACAATACTACGGGCGACTTACAAAGCATATGCGCCAACAACAATAACACAACTATTGATCAAAAACTACTACAGGACGACTTACAAAGCATATGCGTCCAACAACAACATACTAACAAAGTAAAGACATGGGTTCCTAACATCCCCTCCCCCTTAAAAAAAGCTTTGTCCTCAAAGCTTTAGATGTGGAAATTGTTGTTGAATTTGAAGGAGTGGTTCCCATGTAGCATCCTCTGGTTGCATGTCGTGCCACTGAATTAAGACCTCTGTGATAGAGCGAGAGCGAAGCTGATGCATGCGCTAATTGAGGATGGCCTTTGGCTCCAAAAGGATGGATCCTTCATTATCCAGTTCGGGTAAAATCGTTTGTCCGCTAATGTTGGTGCCAAAAACTTTCTTCAGACAAGAGACATGAAAGACTGGATGAATGCGGGAAGAAGGAGGAAGTTCCAATTTATAAGCAACGGACCCAATCTTCTGAAGAATCCGATATGGCCCATAGAACTTTGGAGCGAGCTTATGACGCCCTTTGAGTTTCAAGGAGGATTGTTTGTACGGCTGGAGACGAAGAAAAACCATATCGTCGACTTGAAAAGTGCGCTCTGAACAGTGCTGATCAGCTTGTTGCTTCATGCGATTTCTTGCCATGTGAATATTGTCCCACAAAATGCGAAGAATCTGATCGTGATTGCGAAGGACCGTGTCAACTTCCTGAACTGGTGAACTGGTGGGGGTGTATGGAAGAAGAGATGGAGGTGCCTGACCATAGACTGCTTCATATGGGGTCATTTTAGAGGTAGTGTGGTAAGAGGTGTTGTACCACCATTCAGCGAGAGGGAGACACTTTTCCCACTGATGTTGTTGTTCCGAGGTGAAGCAACGAAGATAAGTTTCCAAGCATTTATTGACAATTTCAGTCTGACCATCTGTTTGTGGGTGATACCCTGAACTCATCTTTAGTTTGGTGCCAGTGTGGCAAAATAGTTCTGTCCAAAAATGACTGGTGAAAGTCGCATCACGATCTGAGACAATGGAAGAAGGGATGCCATGAAGACGAAAGATCTGGTCCAGAAAAATTTGAGCGACGGAGGAGGCTGTATAGGGATGGATGAGAGCACAAAAATGACTATATTTGGAGAGGCGATCAACCACAACGAGAATCACTGTCTTCCCGCCAAATTTAGGGATCCCTTCAATGAAATCCATAGAAATATCTGTCCAAATCCATGTAGGTATGGGCAAGGGTTCAAGCAATCCTGGAAGGAGTGTTGTTTCACCCTTATTGCACTGGCAGGTATCACATTCGGCCACCATCTGTTGAATTGTCCTTTTCATGCCCTGCCAAAAGAAGTTACGCCGTGCTCGTTCATATGTTTTGAGGAACCCAGAGTGCCCTACTGATGGAGAAGCATGGAGTTCATAGAAGACAGCCTGTTGAAGATCTGTGCTCTGGGGAAGCACCAGACGACGCTTATATCGTAGAGAAGGACCATCCCAAGAGTAATTTGGTACAGCAGAAGGGTTGTTGGTCAATCGTTGGATGATTTGAGATAAGGAAGAGTCATTGACATAACCCTGTTGAACATATTGCAACCAATTTGGAACCGGCATAGAAATAGCTGAAAGAGAACCTTGGGCATCAAATGTGCGAGAAAGAGCATCTGCCACAATATTGTCTTTACCCTCCTTGTAAGTGATCTCATAGTCATAACCCATGAGTTTGCTAACCCATTTTTGTTGTGCCGGGGAGGAGACACGCTGGTCCAAGAAATATTTCAAACTCTGGTGATCAGTCTTGATGAAGAAATGATTCCCTAATAGGTATGGGCGCCACTTCTGTACTGCATGCAAAATAGCCATCATTTCCTTCTCATAGGTAGAGGCAGCTAAATTCTTACCTAAAAGGGCTTTGCTGGTGAACGCAATGGGGTGTTCATCTTGAAGGAGGACAGCACCAAATCCATTGCCGCAAGCATCACTCTCAATAGTGAAGGGCTTGGAAAAATCGGGCATAGCTAGCACAGGTGTGGTACACATAGATTGTTTTAGTTTGTCAAATGCACACTGAGTAGCAGGTGTCCATGTAAAAGCATCCTTTTTCAATAGAGCAGTTAATGGAGCTGCAATCTTCCCATAATCCTTGACAAACTTGCGGTAGTAGCCAGTCAACCCCAAAAAACCACGAAGGCTCTTGAGTGTCTGAGGCTGTGGCCAATTGTTCATGGCATCGATTTGGCAGGATCCACGCGAACCCCTTGTGCTAAGATAGTGTGCCCTAGATACTCAACTTCCTTCTGTCCAAAAACACATTTAGACTGCTTGGCATGGAGATGATGGCCAGAGAAAAGTTGCATGAAGAGATCCAGATGCTGGAGATGTTCATCCCATGTTTTACTATAGATGAGGATATCATCAAAGAATACCAGAATGAATTTCCGCAAGTAGGGTCGAAATATTTTATTCATTAATGCCTGGAATGTGGAAGGAGCATTAGTGAGGCCAAAGGGCATGACCAAAAACTCATAATGGCCATCATGTGTGCGGAAAGCTGTTTTAGGAATATCCTCCTCATGAACCCGAATTTGATGATACCCAGAACGAAGATCCAACTTGGAGAAAAAGTGAGCCCCATGAAGCTCATCAAGAAGCTCATCAAAAACAGGAATTGGAAACTTATCCTTGATGGTGAGGTGATTAAGTGCTTGGAAGTCAATGCAGAGGCGCCATGACCCATCTTTTTTGCAGACAAGAATAACTGGAGAAGAAAAGGAACTAGTGCTTGGACGAATAATACCTTGCTTCAATAAGTCCCGAATGAGCATTTCAATCTCTGTTTTTTGGTGAAATTGGTAGCGATAGGGCCTGATGTTGGGAGGAACGCTGCCAGGAAGGAGCTGAATACGATGGTCTTCTGGCCTGGAAGCTGGTAATCCCACTGGTTTAGCAAAGACACCTGTATATCGATCTAGAATTTGTTGTAGATCCAAAGGAGTAGTGGAGATCGCTGATGGTTGCATCTGGATGGAATGGATTTGAGCGATGACACCATGTGAATTCTTCTTGAGGATTTTTTCCATGCGATGTGAACTGATGATGCTGAGAGAACCTGGTTGTAATCCTGTCAATGTGTGTTTTTGTCCATTGAGGGAAAACTGCATCCAAAGTTCAGCAAAATCCCATAAGATAGGGCCAAGTGTGCGTAGCCATTGAGCGCCCAAAACCACATCACATCCGCCTAAGGGCAAGGCAAACATGTCAGAGCACAAGGTATAGTCTCCCATAGAGATACGCACATTTCGACACTTCCCTTTGCAAGGTAAGGTGCCCCCATTGGCAACCATGACTTCAAAGTTGGAGCAAGGATGGATAAAACAATCAGCTTGTTTGGCGATCCGAGGGTCAATGAAATTATGAGTGCTACCAGAATCAATGAGTATTGTAAGAGGAAGCTTCTTGAAGTAACCCCTGACCTGCATTGTTTGGGGGGTGGTGATTCCAGCTAAAGCATGGAGAGATAACTCTGGCTGGTCATCCTGAGACGGAGGGTCAGTAGGCGGTTCCTGAATGTCGACCGGAGCATCCAGTGTTTCTAGATCTTCGTCACCAATTTCAGAGGCAGGCGGAGACTCCACATCCAAGAGATAGAGTTTTTGCTGAACACATCTATGTCCCCGAGTGAATTTCTCATCATAGCAAATCCCCTTTTCTCTGCGTGCTTGCATCTCTGTTTCAGACAAACGCTTGATAGGAATCGGTCGAGGAGCCTGCGGTATAGGTGGTCGCTGAGAACCCATATTTCGGAAGGGAACAAAAGTGGGCTTGGAGCGTTGTTGGGATGAAATCTTGTCTTCTTCCAACTTAGCCAACCCTAGGGCTTCCATCATTGTGTTGGGACAGAAAATTTTGACCTCAGAGCGGATGGCATCCTTTAGACCACTGATAAAACAACTCTGGTAAAAGTCATCAAACAGTCCTTCGGTGTGGTTGGCTAGATTCTCAAATTCGGTTTGATACTCTCTCACCGTGCCAATTTGGCGAAGTTTAGTGAGGGCTCCTGTGAAGTCATCAAAAGCACTAGGACCAAATCATTGCAAAAGGAGCTGGAAAAAGTCTGGCCATTTGGGCTCTGGATGAGCCTTGATGTATCAACGGTACCATTGAAGAGCTTCTTGTTCCAAGTGAAAGGATGCCAGCGGAAATTTGTTGACATCAAAAGTATTATGCAGACTGAAATACTGTTCTGCACGATAGAATTATCCAATTGGATCAGTACCATTGAAGCAAGGAAAATCAAGCTTCGGACCACGGAAATTGCTGGAAGAGGAGAACCCATTGTCTGATGAAGACTCAGACTGTCGTTTGTTGTTCATAGCTGAATGTTCAAGATGGAGGCCGAGAAATTTTTCATCCAGATCCTGGAGTTTGGCTTGGATGGCTGCAAGTGCTTCCTCCATGGTTTTTTCTCCTGCACGGGTGACAACCATAACTAGGATCTTTTTATTTTTTTTGGTTGACTGGGTAGGAAAACAAAAACAGAAACTACTTCAGTAAGGGAAAATCTGGACTAGGGAAAAAATCTGAAGGGTAATTGGGGTTTGACTAGGTTTTGGACACTGTCGACTAGATAGGGAAGCAAAAATGAGGATTTTAGAAGCGGGGTGAAAGAATGGGAAAATTTGGTAGAGGGGGACAAAGAAGCAGAATTTAGAAAGGAACTCTGTGGTAAAATTTGAAGGTGATTGGGTGAAATCTGAGGAAGTTATGGCAAA
The DNA here is from genome assembly GCA_027924585.1 of Larix kaempferi. Taxonomy (NCBI): domain Eukaryota; kingdom Viridiplantae; phylum Streptophyta; class Pinopsida; order Pinales; family Pinaceae; genus Larix; species Larix kaempferi. Next base: position 28,764,092 of record BSBM01000089.1, read on the forward strand.
CCCTAAAAATAGACAAATGTGGGATTTCGGGCTTTGGGAAGGGGAATTGGGGATAGGGTCCTCAGGAATGAAATTATGCAGAATGGGATGACAGGGGTTCCCCAAAAATTTCAAGGGAAATAGAGTAAAAACAAGGGAGATATGGGCAAAAAAATGATTTTTTTTTTTCTCACATGGAGCGGCTACGGCTCGGAAGGGATCTGGAACAACGCCGAATGGACTGAAAGCGACCGGATCTGAAACGACTTGCAAAATGGATCTGAACGGCACAGTAGTGATCAACAATAGTTCAACTGAAAGTAGATATGGACCCCAGGTATGTGCAGCTTCCTAACAGTTCAGGGGTTTCATTCGGCCACCAATGCTGTCTGACGTCTTCCGTATTGGGGCAGTACCCCTCACTCCACGACTCAGGTAAAACTGATAACCGCTTTGCCATAAACGATAGCTCTTGGCTTACCTCACGGGTGGGAACTAGTCAATCAGGTAGGGGTCGTTGCCCTTTTCGCTAGTAGGTCCTCTCAATGGGCCAGCTACTTCGATGTTCCTATGGTACTCCTCACAATGAGTTTTAGGGCTTATGCCCAAGTACTTCCCACAGTTAAGCGGATAGGGATTATTCCCAAATCCGAACCTGCAACAGATGCGAAAAAAAATTTGGCAAAAATTTCACCCAGCGAGCCCAAGAAAGTGCTTTGATACCAGATGTGAGGCACCTGCAACAATTAATTAATACGAATATGCAAAATAGCAGAAATGACAGAACTCAGAATCACTTTTATATTGATCATAGGCCACTTCGAGGGGGCAACCTCCTATGAGCAAGCTCAATACAAATAACTTCACGATGCCTTCATAGGTCTCAACACACACTTATATACTAATTCTAGGCGCCAATACTATGGGTCGAAACCATGGGCCGTTACAAACTATGGATCAACAATACTACGGGCGACTTACAAAGCATATGCGCCAACAACAATAACACAACTATTGATCAACAAATACTACAGGATGACTTACAAAGCATATGCGTCCAACAACAACATACTAACAAAGTAAAGACATGGGTTCCTAACAACAAAGCTTGTCACAGAAGTGCTCAAACTTCACTCGAGACAAAGGCTTGGTCATCACATCTGCAACCTGCTCATCCGTGCTCACGTACTTGAGCTTTATATCTCCCCTCTGCACCATATCACATATGTAGAAATACTATATTTCTATGTGTTTTGACTTCTCATGGAACACAAGGTTCTTTGTCATTTTTATACAACTCTGGTTATCACATACAATCACTGTGGTATCCAACTCCATATCAAACATAACTGATAACAACTTCTGAAGCCATATGGCTTCACAAATTGCAGAACAAGATGCAATATACTTTTCCTCTGTAGTGCTGAGAGCCACACTAGACTGCTTCCTGCTTAGTCATGAGATCATGGATGAACCCAGACTTTAACATCCACCTGAAGTGCTCTTCCTATCTGAGACACTTCTAGCCCAATCGGAATCTGTATAACCATATAGTCTGAACTCATGATCTCTAGAATAATTGAAACCATAATCTATTGTACCTTTTAGGTACCTCATCACATTCTTTGCAGCTACAATATGCACCCTTCTAGGCTCAACCGGATACTGACTCAAGGTGTTTACAACAAAGCATATATCTGGCCTCATATTCGTCAGATACATCAACGGCCCAATAATCTTCCTATATAGAGTCACATCCACTAATTCTGACGAAGTATTAGATAATAACTTCAAGTTGGTATCCATTGGTGTGGCCATGGCTTTGCACTCCAACATATCAAATCTTTTCAAGATTTCCACTGCATACTTCCCTTTATTAAGGAAGATTCCCTGGGCTCTGCCATACCTCCAGACCTAGAAAATAATGCATTAAGCCAAGGTCTTTCATCTTGAATTCTGCAGCGAGCTTCTCTTTTCACTTTGAGATTATCTTCTCATTACCTATTAGGAATAAGTCATCCACATATAGCAATAATATGACTGGTTCATCATCAATAACCTTGAAGTAAAGGTTAGGATCAACTTTACTCTTAGTAAATCCCAAGCTCATTAGAAAGCTGTCAATCCTTCCATACCAAGCTCTTAGAGCTTGCTTCAACCCATACAGAGCCTTCTTCAATTTGCAGACATGCATCTCTTTGTTTTCAACCTCACAACCTTGTGGTTGTTCTATGTACAATTCCTCCTCAATAACACCATTTAGGAAAGTTGTTTTCACATCCAACTGGTGTAACTTCCACTTCATCGTGGATGCCAGTGCCATGATGTCTCTAATTGAAGTGTACCTTTCTACTGGAGAAAATGTTTCCTCATAAATGATTCCTTCCTTTTGAGAGAATCCTCGAGCCACAAACCTAGCTTTGTATTTCTCAATACTTGCATCCGCAACATGTTTTATCTTGTATATCCATTTGGAATATACCACACTTTTACCTTCTGGTTTGGGAACTATGTCCGACACATCATTCTTCATTATTGACTGGTATTCTTCCATCATATCTTCTACCTATTCTTTCTTTTGAATGGCCTCTTCGAAGCAAGTAGGTTCTTTGCCTACAAGATCACACATCAAAGCCACATAACTGGAAAATGGCTTTAGCCTCTTGCTTTCTCTTGTGGAGCCTTCTGGAGCTCCATGCCTCTCTGGATATTGAATGATTTATCAAGCCCAAGCTGGTTTTCTCTTGTGTGAGATAGGCATGGATGGAGGTTCTTGGGGCTCCAACATATCATGATCTTCTGGAGTCTCATCATCGGGAGAGGGTGCAACCTCTGCAACTCTAGGAGGTACATCTTCTTCATATACTTCTTCATGCTGGCACTTTATGGATTTCTTAAGATTTGCATCTTCATAAAATGTCACATCCCTACTAATATCCATGTTATGATATCCTGGTATATAGATCCTAAAGGCCTTGGAGACCTCACAGTATCCAACAAAGATTCCTTTCTTTCCGGAAGGATCCAATTTGGTTCTTTTCTCTTTTGGAATATGAACAAACATTGGACAACCAAATATCTCAAACTTTGTTGCAAGTTCTTTCTTGTACCCATCTATGAGTATCTCATCTTCAACCTTGTACCAAAGGTTGATGTATCGTCACTCTAGGTGATCCTTGATCTCATCATTCTATTCATGGGTGTTTTATGAGCCCGTAAAAAGTCTTATTTAATCTACACACATGTGGTTCTCTGAGTCTTGGAGGTTACTCGATATCTTCTTCTACTTCAAGAGCAACATCTTGTCAGAGTCAAATTCCTCTATAATTCTTGTTTATAGTTGAACCATTGTCACTTGATCTATGTAACAAGTCTCTTCATTCTTCATTTGTAGGTGATTGTTGTACGATACTTCCTACAAGTCAAATTCAATAGCATGGTTAGAAACATTTCATAGTTTCCAGATATATGCATAAAAACATAAGTCACACTATCATAACGCTATCTTAGCCAATGATTCAACACAACATTCATCCATATCCCACATTCATATGATAACTTTCTAGATGTCTTCCATCTCTACCATGACATTATTAAGAGTGTGCACTAATCCTAATATGTCAGCAAAGAGGTTTCACTCTAGATAAGTAGCAATGGAATGTTGTATAGTACCATAGGCTCCTTACCCATCACATGGATATCACTGCAAACATTCTAACACACATCCTAAAAAAATGTGTATATAGCTGGACACTATCATTTAAACAAAAATGACAATTCAAATACTTATCTTTATTTGTTGGTAGGATATCTTTTGATCCTAGTATTCTTGCAGGGATTACTGGAATGGACTTTGCGTGTCCCTCCTTCTTCAATCACAACTCCATCCCTTCTTATCCAATGCTGAGATATATAAGAGGTTCTTCTATCTTCCAGTAAACTTGTCCTTCTAAAAATTGCTTCTACCTTGACCTAGGATTTGACAGAGAAAACCTAATTTTCCAACTTCGGGATCTTGAAGAACTGACTAGATGAAAATATGTGCCTTCTCAAGGCGAGTTGAGAAAAGTACTCTTTCTCCCAAATCTGTGAGCAAATATTCCAAAAACTTGATGCCCTAGTTTCTTCAATTTCTACTGCATATTTGTCGAGTCTTAATTCTGATGTATCTCTGAAATTTATGCTCCTCAAGGTATGAAAATTCGTCTTGTCATAGTATGATCTGTCCTATATCCAAACCCATAGGTTAGAGAAGTATTGGATTCACCAATTGGAAATTATTCTAAGTTTCCCAAGATGACCTTTTTATGGACTATTTCAGTATAGAGAACTTGTACGGACTTCCACATGTCACTGTTTCATATTCGGGTTCTGAAAGTCACACTCGCAAAAATACAGTGCGCACAATTTCTAGAACATCTTACGAAATTCAATTTGGATATTCCTATCCCGATATATAACATTTCTCCTTAGGTCACTTGTTTAAAACTGAATTCTGGAGGAGTCTGGAACCCTGATTTGCATGGATCATATCTCCTAAAGTATAGTGAGTCTGAGGCTGAAATTCACATACAATGTACATGAACCTTTCGTCTTTGGCCTGTCCATGTTTATGATCCTGAACCTTTTCCAAAAGTGATTTATAGTGAAAATTCCAAGATGACTAGTTTCCGTAGAAAGAGAGAGAGACTTAACTTGTGAAAGTTTCGCTTTTCAGGAAAGCTCTGAAACCATGTTAAAATTATATGCTACCATAGACTAGATTTCAAATTCATTAGAATTCAATACATCATTCACAATAGCAGCATAATAAGGATCTATGAAAGATGCACAATCACAAAGCACAAAACAATTTATCCTGGGAAACCCTCAAGGGGAATAAAACCCAACAAGGACTTCCTCAATATAGATGATCAAGTACAATTCCCCCAAAAATATGTCTCACGAATAAGAGAGACAAAAATACCAAACTATGGACTCAAGCCACTCCTTCTTCTCCTTCACAGATATATATCTCTCTCTCCACTAATGTGAATTGCACAAGTCAGTGAATAAATAAATGAGAGGCACTCACTCTCTATTTATACATTACTTTCCACTTAACCTTTAACTCAGCTAGGTCGGCCTCAATAATCCTAACTAGGATGACTTCTCTAGGGAGACTCAATTACCACTTATATTACATTTACTTGGGTGCTAACGACCCGACTTACAATGGAGGTTTAACCTCATGACCTTTACATGGCTAAATGTAATAATGACATCCCTGATGGAGGTAAAGCATCCTTGATAGAGTTACAATAGTAAAATACAAGTAGAATATACTTTGAAGTTACATTAATTTAACAACTAGTGCATATGACTCATAAAAATGCATCAATGTCTATTTTTATGGAACATATAGTTTACTAAGTTCAAAAGAATACAATGCATAGATATGCATATATTTTAATTAATTGTGTTTTTACAAAAATTCTATTAATCATATTAAAATAAAATATTTTTTATAATAATATTGATTTTTATATTTAATTGTTGCATTTTGAAATAATGATTACATTATGCTATCCAACAAATTACACCTTTGTTGTTTGTAACAATGTAAATCATCCATATATTAATCAATCATCAATGCAACATTTTACAATATCGGACATTGCAATAAAATAATAAATATTTTTTATTAGATACAAATAAGAGACCCATCATCATACAAAATGGTACAATGTAAAGGTCCACAGTAATAGAAATGGAAGTAATGTAATTGTTACACTTATTGGTAACATGTCCTCATGTAATGGGACAATATATTGAGTACATTAAACAAAATCCTTGATTTTCACAAATAAATATTCCTGAACATACAACTTGTATTAAAATTCAATTACATTCATTGTCATTCATCACTTGTATTGATGTCATCACTTAAGCTACTTGCATGCCTCATTTCTTGATCACTTGTAGGCAATATTGTACTTGGGTTATTTATCCTAATGTTTTGTTGATCATCTTTTTATTGGAATTACTCCTCTTCATGTTCCATCTACAAAAATAGAAATAAAGTGTAATAAGCATACCTAAATGTGTATAGTAGAATACACATGATTGTAAATAAAAAAACATACCATAGTAGTGAGTGTTTCATAAAAATACATATTCTTTCAAAGAGATGCCCCATCGTCTCAAAATTTATTCTATTGGCTCCACTCCATACTTTGTTTCCTACATGTTCAATATGCCATGACTGATCCATATCGCAGTTGGCATTATTGTCAAATGCTAACATCTCCTGCGACAAGTCATCGATGTTGACACAACTTCGACACATTCCGACTTCGACACGACTTCGACAAGCTCCATGACTTCGACAAGTTTAGCGACCTCACAGTTTTGTAATGTCGACTTGCACAACATCACCTTGTGACTTGCGCATCACCGACTTGCAACTTGCGACTGTTGAACATCAACAAACTGTCTCTCTGTCTTCCAGTCAACTGTAACGGTTGAACTTTTGAATCCGTTCTAACTTATTTTGTAACTAAACGTAACGGGAAGGCACCCAAGCATCTCAACACTCTCTATATAAGCATGTAAACTATTGTATCATACATCAAAGATCTTATCAATCTTGTTTCCAGTAATAGAGAAGATCAGTTCGCATTTCTGCATATTGTCTGTGTGTATGTGTTTATATGTGTAGTGTATTCTTGCTTTGATTATTCTATTTCTTATGCTTCTACCATAACAGAGCCGACTCATTTAGTTGAACTATTGTCCCCCTTGTGCTTCCTGGCCCCAAGCGGATCAATGAAAAAACATAGATATAATTAATATAAAGGTTTATTGTTGTTTCATTAATTATAAAATGAGAGAAGTTAAACAACATAGCTACATATTAATGGTTCAATTAACCCTTGCTACTTCAACATACACTCACAATCCATACTTAACCCAATGTCGATTAATTCTTCAGAATCTTTTTTGTATTTTAATACCTATTAGAAGATATCCATAGATGAGTGTAAATGAATTATTTAAATATAAAGATTACAACAAGTATGAAATCTTAAGTAAGGCTAAAAAATTACATGCTCACAAACTTTGCAATCAACCTTTTTCTTCCTTGCCATCATTTCTTATGTGCTAAATGGGTTCCATCTTGTTTTATTTTTTGCAACAAAACAATTGAAAATTAGTATTTCATGCAATAATTAAATTCAATGAACATAAAATAATAAATCAATGATTACATACCTCTGATGCAAATTGTTATTGGATGGATCCTCCTATGATGCAATTATGTTAATAGTAATCACTTACCAAATCCCATGCATATGTTAAAAAATGTTTAATCTTCTTTATGGAGACACATATCATCAAAAAAATGACACATTGGATGTTAGGAGAGATCTTATTTCTTTGAATACTAAAAAGAAACATTGGCTGAGAAAAACAAGTGGAGGAGAGCCCGGTCCTTCTTGTTCTATTAAAGAAGATAATGTCCCATGGATTTTGAAGAAAGATTTTTTTTCTATGGTGAAGGATATTATATTGGATGTGAAGGAACCTTCTTTATATTGGTCATCTCTATGATATTGCTTCACTGTATAATGAAAATTTTCGGGATTGAAATCATATGAGCATTTGAACCTTCTAAGGGTATGTATGTCGAATACGTGATTTTTTATGTAGTGTAGAATAAAATATACTTTTTTTTAACTGAAACAAATAATTGGTATTAAAAAAATGGTTGAGCTGTGGCTGAGGCCAAATATAGCCAATTACAATGTTCAAAAAATTTAGTAGCAATTTGCTACGAGCTGAAAATATTTCTTTAAAAAATTATTTCTATAAGCCATGGTGTTGATCTTTGTCGAATTTGAAATCATGTGGATTCTACGATTTGATCCATAACCAAAGCATTTATTTCAATTTTAATTTGTAATTGGTTCAGTCAATTGATATAGTTCTATATCCATTGTGTTTTCTCTATAACCATATGCATTCAGTTGTTAAATGATTCATATTCACATTCAATGAGGCAGTTGCATGATGACTCGGTGCCTCTCTATTCCTGAGTCTGTGTGGAGGAATTAATTCATTTCCAATTGTTCTATTTGCATTCCCTAAATCGGCTGTGTGATGGATTGGGTCTTGGTACCAATTGTTCATGATTCTATGTGAGATAAGTCTTTATGTAATGCCAAACATGCTAGAGTCCTTTGCTTTATTTCATGGAGAATTCAGATTCTTCGATCAGAGTCTGCAAGTTTTAACTGCTCAGGGGATGTGGTGATGGCAAGATTCTTTATTGGAGAATTTGATTTTCCGGGATTCAAGATTAGTTTCATATTTTTCTTCCAAGTCTACATCGTAATTTATATTTCTCACGATGTGGTATGCTCTGAATTGGTTGAAGGAGTTTTCAATTTGCTGAATTCGATGGGCAATCCGTTTTAGTGCCATATTTTTGAAGTCAGTATTCGAATTGAGGGCTTTGATAATTACCATAGAATCTCCAAACACCTGTAGCCTATCAATTCTCTATTCTTTGGTGATCTAATAGCCTTTTAGCAAAGCTAAGGCTTCTGCTAAGTTGTTGTTAGAACAAGTTCCCAATCCCCATCTGAATCTTAATCTTAGCGAACCTCTGGTAAACAATAGAACCCCCCCCTACTCTTGCCACTCCGGGATTTCTTTTAGATGCAACACCAAAATGTAGATTGTCCTTAGTTTGCTTGTTCCTCCAATCTTGGAAATCAGAATTGAAAAGTCTGATTTTCCATGGCAGTGAATATCGAGATCGAAGATTTAGTTTTTTTCTCGGGCTTGGGGAGATGGTTCCGATCCAATTCAATTCATTTGTGGTGATATTTGTGTCCCCCCTAAGGTTGGAGGAATTCAGTTATTCTATAAGCAAGCCCTTGGATTTCCCAGTGACTTGTAGGGGGGTGTAATGGGTTTCGTGAAAAATGGCTTTGTTCCTGGCAATCCAAATTTTCCAGCAGGTGAATTTGGGAAGGGTAGAGGGGGAGAGGATAAATGGATTTCCACTCTTTGAATAGGCAGGTGGTGGTATTGAATGATGACATGGTGATATTAAGTTCATGAAGCATATGGTTCCAAACAATTTTTGAAAAATGGCAGTCCAGGAATAGATGATCTAAAGTTTCAGAATTCTTGCAGCATAGAGGGCACCAATGTGGCTCGATGATACCTCTTTTGATTAGGTTGTATCTGGTAAGAACCTTCTGGTGAATAATTGTCCAGATGAAGAATTTTATTTTGGTAAGTCCAAATGGATTCAAAACTGATTTCCGTAAACTTTTTCTTGAGTCTTCATGATTTTGGAGAGCGTTTAAGCCTAGGACTATAGTGTAATTTCCTTTTGGACCCCATCCATGTTCATCATTATCTTGGAGATGAGTAGGAGCACAACCATTTAATTTCTCAATGAGAAGACATCTAGAGGATTCAAGATTGGATGGAATTGATATGTTTTTCCAACTCTTCCATGTGTCGAGAGTGTCCCAGAAACTGAAGTCGTTCAAATTTCTCATTCCATGCTGCGTGAGCCATTGAACTATGTCATTGAGCTCTTGGATATCTTGTAACGGTTTATTTCCCATTATTTTATCAGTGAATACATTAATTTTTCTTCCATGGGTTGGCAGGAACGTGGGGAGTGATCATCGACTCGATGGGGAATAAGCAGAAAGAGTTTGCTTGGGGAATTGGACGGAAAACCAATAATGGCGCTGAATGGCTTGGTCTAATTAAAGGGATTGAGATCGCCATCTTGCTGGGCATAAAGAAGCTGACGGTCCTAGGAGACTCTTTAATAATCATTCGAGACACTAGAAGTATTGTGGGAAAGTGGAAAAGCCCATCCTAAAAAATGCATCATCTCCTGCTATGTATCAACAAAGAACTCCACCAGCTCAAATTCTTCCATATTCTGAGAAATCTTAACAGGAAAGTCGATGAAATGGAAAATATTGGAGTTGGACTCCCCTATGGCGCCATAAGACACAATAATGAGGCATTGGAAAATGCATGGGTTCCCTAGGACAAGGCATGACTCTTGTAACTGGGATAAATCCCCTACTCACTGGAATTATAACTATGAAGACTGTGGTTTAGGCATGCCTAAATTAAAAAACATTTGGAATGTTCCCCTTGGAAATTCAACGGCACCCAAGCTCCTCGATTTGGCCATTCGCATGCATGAATTAATAGTCCCCCCACTACGTGACAGTTGGACGGTGTATGGGAAGCATCAGGAGGGTTATCTATGCAGTCGGATGCCCTCACACTCTCATTTCTCTGTTGGCCTTCGAGATCTGCCTGTTCTCTTGCTTTGTCTCTGTGTTTCTAGGATTATGGACCGCTATGGTTTAGCTTGTGTGCAGGGTGGTGGTGAATTTTTCCATGGCGTTGGGTGCCCACATGGCGGAGGGAACGGTATGATGAAGTGTGAGAGGTGTGGCTTGATGGGGAGAGGTCCCAAAGGAGGGTGCAGCTGGGGTCTGTAGTCAGACGACTCGCTTGGTGACTCTGTGGATTTGGAAAACCAAAGGATTGGATATTGCAGGTTGAGAAAATGTAGGCATGGAAGGGTAGGGAATGCCCACGGCAAAGAGGAAAACAACAGTAGCCCTGATTCTGATGAGGAAATTCTCGACCGTCTTCAAGAACTAGAAATGCAGGTTAGAATGATAAGAAGTGAGAATTTGGAGTGCAAAAATGTCCTTCTTCGCCGATACAATCTGGTATCCACCAACCACATTGAGGTCAGAGCCCAAAAGTCTAACCTGGTTGAGAAAATTGAGCATTTGGAGGATTCTCTGGGTTTAGTCTTCTCTCGCAAGGTGCAGAAGAACGAAGTCATTAGAAGATAATTAGAAGAAATCAACAGGAAAATGGTGAAATTGCAGAAGTTTATGGCCAATGTAGGAAATGTCATGGATCTTAGTGCAGAGAAGAACGGGGCAACAGAACCTACTGGTGTTGCCATGGACATTAGCCTCAAGTAGTTGGTTTCTAGTTCGGGTCACGGGTTGGCCTTCTTAGTTTATTTTTGTTTTAATGCTATCTCGAAATATGTTTAAGAACTTTGTAATTAATAATCTAGGCTTTAGTTGCAGTTCTGGAAACTTGGTTTATTTATCCAGTTTTGTATAAGGAAGCACATACGCAATGTTCTATTCCTGCTTACTACTTTAAGGACAATTCGTAAGATATTAGAGTTTCCATAGGAATGGTAGGTACAATGAATTTTATTAGCCTGAACTTGATGAATTGGGAGTGATGGCTGTCTTCCACTCATGGGAGCAATCTTCTATGTTTTTGGCTATGTGCTCTGTCTTTTAATATAATCAAAATCTAGTTGTTTCTATTAAAAAAAAATACATTAATTTTTCTTCAATCTCCAGGAACCCAATAGAGATCTTGAGAGAACAATCCCCATGCATCTTTGCATTGTTAAATTTTGAGCATTAATTCACAATACTCTAGGATCTTTATTGAGAGAACAACATGTATAGTATATCAATGCATATCAATCATAACAAGCATGTCAATCATCACAAGAATCAAAAGCATGAGAGACAATAGACACACAGAGTTTCCGTGGGGAAAACCCTAAGGTGAAAAACCCCACAACTTCCTCAGAGATAGATAGAGCAATAGCTCAACAAAAGTACAACCAAAATACAAGAGATAGACTCCTCCTAGCAACTGAACCTCCTCCTCACAAGTGCGCCACTTTTCGAGTGAAGGAAGAATGAGTTTTTGAGTGATCCAAATAGAGATCTCCCAATCTCTATTTATATTTGTTCTGTTTTCCCAATAACCTTATGGGGACGACTTGTCTAGCTAGGTACATAAACCATGTATTACATAAATCAGGGCCGACCCCACACATGGTGGTCTAATAACCCATCGGCAAGTTAACACACTTGCGACACTTGTCAATACACATGACGACACTTCCGTATAGAGGAATGACACATCTCTATAGGAGTACAATAATATATAAATGAAACACATGGATTAAATACATTCCGAAGTTACATATACATCAACACTCCCTCTTAACTAGGAAGGTATTTCTCGACACAGATCTGCTAGCACAAGTCTTCTTCTCTGGATCATTGTCATCGATGCATTGTCATCATCATCGTCACTGCTGCTGCTATATCAACCAATCTCTGAATCTACTCGTCATAAGAAGTTCTACAGAGCTAGTCCTTTTTCATACTAGATGTAGGCCCACCACTTGCAGGTCTTCATCACTGGCCATACTATGGAATCCTTAGCACTTATTATGTGCGTCACAAAACCTCGCAAGAGCATCCCAGGCTTTTACGAGCACACGGCTCTACCCATAGGATCTCCCAGGGCCATATTATATGTGACCTCACCACAAAACCTTGCAAGAGCATCCCAAGATGTTACGAGCACACAACTCTACCTATAGGATCTCCCAGGGCCAAATTATATGTGGTCATGGCAAAAACTTGCAAGAGCATCCCATGACCTGTTACGGGAACACATCCCAACCTATCGGATCTCCCTGGGACATATTATATGCCATAGGACAAAACCTAGAAAGAGCATCTGCCAGATATCCCAGGGCCAAATTATATGCCATAGGAAAAACCTCGAAAGACTATCTACAGATCTCCTAGGGCCAAATTATATGTCCTCCCAAAGCAAAACCTCGAAATAGCATTTGCCAGATATCCTAGGGCCATATTACATGCCATAGGAAAAACCTCAAAAGACTATCTGCAAATCTCCTAGGGCCAAATTATATGCTTATCTGCACAACCTGTTCCATGGCCATAGAGTATCAACCTGATACTCACCATACATCATCCTGATGTACACATGATCATCCTGATCATCATCACTGCATCGTCCTAATGCATGTCATATGGAGCAACATCCTGAAGCTCATCATCCATGATCATCCTGATCATACAATGCATCTACCTGATGCATACCGAGTATCTACCTGATACATATCATCATACATGATCCACCTGATCATACAATGTATCCACCTGATACATACATAGATACATGATCCACACAATGTATCCCCCTGATATATATCAACATACATGATCTACCTGATCATACATAGTATCCACCTGATACATATACAAATACATGGTCCAAGCATCCAACATGATGCATATACAAATACATATAAATGATCCAACTAATCATATCCAACATCCAACATGATGCGTACATACATATACATATAAATGATCCAATTGATCATATCTAGCATCCAACATGATGCGTACATACATATAAATGATCCAACTGGTCATATCAAACATCCAACATGATGCGTACATACATATATAGAGCAGTAACTGGAGCATTGTCCTGATGCTCATCATCCAGCGCTTACATTCACAGCCATGTGAAGGATCCTCCTTCCAACATGCTTGGAATGGATTATGCAAATGTGTCCATCACTTCTTCCTCGAAGTGTCATCAATATGAAGAACACCAAGCCTCTCTCTAAAGTGCTCGAACTTCACTCTGGCCAGTGGTTTCGTCAGCACATATGCAATTTGCTCGTCCGTCGCAACATACAGGAGCTTCACTACTCCTCTCTGCACCATATCCCTGATATAGTGATATTTGATCTCTATGTGTTTCGACCTTTCGTGAAACACTAGGTTCTCAAACAGCTTCACACAACTCTGGTTATCACAGAAGATACCAGTAGCATCCAACAGGAGATCAAATAACTCAAACAGTAGCTTCCGAAGCCATACTGCCTCACAATTAGCTAAACAGGCTACAACATACTCTGCCTTGGCTGTACTCAGTGCTATGCAGGACTGCTTCCTTCTAAACCAAGAGATCACACCTGATCCCATACTGAAGCATCACCCAGATGTGCTCTTCCTATCTGCAACACTGCCTACCCAATCTGAATCAACATAACCCTGTACGTAAACTTTTGATTCTCTTCATACTTCAGCCCATAATCAACTGTACCCTTCAGGTACCTCAGAATATGCTTTACAACCACCAGGTGAACACTCCTCGGATCCGTCAGGAACTGGATCAATGTGTTCACCACAAAGCAAAAATCTGGTCTCGTGTTCGTCAGGTACATCAAGGACCCAATCATTTGATGATACATAGAGACATCAACCGGCTCAGATGAAGCATCATACAGAAGCTTCAGATTCGATTCCATAGGTGTGGCCATGGCCTTGCAATCCATCATCCTGAACCTCTTCAGGATATCTACAGTATATTTCCCTTGTCCAAGGAAGATCCCATCTGCACTCTGCCACACCTCCATACCTAGAAAATAGTGCATCATCCCCAAGTCCTTCATATCGAACTCGAAAGCAAGCTTCCTCTTTGTATTAGCAATCAATCTGTCATCTCCTGTTACAAATAGGTCATCTACATACAGGAGTAGAATCACAGGATTTCCTTCCTCAACTTTGTAGTAAAGGTTGGAATCCGCTTTACTCTTGGTAAATCCCAAACTAGATAGGAAACTGTTCATCCTACCATACCAAGTTCTGGGAGCTTGCTTCAAGCCATACAAGGCTTTCTTCAATCTGCACACATGTGACTCCCTGTCATATGTTTCAAAACCGAGTGGCTGCTCCACATACACTTCCTCTTCGACTACACCATTCAAGAAGGCAGTCTTGACATCTATCTAGTGTATCTTCCATTTCATCGCTACAGCCAGAGAAGGTACTGATCTGATGGAAGTGTACCTGGCTACAGGAGCAAAAGTTTCTTCATAGTCTATCCCCTCTTTCTGGGAGAAGCCACAAGCTACAAATCTCACTTTGTATTTCTCTATGCTACCATCTGCAACATGCTTGAACTTATAGATCCATTTGGAAGTCACAACAGACTTCCATTCAGGTCTTGGGACAACATCCCAAACATCGTTCTTCATTATTGATTGGTATTCCTTGATCATGGAATCCTTCCATTCTTTCTTTTCCGCTACTTCTTCATAACTGGAAGGTTCTTTGTTTATAATGTCACAGAGTAAAGCAACATAGCTGGTATGTGATCTGGTTCTCTTCTTTGCTCTGTGTTCTTCTTCTGGAATACCATATCTTTCCTCATCTTGAATGATCTCTCTAGCCCATGTAGGTTTTCTCTTGTGAGAGTTATTCTCACGAGGTGGATCTACAGGTTGTTGCGGATCTTCAATTTCACGATCAACATCTAGAATTTCCTCAGTCATGGTAGTGTCTTGAAATCTAGTTTCCTTAGGTTCTTCATAATCTTCGACAGGTGTCTTTCTTGATTTGATGAATGCTGAGATTTCATCAAATGTCACATCCCTGCTGACATCAATCTTCTTGAACCCTAGAAAGTATATTCTGTAAGACTTCAAGCTTTCACTATAACCCACAAAGATAACCTTCTTTCCTGAAGGATCTAGCTTGGTCCTCTTTTCCTTTGGGACATGAGTGTATACTGGACAACCAAATATTCTGAGATGGTTGACTTCAGGTTTCTTACCAAAGAAGACCTCTTCTGGTGTCTTATTTTCCAATATCTTGTGGGGTGTTTTGTTATGCACATATATAGTTGTTCTCGCTGCTTCTTCCCATAGATGCATAGGTAGATCCTGGTCATGCAGCATTGCCCTTGCTGCTTCCATGATTGTTCTATTCTTTATTTCTGCAACTCCATTCTGTTGTGGATTGTAAGGAGTAGTCAACTCCCTCTTAATCCCTGAATCACTGCATAGCTTCTTGAAGTCACCTGAGGTGAATTCTTCACCATTGTCGGATCTGAATGTTTTGATCTTCTTATCAGTTTGGTTCTCCATCAAGGTTTTGAATTCCTTGAACTTATCAAATACTTCATCTTTGTTCTTCAAGAAGTAAACCCAAGTCTTCCTGGAGAAGTCATCAATCAAAGAGACATAGTAAACATACCCACTCAAAGAACTGGATGACATAGGACCGCATACATCGGAGTGGATGATTTCCAAGATACCTTTTTCCTTGCTTTCACTGCTTGAAAATTCCTTCTTAATGTTCTTTCCTTTTGCACATCCTTTGCAAACACCTTCATGCTTGGTCTTAATTTCAGGAAGACCTTCTACAACCTTACTTACAATTGGTAATGCTCTGTAGTGCATATGTGTAAGTCTTCTATGCCAAAGCTCACTTGGCTCCATGGAATCATGTACCATGGCATGTTCAGGTTGTCCCTTCAATTTATACAATCCTCCCTCTTGCTCTCCAATCACCACTGCATCATCAATAGTTTTACCCTTTGGCCACATCGGCCACATCAGAACTTGGCCATCTACAAATGCAACCCTCATGCCTTTTGCATCCAATGCAGAGATGGAGAGAAGATTCTTCTTGAGCCCAGGTACATAAATACTTTCCAAAATCTAGGTTGTAGGAGGCTTCACCACTTACTTTGATAGGGTATTGATAATCATCCCCAAGTTTCACCTTATGGGGTGACTCATGTTCAGATAGATTTATGAAAGATTCTTTAAACCCAATCATGTGTTTGGAAGCCCCACTGTCAATTAACCAATCATTACAACCATGAGAGATAGCACCTGTGAGAGCAGAGATTAGAACATACTCTTCTTCACTTGATGAATCATCATCACTTTCTTCCCTAGCCTTCTTCTTTGGAGGTTCATCATCCTCGATAGCATGAGCATGGTACCTTCTTTTGTTTCCCTTCTTCTTCTTGTTGAGGTTGTTGTTGTTATCCCTTTTGTTCTTGGGACAATCTGAAGCAAGGTGACCTTTCTCATTGCAGGTAAAACATCTTTGTGATAGGATCTCTTGTAGTGAGACTGCTCCTTCTTGTGCTTACTTCTTTTGGTGTGAGCTGTGAGAGCTTGATCTTCACCTCCCATCTTTTCTTCTCGAGCTACAAGCCTAGCTTCTTCTTGAGAGCATTCTTCCTACAGTTTACTAAAAGAGATCAATTTCTTTCTTGCATAGATTCCTTGAATAAAGGAGTCCCATGACCTCGGTAGGTCATTCAAAGTGGTCATAACAACTTCACCATTTTCCACTACTTCATCCACAGCTTCAAGTTGTTCCTTGATCTGAGAGACCTTGGAGAAGATTGAATGGTCTCTCCATTCAACATATTGACCCCTTTCAATTGATTTCGTAGAGTCATCTTCCAATTTATGTTCTTTCCTTCAAATAACTTGGTTAGGGAGTCAAACATCTCCTTGGGTGTCTTTAGAGATGACACATGAGGTATGAGATGGTCTTTGATAGAATCAACAATGATTCTCTTTGCCTTAACCAAGTTCTTCTTATGCAATACCTTATCCTCTTCATCCTCTGGGATAGGGACCTCAGAGCTGATGTAGGAGTCCAATTCATTTTCTTCTAGGATTAAACCAATCCTATACTTCCAGGCTCAGAAGTTATCAGTCCCTTCAAGCTTATCCTCAGGCTTGGTGTGGTGAGACATCTTAAAGAGTAATTCAAATTGGATCTAGTCCTGGATTAGGGTTTGTCAAAAAAACCCTAAAAATTCAAAATGTGAATTTCAACTTTCTGAGAGGATAGAAAGATGCACCTTGATGAGTTGATCAGCTTGGTGTAATCATAATTTGATATCTGCAAAGCTTCACCCTTCAGAAATGTCTTTTAGTCTTCTCGGGTTCACTAGGGAGGACCCTGAATTAGGGTTTGAGTTTCTCGGAGATCTACCCAGCCAAAAATCTCGATCCAAAGCTCTAAACTTCGATTTTTGCAAGGAGCTTCCAACTATGTCTTCAGATTCCAGAAATTCCTATTTTTGTGGAAACCCTAATTTTTAGGGCCAAATCTAAAAATGCTCAGAATTGAATTCTAATTGGACATATAGATTCTCCTTGATGAGTAGAGTCAATCTGCTATACTGCTTTTCCAAAACTCTGTGGAGAGAAACCCAATAAACAAGAAACCCTTGGTTTCCGTCACTACACAATGTCTTCTTCTCAGGTTAGCTCTGATACCATGTTAAATTTTGAGCATTAATTCAAAATAATCTAGGATCTTTACTGATAGAACATGTACAGTATATCAATGCATATCAATCATAACAAGCATGTCAATCATCACAAGAATCAAAAGCATGAGAGACAATAGACACACAGAGTTTTCATGGGGAAAACCCTAAGGTGAAAAACCCCACAACTTCCTCAGAGATAGATAGAGCAATATCTCAACCAAATCACAACCAAAATACAAGAGATAGACTCCTCCTCGCAGCTAAACCTGCTCCTCACAAGTGCGCCACTTGCCAAGTGAAGGAAGAATGAGTTTCTGAGTGATCCAAATAGAGATCTCCCGATCTCTATTTATATTTGTTCTGTTTTCCCAATAACCTTATGGGGCCAACCCCACATATGGTGGTCTAATAACCCATCGACAAGTTAACACACTTGCGACACTTGTCAATACACATGACGACACTTCCGTATAGAGGAATGACACATCTCTATAGGAGTACAATAATATATAAATGAAATACATGGATGAAATACATTCCGAAGTTACATATACATCGACATGCATAAGTACCATGCCGAGATTCCTTTGGAGGTGGACCTGCTATCCAGGCATCTCATATTATTACCCGTAAGATATCCATTTCTTAGCAACTAGCTTATGTGATGTTGTCAATTGTGCATAATTCTCCAGAACAATTTTCCTCCCAATTCCAAGTTTTCCTGGAGAGGATCACGTATTTGGAGGCCTCCCAAGAGCTTTGGATGTTTTATAATGCTCCAATTCACTAAATGAATTTTATTCTCATTGTTTTTTCCTCCCATCCAGATGAATTCTCTCAAGAGTTTACTGATTTGTTGAGATACTCCTTTAGGTGCCAACAGGATGGACAATTGGTATATTGGTAGGGTTCATAAGACACATTTCACTAAAATTAGCTTTCCAGATGTTGGAGTATTAAAAAACCCACCTATACCTTTTTAGACTTAGGATAAATTAATTAACCATTTTTTATTAATTTCCTGAGTTTTGACTACGTAAATAGGGCCAGTTTTGTCTTTTAGTGGACCACTTGCCATCTTGAGTCACTGGAGAGCACTTGAGGAAATTCTGGATAAGATTTCATTGGATTCTTTCTGATTTCTTTCCATTTCTGGTTTAGAAGGTGCTTTCCCGATTTAGTTAGCTTTGTCTTGTTTTTTCTGCTTTTTAGTGGAAAAGGAAAAGCTAGTTGACTTAGAAAATTTTTCCACTTGACCAATTCGACCTCCAAATCATATATTCTCTCCTAAATCCATCAAGACATTCTATTTACCTCACTCATGAGCTTCCATACCATTATACTTAGCAAATTCGTGAGCCTCTAGTACAGTTTTGGAAACTACTTTTGCCACCTAGGGGTTTTTTTGCTTTATCTAAGCCTTTTTCTTTTTGTCCTTTCCAAATTGCCTCCATGTCATTCGATTTTCTCCATGGAAGATGTATTATATATTGTTATCATATTGATGAATAAAATACAGAGTGATTTCCACAATTCATCTTCTTTATTCTTCTTCTCTCATTGTCTGAAATATTCCATGTGAAATTGCCTAATGCATCTAGATCTAAGCAATTGAAAATCTCACATGGTATCAGATCTAGATTGATTCAAAACAATTTCCAAGACTGTTTTTTGCAGGTATTTCCATCACTAGGAGCGCATCAGTATGGATAAAAAACAAGCCAACGCTATGACTCTCACTCCCTTCAATTTATTTTACTGGAAGGCACATATGATCATCCAATTTCGGAGCAAAGGATTGTATAGAGTCACTATGGCACTTGAAACTGAGCCAAGAACTGTTGCATTAAAAAAAATGGTTCAATAGGCTTGATGCATCTTATGGGTTACTTTGTCTCTCTGTATCTCCAGATCTTCTATTCCATATTGATTCTCTATCCACTCCAAATCAAGTGTGGACAAAGCTAGAGACTCTCTTTGGAAAACAGGACAAGCTCGGAGGTCATTTATTGGAGATTGAGTTGATCTCACTTATTCCAAGTAATTTAGATTCAATGAAAGAGTTCATCTCAAAATTCAAGAACTTGGTGCTTCAACTCAAGAAATGTGGCATAGATAAGAAGGATGAACAATTAATCCTTACCATCATGTCAAAACTAAGCTCTGAATACTCAGTATTTGTGTCTAATTTTCATACCACGAGACTTGCAGTTCCCAATTGCAAGATGCCAAGCTTGGATGCATTCATTGATTCGCTCACTAAGGAGAAGGACAAGCTGGCCCAAATGAGGGATCTAAAACCCTCCAATGACTTTGCAATTGATCCTCATGGATCAAAGAGTTTCAATAATGACAAATCCAAACAAAACATGTTGTTAGATGAAGAGGATTCTGATGAAGATTCCAAATCCAAGAAGATGAAGAAGGAGTAGCCCAAGTGTTCTTATTACTGCAAAGGTACTCATCCTGATAAATCTTGTTTCAAAAATAAATTGGACATCATGGCCAAGATTCTTGAAGAGCATAACATAGATGTTCCTGACTTTGCAAGAAAAGAACAAGGCAAGCTTGTTGTAGAACAAGAACACTGTTTCCAAGCCTCTCCCAAAGGTAATCATGCTTATGATTTGAATACTAGAGTGAAAGATAATTATTATGTCTCTGATTTTGATTCAAATTCAGATATACCATAATCAGAAACCTCCACCTCTTCCTTGGTACAATATTTAGTCAATTCACCCAAGTCTACTCTCAAAACTAGTCATTTTTTACTAGCTTCTGACTTGTCTTCTGAAGGGTCTTTCCACCTCCTTTGAAATATTTTAGATTATGATTTTGAAGATGATATACACCTCCCACACCATTTTCCCAACCATTGGATGCACAAAATACCCTACAACCCCCAAGTTCTCCAATTAAGAAACTTCACAATTCCATGTCTTCCTACACTGTGTCACTTGCCTTTGTTTCTCTTATGTCTTTCATATATTTCATTGGTTGGACAACCATGTATTTGGTCATCATTGGACTGATATTCCACACATATGGACCTGACCCCATCACTCATGGTTCAAAATTCAAGTCCTCAACCTCTCCAAGCTCGCTCAACTGTCAGGGTTGATAGTTTTAAACCTTAACATTGCAGTAAAAACTCATACAGATTCTTAATCATTAACAAAAAATACACAATGGCACATGCATAACACAGAGATTTTCACCTGGAAACCCTTAACCGGAAAAAAACCAGCAAAAATTAGAGCCGCACAACTCTTTTCATTATATGTTTTTTTAACCATTTACAATACAATATATGGTATTCGCGGCATCTAAAACCCTAATTCATTTACCCGAAATTAGGTTAGAACTCTAATCCCTTTACCGGGATTAGATAGAATACAATGGGCCGAAACAACAACAATGCAAAAACAACCCACCATGGGGAGGGGATTGTGGTGTACATGCACCCAGCACATGAAGAGATATAACACACCCACCAAGGGTGACCTACTTTTTCACACTTTTTTCTACTGAAACTCTGGTTAATCATGGAGACTCCAATTCTTTATTGTTTTCTTCTACATATGACTCAAATTATGATATTTCATAGCTGCATGATCTCCTATACAATATCATAAAGGTTCTACATCAGTTTGAGAAGAACGTACAAGAACTAGTGCACCACATTACAGCAACAGAAGAAATTGATCCTGTTGAGTTCTTCGATTCTCCTTGGGAAGGAGGTTGCATAGATATTCTTACCATCATTGATTATGTTTTCAGGTATGATTATATGTGTTGCAACAGAAAGAAAAATTCATTTGATGCTCCTCCATCATCATAAGATGAGTTTCATGGAGCCTCTACACATGATTCTTTCCTACACCACATTGATGCACTGATGCATGATCATGGCATCCACAATCTCTTCATCAATTCTGTTACTCAGAAGCAGCCCATTCAGCTCATTCAACTCCTCCAAATGAGCAACAAGACAATATGAATACATCCAAGCATGTCCATTTTTTAGGGAGGGTTTTATTCCCATGAGGTTTTCCATGTTTCCTTGTTTTACATGACTAGTTATTTTTATATTGGGGTGACCATAAGCCTTGTTGCTTGGGCCCTATATTTATGATATTTGTTTGATTTCCATCACATAAATTCAGGCTTAAGGGGGGGTGTTGGAGTATTAAAAAACCCACCTATACCTTTTTATACTTAGGATAAATTAATTAATCATTTATGATTAATTTCCTAAGTTTTGACTAGGTAAATAGGGCCAATTTTGTCTTGTAGTGGACCACTTGCCATCCTGAGTCACTAGGGTTCACTTGGGGAAATTCTGGATAAGATTTCATTGGATTCGGTCTGATTTCTTTCCATTTCTGGTTTAGAAAGTGCTTTCTTGATTTAGCTAGCTTTGTCTTGTTTTTCTGCTTTCTAGTGGAAAAGGTAAAGCTAGTTGACTTATAAAAATTTTCCACTTGACCAATTCAACCTCCACATCATATCTTCTCTCCTAAAGCCATCAATACATTCTATTTATCTCACTCATGAGCTTCCATACCATACTTAAAAAATTCATGAGCCTCTAGTACAGTTTTGGAAACTGCTTTTGCCACCTAAGGGTTTTTTTACTATGTGAAATTTATCAAGCTCTCAAACATACAGTTTTTATTGTGTGAAAATTATCAAGCTCTCAAACATACAAAATGCCAAATCATTCTATCCACAAAATAAAAAAAATTCAAATCATTCTTAGCACCTATTTATCAATCATAACTAAACAATGAAACATTTCCCTTAGTTATTTTGTCAAGCAATAGTCATCTAAGAAAATCCAAAACATTTATTCACATATTTTTCCAACTAAATGATTATACATAACAATCATTTGCTCATCATCATCTATAGTATTTTCATAGAAAGTCCTCATAAAAATAATGAAATTGTTGTAATCAATAATCTACAATATTTTATTCATAAACAAAAAGTAGATAGAGTACAACTCGAGTGAGCCTAAAGGTTAAGAACATCTGTTTCCTCCTAGGAGGTCACAAGTTCAAACATGGAGGGGGGTAGGGTATGTAGATCTCCGTAAAATTTAGCGTTCAAATGGTTGCATAGAGGGGGTCCCTTGTACCACAAAGAAGGGGGTCTCATACACCAAATTTTTGTTTGGCTTGGTCGTTACCTTAAAATTAGATTATTATTATTATTATTATATTATTATACTTTCAAGATGAATCTATAAGGAAAATGACAATGGGGGTGGATAATTTCCTCCCAATCATGGGATATTCCACTATAGAATGCCACCCTCATGCCAGGCTATAAACCCAACAGAGAAAAGAAGATTTCCAATGTTTCTAAAACCCCTCTTCTTTTCACTAAAGGCTTTTGAGATACTAACCAAGCAAGTCACTGTGGGTTCCTCATTCAATATCTCAACTCCATACAACACAATATGTCATCCCTTATTTTATCTTTATTCCATTGAGCATGCCCTTTGTCTTCGTGGTCTTCATTATGGCCAATATAGTTCCAAAACACTACCTAGTTCCAAATTTCATTTCCAACACTATGAAGCTTCTTGGACAAGTATTTTATGGTTCTTTAAACAACCTAACAAGATGACAACCTTCAAATATTTGAAATGGTATTTAGCTTATTTCCAGTGGTGTCTAATATAACCCAACAACCTTTCTTTCATCTCTCCTTAGTTCATATGGGAGTTGGGTTGAATTTTCTTTGTCCAAACTCTTCTTTTGTCTCCAAGAACCCTCTTTTTTACCAAGCTCTTCTATCCTTTTTTACATTTCCATCCATGAATGGAATGAATGAGTGTGAGGAAAGAGAATTTTCTCGAGCCCTTTCTTGGTTTCCCAAAGGCATGAGGTAGTTAGTACAAAATATGATCTTGGGACTTTTAGCATATGATTCCTAAGTTCTCATATTCATATCTTCCATAATTTCAATTAACTAAGCTCTCAATTTAAGTTAAGCACAAACTAAAGGATAAATGGAAATAACACAATCAAGTGAAGTAAGTTTATGGATAAGGTAAAACATCATCATAAGGTGTAGGTCATTCCTCCATTAGAGCCATTAATTTTCCCTCTAGTGGACTCATGTTCCCATCGATGTCCTCCCAATAAGTGATCCTTCGAACCTTTTCATCAATATTGTAGTGGTCATGTTTGTCAATATTCAAAATCACCATGGCAACTACCTTATGATTTCAAATAACGCACACCAATTATAAGTATTATTGCAACATAAACATGATCACATAACACATACTAATTATAAGTATTATTGCAACATAAACATGATCATGTTCAAAGAATTGAGATTAAGGTACTGCATTCTATTAATTAATAGCTAAAAAAAAATTATATTACATTTATAATCAATTGCTTCAATATAGTGCCTTTATATAGTTATCTATGTCATATTTAGAGTACTTCTACTTATTTTTTGTTTCTCCCTTGCTTTGGATTATAAATGCTTAAATTCATATAATAACAATGTTCTTCACTTTGCTATTAGTTTTAACATAAGTAATACTTTCAACCATCTCATATTTAACATACTTCGAAACTATTTATGTTTGTTTTTTCATTAACTTTGTACTTAGTTACCTATGTTCATATATTAATAATGTCCTTCATGAAATTTAAACACACTTTCTATATACTTCCTTTAATTGTCTTGGAGGAGACAACACAATTGATTAGGTGGCACAATGTTTTTGAAGCCACCAAGGTTATGGCTTCAAGTTGAAAAAAATACTTCCTTTACAAACATATTTACTTTTTAAAACACATATAGTAAATAACCTACATAGACCATAACACAAATGCATTACTTTACAAACTTTTTACATGCTCTTTTAATATCCCTAACACAAATATTTTTCCATTACTATATGAAACCTCCTTCCATGTTTTTCTTATATTTTAAACACAATGCAAATACCTCCATTAATGATGGATCTAGTTTCATCCCTTTCAATTGCAAGTAACTAGAATGGAGTTAAACAAAGGTTTGAGAGTGAGAGAAAGCAATGATTTTTTTTGTTAACTTGATTGAAGCCCAAGTTCGAATCAATAAACTTTGGCAAAACTTTGTGCCAACCACGGTAACAATGACACTCCTGCTAGATAAATTGTTCTCATATACCAAATAAAGACTGGCCCTGCTCCTAGTTTTCACCCTTGCTCAATAAAGTCTCAGTGATGTAATGAAGTTAAAAAAAAAAAAAAAAAAATTACTAATACTCTTATCTCCTCGTAGATCTTCACCTCCATCCAAGTCCATCTCATCCTCCTCGATCTTCAAGGCCACGTCAAAAAGTTGCTCAATAAAGTTTCAGTGATGTAATCAAGTTAAAAAAAAAAACTAACCAATTACTAATACTCTTATCTCCTCCTCCATCCAAGTCCATCTCCTCCTCGTAGATCTTCACCTCCATCCAAGTCCATCTCATCTTCCTAGATCTTCAAGACCACGTCAAAGACATACTTTGAAGAAAACTGCTCCCGTTGAACCCACTTCTCCTTACATTTTGAAAAAATTCTGCTCTGGTTTCCTTCGTGCCGTTGAATTGTAATTACTTAATAGTGTATACAAAAACGTAAAAGCAGGCTCCACCGTCTTCTCATAGTATTCGTTACTTACTTCTCATAGTATTCGTTAGTCTCTCTGTCTAACTCTATGCATGGATGACACGACTTCAGAGTTTCACGCGACATATGTCCAGAGCGGCGTCTACTCTCATATAGCGAGAGACGTGTCAATCTCACGCGCTCTTCTCTGTGATATTTATAAGGGACCCTGTCTGTCATTCTTTTCAACGCAATCTACCCTATCAGATCATTGCATACTTTTCATTACTGCTGAAGAAGTCCATATATCGATCTTGTTATTCAGAAAGATGGCCGATCAGTACAAGCAATATGGGCAGGAGAAGGCTGGACAAGCTCAACAAACAACTCAAGTAACCATTTTTATTATTTCTACTCCCATTCTCTTTAGTACTCTCTACTTTTTTAAAAACTGCTGTTGCTTTGCTTTGATTGATGGTATTGTATATATTTTGTTTTGGGCAGGGGATGATGGGGACTGCTCAAGAGAAGAGTGGTCAGATGAACAATATGACTCAGCAGAAAGCTTCTCAGGCGACTGACGCGACCAAGGGAATGGGTCAGTCCGCCATGGGTACAGCTCAGGGAATGGGTCAGTCCACCATGGGTACAGCTCAGGGAATGGGTCAGTCCGCCATGGGTACAGCTCAACAAGGGAAGGAACAAACTGGCTCTTTCTTCCAACAGGTTGGTGATAATTTGATGAGAAAATATTGTATTGTCGGATCTTGAGATCTGATTCAACAGATTAAACTATTGAATTTGAAAGGTTCCGTTAGCTTTGAATGTGTTGAAATTAGTTAAGTTTGGATGATGTTAATGCAGGCAGGGGAGAAGGCGAAGGGTGCTACGCAGAGTGTAATGGAGGCTGTGAAGAGCCCCTTTGGTCGTAGCGAGCAGAACAAGTGATCACGAGTGCCATGCATTAAAGACAAATTGTAATAATTTTCCCAGTTCTTAAATGATGAATAAATATTTGATGCTCTATTGATACAGTGATTGATAATAATGACAAGCAGACGAATCAGAATCTAAGAGAAGACTGGAATAATGCATTCAGGGTTTATATATGTTTACCAATACAAAGCTTTATAGATGTTTTGTGTAGTTTATCCAGTAGGATCTATTGTTTTGAAAGTTCATTTGTTTATTCATTTTCGTTATTATTTATATTCCATAACAGTAAGCGTTAAATAATTATCTTTATGACAATTACAATTTACTTGGTTCCATGACTTCACAAAAATGCTGATTCTATGATAATCTCCGTAAAAATTTGCTACTGATTCAGTTGAGTTTCACAGTTGTCCGCAAATAAGTCTGGTAAGTGATTCATTAGCATCTAAAAGTACTACTTCATTTGGGTTTATGTGTACTACTTCATTTAGCATCAATTAACAACATTTCATTAATTGTCCAGTTCGACAGAATTCACGACCCAACATTTCATTAATTGTCTGGGTTTATGTGTACTTCGATATGTATTGCTTTAATTTTCTGAGATTTTCAGCCTACATTGCAATGGCAATTGCAATTTTAACTGTTAATAATCAATTAATAACATTTCATTAATTGTCCAACTCGATAGAATTCACGACCCAACATTTCATTAATTGTCTGAGAGAGAGATGGATGTGGAAGGGACTCTACAGAATTCACGACCCAGAGGAATTGATAATGGCCACTAGATCTGATGGGGAGAGAATTAGCAAGCCAATCTCTGAATTGATAATGGCCACTAGATCTGATGGGGAGAGAATTAGCAACCAGATCGCTAGATTGCCAAAATTGCAATATGAACATTCCAAATTGTGATTTTGGCAAGGTTAAAACTATCCAGATGCTAGATTGCCAAAATTGCAATATGAACATTCCAAATTGTGATTTTGGCAAGGTTAAAACTCTCCAGAGCGCCAGATTGCGGAAATCGCAATAGGAACACTCCAAATTGCGATTTTGGCAAGGATTATCAAAATTGTGGTAAGGATTATCAAAATTGCAATGAAATTGCAATATGAACACTCCAAATTAAGATTTTGGCAAGGATTATCAAAATTGCTTGCGATTTTGGTAAGGATTATCAAAATTGCAATGAAATTGCAATATGAACACTCCAAATTAAGATTTTGACCAGAATTGCTCTGCCCCGGGGGATTTAGTTAACCCTTATATAGCTCCCACAGCGCAAGGGTGACTAAGTCCGAAGACACATAAAGCGCTGCCTTTTTTCTTTGGTTTACTACTCTATAACTGAACTTTTAATATAATTCAATTCAAAGAACAAACATGCAGATATAATGAGCTTTCTAAGAAGATTTAAGGGCACACAGCACTCTCCTTTTGTTTATTTTGTATATGAAGTTTTAATACGATTCAAAACCGGTAAATTGTAAAAAATCAATATATGGAATTCAAAACCGGTAAATTGTGTAATGCAAATACACAAAGCACTTTCTTTTTCTTTGTGTTGCCCATATAGATACACAAAGCACTTTCTTTTTCTGTGTGTTGCCCATAAAGATTTAAAGATTTAATAGAATTGTATTGCAAGACAATTTAATATATTGCAAGAATCATTAAAAAAACGGATTGCATTCATCAGCTCATTTGTTTAATATATTGCAAGAATCATTCAAAAAAACGGATTGCATTCATCAGCTCATTTGTTGTGCACATTCATCATCTCAGCTCATTTTTACATCGCATATTGGTCCACTGATGAAACAGATAATATAACACAAAATGCTACACAACACTGATAGAAACTATGATTTCAGCTCAAAACATACAGGTCATGTCATTACCATTCATCAAATTTGTATTTATACAAAATTGTAAACCATGATTTCAGCTGAAACCTACCAGCTATGTCATTACCATTTACCAAATTTGTATTTACATCACGTTCTTCAAAGTTTTATATAAACTGTGAAAATGCTACTTATGTACCCATTTACACAGGCATCACCCTTTTTGACATTTTCACACTCTTCTTCATTAATACTCATCACCTTTTTTTTTTACAGTTTCACTCTTCTTTAATATTCTATAATTTTTTGACATTTTCATATTCATTATTTAATGTTTTATAACTTTTTTGACATTCTCATTAATGTTTTATAAATTGAGCAAATATCTCATCACCCTTTTTGACATTTTCACACTTCTTCTTATGTTCTATAACGATTTTGACATTCACACTCTCATTAATATTATATAAACTGCAAATGTATCATCACCCTTTTTGACATTTTCACTCTTCTTTATTAATGTTCTATAACCTTCATGACATTTTCATTCTTCTTCATCTTCTTCATTAATGTTCTATAACGTTTTTGACATTTTCACTCTTCTTCATTAATGTTCTATAGATTGAGCAAATGTTGCTTAGCACTCACTCTAGAAGCAGCCTTAGGTCTTGTGGTTACTTATGATACTCATTTACACACTAATCATCCTTTTTGACATCTTCACACTCTTCTTCATTAGTAACACGAGCTTATGCTTATTCTTAGAAGTTGTACACTCTTCTTCAATACTAACATGATCTTATTCATATTCTTAATTCATAATGGTTGTGAGATGGTGTATAAGAGATTGTATATTCACAATGTGTAACGTCCCGTTTATGACAAGATGGGAATTAATCAATTTATGACAAGTTAGGAATTAATCAATGACTCATGACTGATGTCACTCTAGGATAAACATCATACTTTTAGTCATGAAGCTAAGGTATCAATGACAAGGGGGTCACTTAAGTGACATGCGAGACTAACAACATGCATAATTAAAATTGCATGTAGGCTTAATTAAAGTTGCATGCGGCATGAAAATGTCAAAACACGAGTAATAAAAGAAGAAAAGGGAAATTGCTTGGCATCCATTATTATTATTCATTGTTGAGGTTTGGATATTCTTGAGGTTTGGATTTGAGAGCTCGGTGAGCCTATTGAGTGTTGAGCATGCATAATTAAAATTGCATGTAGGCTTAATTAAAGTTACGTGCGGCATGTAAATGTCAAAAAGAGTAAAAAAAGAGTGATAAAAGAAGAAAAGGAAATTGCTTGGCATCCATTATTATTATTCATTGTTGAGGTTTGGATTTGAGAGCTCGGTGAGCCTATTGGGTGCTGAGGATGGAGACGCTTGATAAGTATTGGTTTCGATGACGAACCATCCTAGCCAAGTTCAAGGATAGATCATCCAGATCTATAATTGTGTGCTTCATTGCGACGGAATTCGTTGTGTTTTTGGGCAGAGTTAGAAATTCTTTCTAGTTGGGCGACTTGTTTCCTGGTGGACTGTTATTGAAGGGATTATTTGCTAAAGAGGAGTGTTTCTCCCATTTGGAAGTATGAGTACAATGGGGGCACATTCATAAAGGAGGATTGACTTTCTAATCATGGGCCATAACAAATATTTCAGGTTGCAATCTATGTTATAAAGAAGGCATTGAAAGGTTTGATTAATGAGGGGCGCATCTTTCCACTAAAGGAGCTTCATATTCTTGCTTCAAGTATGCGTGGGCATTGTTGAGAGCGTAGAACTCTTGGGAAACTCTACACAAGGGGCAACGATCTCTTATCTATATTGGCATTTCTATCACAGTGGCGTCATCCCTTCATTCTAGTTGCAATCTAGCTATTTGGAGACGATATCTATCTCTGGAGAAGTCGTGGGCATATTCATAGCCATATCCAAGTGTAAAGGAAGCGATCTACTCATCTAGCAACTCTCTTCTCGTATGGGAAACGAATTCACATTTTTAGCAATGACCCCTTATCTTGTGAAGGGGAGAAGGTAGAGTAGGAATAAAACACAAAATAAACAACAAAGAAAATAGAGATAACTGCTGCAAAGTTTATATTCCAAACATTACTCACAAAATAGAGCTACTGCTCTTTCCATAGATTCAAAACTCCTTTAATCCTTGTTACAACAATTACATGAAAAACACATAAAACTTGCTGCTATAGAAGCTACAACAAAATAGACATGAAATCACAAAACCAAAGGAAGAATACTCTGTCTTCTACATTTAGCCAACACCGTGTCTTATTTTCATCAGTCTATCGCTATATGTTATAACAGTGAGCAATACATCCATTCTTAAAAAAAATATATAAAATCTAGAGATTTCTTCCATCTACTGTTAGAGAAAGTAAAAGAGATTATGACAAAAAATAAATTTTACTGCTCTTTGGTACTGATCTGTGACGTGAAGAGAAGGTTGATTAAGACTTTGCCGCTGCAGAGAGGCAGGACTAAGCACATGGAAAATTAATTGAGGTACAGAGGAGTGGAGTGAATGTGATAGGTGGGTAGTCGGGATTAATTTCAACACTCCCCCTTAATCACAACTACTGGTATCTATGATGCCCAAGTTGTCTCTTTGATGCACGAAACTTTTCTTTCCTAATAGCTTTGTAAAAATATCAGCATATTGTTCTTCATACCTGCAATGTTTCAAAACAAATTCACCATCATTGATTAGTTCCCTTATGGAATGATACCTTGTGTCAATGTGTTTGCTTCTCTTATGAAAAAAGAGTTCTTGGGTAGTACAATTGTTGAGTTGTTGTCACAATAGATTCTAGTTTCTCCTTCTTGTTCATGCCTTAAATGTTTTAACACTCTTCTCATCCAAATGGCTTGACATCTTCCACTGTTGCTACTACATACTCAGCTTCAGCTATGGAAAGAGAAACAATTGATTGTTTCTTAGAGGCCCATGAAATGACTCCCGAGCCCAATTGAAATGCATACCCTGATGTGCTCTTTCTATCATCTAACTTTCTTTCCTAATCACTATCTGTGTATCCTACCAGTTTAAAATCATTTTCTACACTATACAAAATGCCATATCCCTTGGTTCCATTCGCATATCTTAGGAATCTTTTAGCTGACAGCCAATGTGTCTCCTTTGGAGTCTCCATAAACCTTGAAATCAAGCTCACTGCATTCATTATATCAGGTCTTGTTGTAGTCAAATACATTAGACTTCGAAGCATGTTTTTGTATAGGGTTGGATTTACATTGTTGCAACAATCATCCTTACTCAATTTCAAGTCTCTGGTTGTTGGCATGGGAGCAAGCTTACTGTTTTGCATTTTAAACCTCTTCAATATATCAGTTACATACTTTGATTGACAAATAAAAATGCCACTTTTCTTTTGTTGCACCTCTATGCCTAGAAAATATCTTAACAATCCTTAATCTATCATCTCAAATTCATTTTTCATATTCTCTTTGAAATAAACAATGAGAATATCATTCCACAACCACATACATATCATTCCCCGTGAATATTAAATGCACATTTTATTGAATCTATCCACAACCACATACAAGTAATCATGACCTTTCCTAGACATAGGTAACCCTCCCACAAAATCCATAGATGCACTTTCCCATGGATAAGAAAGTACAAGTTCAACTTTGTGGGAACTTATGTACACTAAGTTGAAGAAGACATCTGCTTTTCATCCACAAACCGACAATCAGACTGAAGCAATCAACCGCATAGCGGTACATCTACTTTGAGGATATTGTTCTAAACATCTTAAGCTTTGGGATGAAACAAGCTATATAACTTGACGAGAAATTTATACTAAAAACGAGAATTCTAGCCATAAAAAATCATATTTTTGCATAAAAAACACCAAAAAACAACTTCTAACCAAAAAGTAGTGCTAGCGGTGGTATCACTTTTTTATTCGGGGTTAAAAAAATAGAAATAGACCAAAACAATTGTCATTGCTATTTACAAAATCCTTAAAATCAAGCCCCGAATTGAAAACTAATGCTACGGGTAGCACACTTCTTAAAAAAATGACATTATTATATCATTGTATTTTAATTTAAAATTGTATTTATTAAATCTCTTAGTAACACTATACAAAACTATCACTGAGTTAAACACAAATTATTCAAGAAATTATTTCTTTCCATATAAAATAAAATATTTTATGATATTATTCATAATAAAAGCATCTATTAAACCATAAAACATAGAAATTATGATATTTGAGCGTACGAGGGAGGAAACACAATATCACCCATTTTTGGGGGGGGCTAAAATTACAAATTTATGGAAACGTTGGGTGGCATCATTGTAGTGGAAACCTTAAATCAACCCCCGGATTGAAAAGTGGGCCTCCTAAAATCACTATCTTTCTTATTGGAAGTTAAAATTAAAAAACAATGTAAAAATCCAAAAAGTGAAAATTCAAACAATTAAACTTATTAAAAAACATTCAATAACCAAATTATAAAAAAAAAAAACAATTTTTTTTACAAGCTTACAAGAAAATTTATAAAAAAAAATTGAAAAAATTAATCCAAAAAAAATGGAAAAAAAAATCAAAATAAAGCTCTAATTTCAAAATTAAAAAAATTAACATTTAAAAAAATTAAAAAAATTCAACAAGTCTAAATAAAAAAATTTAAAACACTTCAATTAAAAAAAAACAAATAATTTTTTTTTAAACATCTCAAAATTAAACAAAATCCATAAAAATTTAAAAAAAAACTTAAATAACAAAAATACAAAATAAAAAATGTATTTTAAAAGAACATTTAAAAATAATAAATAAAAAATTTAAATTTTAAAATTTATTAAAAATAAATAAATTAAAAAACAAAAATAAAACCACCACCTTCCCCCATCCCCCTCCCCTCTATCCCCTCTCTCGTCCGCCGATCCCCTCCCCCCTCCATCCTCCACCCTTCCCTCCCCCTCCACCCTCCCTGCGCCCCACTTCCCCTTCCCCCTCCCTACCCCTCACCCCCCCACCATGTTGCCCTCTCCCTCATCCTCCCCCCCTTGCCCTGTGCCCCCTTCCCACCCACCCCCTCACATTAAGGTCGTGATTCTTAGAATCACGCCATCGTGGAGGGGGGGCGCTTGAGCGTAGAAGTGAGCAGATCGGTCGCGGGGTGAGGGGTCGTGGGGTGGGGAGTGGGAGGAGGGAATGGGGAGGCTGGAGGAGGGAGGGGGATGGGAAGAGGGGGTGGTTTTTTATTTATTTATTTAATAAATTTTAAAATTTAAAATTTTAATTTATTGTTTTTAAATTTTTTGTTGTTTTTATTTTTAAATAAAAATTTTAATTTTTAAAATTTAAAATTTGTGTTCAATTTTTTTTTTTAATTTGTGTTTTTTAGTTTAAGTTTTTCAATTTTTTTTAAAGTTTTGTTTTGTTTTTGTTTTTATTTTTGTTTTAAAATATTAAAAATGTTTAGGTTTGTATATAAAAGGATTAAAAAAAAAATTGAAATGTTTTTGTTTTCTATTTCTTTACAAATTTGAGCATAAAAATAATTTTTTTGAGAGAAAAATTTTAAGAAAAAACTCCGAGAATATATATATTTTTCATTTTAACTAGGTTCCAATTTTTATTTTTTTAAATCTATATATTTTCATTATAATTAGTTACTAAATGTACATTTTTTTGTAAAATTTGAAAAAACGCGTTTGCAAATAAAAATTATAGTTTTCTTATGACCAAGAAGATTCAAAAACACAAAAGAATGGCTCAAAATGAAAAATGGAGCTACCAGTATACACACTTTCTGAAACAGAGGTAAAAACAACTACTAAAATTGACCCCCCAAAAAACGAGAACAATGTCGGGTTCTCCTCAAGTTTGATAATATGTTATAAATAGTTGCATTATGTATAGCATGCCTACAACCATGCCATACACTTTTCTACACAAAGGTCCCCATTTGAGACATGTTTTGGATACTTGCCAAAGTCCCCTTTAGACTTTGTTTATGGGAAAGATTATGTAGAAGATGGGCAAGTTGATGCAGACAAGGCCTTGAAGGTCATCCACTAGATCCAATTGGTACACCATGCAGTACGAGAACAATTGGAAAAGACCTAAGACAAGTACAAGAGAAGGCATGATAAGCATCGAGTGGATTATCATTTCCAAGTTGGTGATCAAGTTTGGCTTCATATCAACAAAGAATGACTTAAAGGTGAAGGTAAAAAGTTTAAACCTCTTAGGTATGGGCCCTTCACAATTTTGGACAAAGTTGGTAATAATGCTTTCTGGTTAGATTTTCCTCCATATATATAGATACATTCGATCATGAATGTGGAAAACTTGAAATTGTATGAGCATCCAATGATCATGGATCAAGAGGAGAATGCTCATGTTCCTTCTGTTGATGATTTTGCACACGATTATCTTGATGAGTTGTAGGAAGATACCATTCTTGATAGAAGAGTAAGGACTTCACGAAGAGGAGATGTAGATTATCTTCATTTGGGTCTTAAAGGAATGCATCCAAGAAAACCATAATGGATAGAAACTAGAAAGGTGAGGTAGTTGTACCCTCACCTATTTATTGAATAATTTCATCCTTTTGGTGGTCCAAAAGATTCCAGTGGGGATGTTTCATCCAGAAGGATCTCCCAAATGACCAAAAATCAAGGTATTCAAATTTTGAACAGAATCATGTCATTGCGTAGAGCTCATTGAGAGCTTTCCAACGATGCTCATTTCATCCAAACAGATTCTAGACGTGAAAGATATTACATGTTGAAATTTTGGGAAAATATGTAAAATGCAAAAAAAGAGGGTGCCACATGGCACCACTGAAAGGGTGCTACGTGGACTAAACAGTTGGACCATATAGTGACGTGGTAGCACCCTAAGGTGCCACATGGCAGGTGACTTGGAAGATTGCAAGTTGATGTGATAGTTCGCATGATGGCATGGACCTATCAGCATATGCCACTTGGCAGGATTATTTCCCATATGGTAGGGATGTGGACCAATCAAAGGCCACCATGTGGTGATCTGACTGGCCACTTTCTGGTTTGTTATACCAAAAGCTATGGTGGATAGGGGGATCGAACCCACGACCTCTCGCATAGCAATCCTACACCCTATCATTCCGCCATATATGTGTCTTGTTATGGTTTATGGGAAATATTTTATTTAAGTTTGATTTGGTTGGGAATTTGAAAAAGGGGCAGGCTAAGAACTTAACCCTCAGCCCCATGATATGTATTCTATATATATTCCAACCAACCTAACCAATGGCGAGCCCAATCCAAATTCCACGGAATGGATACAAACCATATGTTATATATGGTAAATTGTTTGCTATATAATATATGTTTGCCACCAGACAAGGATCCCATGGGATTTGACTCTGGGATCTCCATTTACCAAAGCCAATGTGTTACCAATGGGCCAAGGCTCATGATTTGAAAGGGATTTGGCACAATATATTTTTAAGTTTAAATCCAATTTGGTGGCCAAAAAGAGTGTGCCCACGTGGCTTTCCAAAACAACCTTTTTCACTATTTAAAACTGTGGTTCGGAGATTTGCGGAGGTACATAGTGGGCACAGTTTTCGATGTAGGCACAGTTCATGAGGAAGGAATCCGTACAATCTATATAGGAGACCATACAACATAGAAGTCCAGTGTCTCGAACTGTCTGCTAGGGTAGGTCCTAGGAAAACTATAGAGTGTTTATACTCAAATTTATCATTTTTTTCGAGACGGTCGCAATGGTGCAATCTATTTTTGCAGCTGACAGGAAATTTTTTTAGAGTGTCCTCATAATTGATGTAATTTGCAGCATTTGAAGAATGAATAGAAACGATCTCACTGGAGGTGGACCCAGAAACATATTTCTTCACGGATGAACTCCGTTAACAATTGTTTTTTTTTTTTCAGATTATGGTTTGCATCTTTATTATTTGCATTCTTTTTATTTATGTGCTCTCTTTAAAGTTTTCATTTTAAATCCTTTTTCAAGAATTAACTATTGAAACATTCACACATTATTTATGGTTAATTAAAGATCTTGCAAATTCAGATCATTCTATCATCTACATTTCCTGCCAAATCGCTATATGTGTATCCTACCAGTTTCAAATCATTTTCTGCACTATATAAAATGTCATATCCCTTGGTTCCATGTACATACCTTAGGATTCTTTTAGCTGCCAGCCAATGTGTCTCCTTTGGAGTCTCCATGAACCTTGAAATCAAACTCACTGCATACATTATATCAGGTCTTGTTGTCATCAAATACATTAGACTTCCAACCACGCTTTTGTATAGGGTTTGATTTACATTGTTGCAACAATCATCCTTACTCAATTTCAAACCTATGGTTGTTGGTGTGGTTGCAGGATTATTGTTTTGCATCTTAAACTCCTTCAATATATCTGTTACATACTTTGATTGATAGATAAAAATGCCACTTTTCTTTTGTTGAACCTCTATGCCTAGAAAATATCTTAACAATCCTAAATATGTCATCTCAAATTCATTTTTCATAGTCTCTTTGAAATCAACAATGAGACTATTAAATCATCTACATACAAAACAACTACTAAGATCATACCATCACTTTCTTTGATGTAGAGGGTGGAATCACTATCTCTTTTGCTAAAGCCATTGCTCAAAAAATATGTATCAATCCCATTGTACCATGCCCGTGGTGCTTGCTTCAAACCATAAAGTGCCTTTTTCAGCTTATACACTTTGTCTTCTTTCCCTTGAACCTCATATCCAAGTGGATGTTCTATATACAATTCATCTTTTAATACTCCATTTAGGAACACCGATTTCTTGTCCATTTGGTATACCTTCCATTTATGTTGGGTTGCTATTGTTAAGACTTCCCTTATTGTTTCCATTCTTGCAACTAGAGCATATGTTTCATCATAGTCTCATCATGTCTTTTGTTTGTATCCCTTGACAACCAATCTTTCTTTATGTCTTTCAATCTTTCCTTCTACCTTGCATTTGGTCTTATAGACCCACTTTACACCTATGACATATTTTCCTTGTAGAAGTCTCACTAGTTCCCATGTTTCATTCTTTTCTATAGCATCTATTTCTTCATCCCTTGCATTTACCCATTTTTCATCTTTAATAGTGTCTTCAAAATGAATAGGATAATCGACATGTGAATATAATGCAAAAAGAGAATTAAGACATACACTATTCTCACCTTCATTTTGCTCATTAATATCTCTTAAACTTATGAATTTTTTCCTCCTCGAACTTGCTAGTCCGGGTTTTGACATATTGATTGAACTTGTAGAATGTGGGGTTGATGGGCTTACACTATGAGTGCTTATTGCTAATGTTTTTTGCTGTCCACTTGAAGGTGTGCTTCATTGAATATGTGAATTTGTCGTTGTGCTTGTTGAAGGTGTCACTTGAGGACCACTTTGTTGAACTCTAGTGGGAGTGGGAGGAGCCACATTTGAAGGGATACCTGGTCGTATTAATTCTTCTCTATCTTCTTGTGGAAAACTTGTTGTTACATTCACTGTTTTCTCTAAGCTGTCATCCCATGCTTCCTCTTATAGGAACTGCACATGTAATACCCTCATTTTGACTCTTAGGATATATTGGCTTTTAATGTGAATATTTAATACATGCGATGTATGTTTTCCTAGAGTGGATCTCAAGGCCAAGGCCCCACTAGTGGATGCTCGGATTTTATTTAAAAAGGAAAGTATTTGATATTATGTTAGCCATGTGTCATTAAGCCATGGAAATTGTAAAAATGATGTAAATAAATATCATGCAATAAAAAAACCAAAAACTGGCTATGGAAGCAACTAATAAGAAGGGGCCATGTGTATCCACTAGGGAGTGGTGAGAGGGTTGTGGGGTCGAACCATATACTTCCAAATGTCATCTTGAGAACCCATTTGACTTTTTTTGCTGACATTTAATTTTGTTGTAAGGAAGTGGTTGAAGAAATAAATTCATGGATGCAATGGAGCATGGGAAGCTCGGAAATTTGTATGGCAGAGTACGAGATCTGTTTCCTTGACCCACAAGTCACTCTACCTCATGGGAATTCATTTTACCTCATTCCCATTCCATTGTTAAACATATGAGCATGTGTTTTCATCCATTACACTTTCCCGGCAGTGAGAAAAACCAGAAATCTCAACTCTGAAGGAATCCACGTTTTGAAGTGCCAAAAACGCCCATAAAATTGTGTGGATAGTGAAATCCAATGGGGGAATCTATTAGACACAATTCCCACTGAGAGGGGTGGGGTGAATCAGTGAGCCTACACTTAATTCAAATTTCAACTTTAATTATAATCTTGAATAATTATTTCCTTCAATAACATATTAATAAATGAACTACCAACATCAAGTTAACATCAGCACATTGCACAAGATATAGTTTTCATAAACTTTATATAATTGGAGACTTCAACCTCCTCTATGGGATACAACCCATAAGGTGGCACCACCCACCAGAATGAATCAGTCAGCTACAACTGACTGGGATGCTACAACACCCCCAACAATCTAGTATATCGTATTTTGTAAGTTATATACATTTACAAACAAGAAATCCTTGTTTGTTTTCATACATCAACATATCATCACAGTGTTGATCATAATTACTTCATCTTCGTATCAACCCAGCAAATGTATCAACATATTGTCACATGTAATACTGTTGTCCTATCTCAACTCTGTCCATATTGTCCAAAAGCACCTTATCAATTCACAACCAGCATCTTCTAAGTCATCATTCTGTCCAAGCATCTTTCAATATGAGCACATCTTCATTATACATGTCATATTGCAACCCTATATCATCTTTATGTCATTGTATCATGCCCATCAATTTTCACTTTGTCCAACTCATGCTACCCAGAATTAAAAAAATTCATCATAATGTTGGTTCTGCTGCCCTAGATGTTGTTCTGTTGTAGCCTCATGTCATTAACATCATCATTCAAGCTTATCAAATTTTCCAGCATGTCATATCAATCTGTTTCACTATTATGGCCTTATCTCTATTCATGTCTCATAATTTCACCATTCTGCCCATCAATAGGCTACCTCAAATATACCCAAAAAATATCGAAAATAAAAGATCATCATGCTGCTCCTGCTACTCCTCGGCAGCCTACGAACCATCCTCCTCAGACCTCCAAATTTCCTCTGCCTAGCTTCACCGAATTCTCACTTGACAAAATACAATTTCTCTTTTATTTATAAATAATTATGAGGACGACTTGTTCAATCCAAAACAATTAGTATATTTTTTAATTCACTAATTCATGGAGGCTGGCTTATCATCAATTTATAACTTTTATTCACCAAATAATATATTTTTGGATTGCCCACATGACCAACTTCGACTTCACTGCTGGCATGAGGTTTTTGGCATACTTCCTTCCCATCTTGAGATCCCCATAGCTCGTCCCTTATGCCCACATATGTGCTCATTTTGCATGCCCGCACTGTCCATTTGAATGCCCATAAGGGCTGATCTTAAAGTTCCCACAGTGTCTTTTCTGAGATGCCTGGAAGGGTCTTTGATACATGCCCGCAGGGATTTATTTCAGGAGCCCGTTTGTCTTCATCAGGATGCCCGCAGCTAGGGTTTTGGAACATGCTTGCAACTCTCCATTATTCTTCAAACTATAACCGTAAGATCTCCAAAGAGTGCCCGCACTGTAACATTTTTTTTTTTTTCAAAGAAAAAAAAGCGTAATTTTATTTCAAGCTGAAGCGATACAAAATTACATTTGGTATGTGCATAACACATCTTGGAGAAGACCATAGGTCCATAAAAAAAGAAAAAAAAGATGTTACATATATTTTCTAGGAGCTAGGAATTTTATAAAAATCCTCTAGCTTCCCTTTCTTCCCTTTCTTACTTGATTTCACTTCTGTCCATCCCCCCTGCTGGGGTGCAACTACAATCAGCTCTTTGTTCATATGCTCCACAAGTGGCTGTACAGAGTTTTTTTCTTTATCAGAATCTGAGTTTTCTGATTCATGCGCACGCTTAGACCCGGTTATGGAATGATCCATTAGTTGCATGTTGTTCGTAAGTGTTTCCTGACCGGGATTTTTTGGATCTGAGTGTTGTTTCTCCCCTGCTTCAGCTTGCTGCACTATTTCCTCATTCGCCTTCTCCTCTTGTTTTTCTTCTGATTTTTCTGCTGGTACGCTTTGCTCATCCTCGGAATCCTCATCAAGAGAAGGGGCATATTCTGCCTGCCATGTTTTCCTTTTTGCCTTCACCCCCTGTTTCTTCTTGGGGTACCTTTTTGCCAGGGGGCACGTATCCTGTAAATGTCCTGTTAGATGGCAAAATCTGCACCTAAAGGCAGTATTTTCATAGTCCAGTGCCTGTAGCCATTTGTGTTTTTCATATATCAGCTAGATTCTATCTGGAAGACCTTTACTAAGGTCTATCTCCACACAGATTCGTGCATAGGTAAAAAGCCCCTGCTCATGTCACTCTGTATCATTTTTAATATGCTTCCCAAGCATATTTCCGATGTCTTCGAGAACTAAATGATGCCAGAAAGGAAGGGGCAGATTTGGCAGCCGCACCCATACCGGCATTTTGGTTACCACCATTGAGTTGGCATCAAAATCGAGAAACCAGGGTGTTATAAAGAGCCCTGCTCTCCCCCAGAACCAAGGGCCCTGCTCAATGGTCTTCTGATACTCTTCCTGTGTTTCAAACTGTACAACAAAAAAGCCTTTTGAACATAACAGAATCTGACAATTTTTTGTCCAGTTTGTGTAGACCCATTCATGAAGGTCATAAGATTTAGGCCAGAACCCATTAAAACGGCAAATGAGAGCATGAGTTTGTAGAGTATTGAAAAGTTCTGTTACCTCAGTATTCTTGACCTCCAGGGATGGGATAGCCTCCAGTTTCTCCACTATATATGGCCTGGGTTGGGATGAAGGCGGAACTGCAGACTGTGGCCCCTTTGGGCGAGCTGCATCTTTGTATGAGGATGGACCTGTAGCTCCTCTGTTCCCATTTGATCCCCCCCTCAAACGGAATCCCAAATGTATAGTAGTATTCTTATGGATCTGGTAATCCCTCAACTGTTCACTCTCAATCAGAACTTTACCCTCATATACAAGATAAAAGGTTGCACAGGCATAACCCTCTCTCAGTGCTATTTTGTTTTTTAGAGTTTCCCCTGTATCTTTATCAGAAACCCACACCAAACTTGTTTTTCCTGACAACATTTTTATAAAAATCTGGAATTTTTCATTCTCTGCCCCAGAGCTTTGCGCCATCTGATCATAGCTGTATCCGAATTGTTGGGTTCTCCAGTATGGTGGATTCTGATCATATTCTATTGCTTGGCACCCGGAATTGGAAGCCGCATCTGTTTCTGCATTGGAATATTGTTGCTCTGTCTGGTTATAATTCGAATCCGGCATCTTCAGCATCTCCCGGGAGGGGAATTTCTGAATAGAGTTTATTCTGTTCAGTGAATTGATTCGCGGCAGATTGATCATGAGCGACTTTCTATCTTCCATGTATAGAGGAGGTGTCGATGCAGGGGCCACCATATATTGATCTTCTTGATCTACACAGGATAATAATTCATTGCTTTCTTTAACCCGCACTGTAACATGCCCGCGGGCTTCACCTAATTGTCTTGTCATCTTTGCCATGTCATCCAATGCCTTTGCCCTATGCCTTCAAATGCATCATGCTTGTCATTTTCTCGTGATATGCTTTCCATGTCAGTGTCCACATTATCCTTGTCTAGGGTATTAGGCCCAATTCCAAATGACCACAGTATGGGTCATTTGGCTCATTAGGTGTGCCAAAGGCTCCAACGCCCATCACCTTGTCCACCAAATCAACCTTGTGCTTACTTGTCTTCAACTCACTCATGTTCTTCTTGTACAGACTTTAACCTTTTTCATTAATGGTGTGTCATAAATGACAACCTTAGACAACCATATTCATCAATCTCCCCCTTTGTCATTGATGGAAATCAACTTCTTCTTCTCCCCCTTTGACATTAATGACAAGGGGTTGATCAATATCAAAGGCTTCACAATGCCCAAAACAAAAAGTTTCCCTGAAAGCGTTTATGAGATCATTCTCTGATTTTTGGATTTCAAATGTGGCAGGTTGAAATGAAGTTTTTCTTCAAATCTAGTACAGTGTTGCAAATATTCAAATCTGTTGCTTTCTCCCCCTATCATTATACCACTGTTATTTCCAAGGAGTTTGCCAAACTGAGTATCATCATCAAGGTTATTATTATCAATGCAAATATGTCATCATGAGGTTTGAAGCTAGTTCATCTTCTGCCAAACCTTTCTGGTTGTTTGGACATATTTCAATTCTACTTCCAACTGATGTAGATGAACACAAGAGTAGCCATCTTCAATTATGCATTATCGAGGTCTTGTGAAGCTTGGAAATGTTCAATTTAACAAAAAAAAGTCTTCTTTTAAGTCATAGTTTGAGCATATTGATCACTATGCTCCCCCTAACTGATATGCTGATTGTTTGTAAATTCATAAAGGGTAAGTATCAATCATCATCCATATTCCCCCTGAGCTTGTGCAGCTTTACACTTCATCAAAAATTCAGTCTGAAACTGATCTGGGATTTCTTCATAATTACTTATGTCTGCTGCAACCATCCTGTACTTATTTTGTCAAAAAGGTCATCGTCATATCTTAATTCCAAGCTCATGTAGGTGATTATAGCTCAATCATAAAAGGTAAGTATGTATCAGTTTTCCATGCTCCCCCTACCAATCATGTCTTCAGAATAGCAAGGTACTCGTACACTTCACTTTCATCATCACTTCATAACTGTGTGTGCATTACTGTAAGGATGTCACTTTGGATGACCATAGTTCTGATTGTATGCTGTAGATATATTCCACAAACTTGGATCTTGACTTTCTTTGGCTGTATATAATTATGCATGCATTGTCATCATCATTGAGGTGGTAGAATGTGCATCAAATCATCATATTGATGAACTGTACTACTGCATATTTGCCAGAGTTCAAGCTTACTTGGATATGCTTTATCATATAGTGGGTAAATCATCACTTAAGTTTTAATTATCATATAGACTAGTGTATACATGGAACATACTTACTACT
The DNA here is from genome assembly GCA_027924585.1 of Larix kaempferi. NCBI lineage: Eukaryota > Viridiplantae > Streptophyta > Pinopsida > Pinales > Pinaceae > Larix > Larix kaempferi. Next base: position 28,807,671 of record BSBM01000089.1, read on the forward strand.
TTTATAGATTCTCATCTCCTCTCATTCATGCTTACAACACCATGTGCCAAGTTGAACCATTCCTGCCATGCATTGGTTGTCCTTGTGCAAATCTGTATACATTCCCTCTTTGTTGAGTTTTAATCTTCTATTGTTTTCCATCTTCAAATTTTCATAGACACTCCCTTTCATGCTGAGATTGGTGCTACAGAAATTCATAAAAGGTAAGCATGCAATATTGCAGTTGTCCTTCACCAATGACTCCCTCTTCATTTGCTTCCCCAATGTAACAAATACCAACAGAATTTCAGTTTTTCTGCTCCCCATTTCTTGAATCAAATTGTAACACTTGTAGCCTTTTGAACACTTCAAGCTCCCCCTAAGAACTTTGCTTCATACAAGATTTTTAACTTGGGCTTTGCTAGTGTCTTCTTCTGGGCTAGTCTTCCTTAATGAGCAAATGGACAGCTGTAGATATAATTCACTTCATGCTTTCATTCAAGTAAGGTTAACATACGAACCCACTGCTGGTAATCTAGTTGGTCATCAATATTTGCTGGTCAAGCATGGATCCATCTCACTATATGTATGTGCATTTTCATTATTTGTTCATCTCATTGTATTTTCATCACATCTTTAGGATCTTGTTAATGTAATACTGTGTACAAAGCTGTGCATGTGCTCACATATTGGTTTATGTGTGTATCAATGTCATCATATCATCATTGTAGAAAACATTAGGTGTTTACTAAATCAAGATCTAAACATGCATCATGATGTCACTCTTGCACACATTTCCAAACATTTGTAGATTGTGGATTCAACATTGACTGCTTCAGCACTTCTTCTTCATACCCGAATAGAATCACAACTTCCAGCTGCTGCAACATCAATTGTTAATGTATTGCAATATGATCCTAGGACCTGTTTGTATGCTTGGAGTGCCCACCATTTACCTTCGAGTTCCACCTCCAATATCATGGACTCAAGGTTTCTCTAAGGTCTTTAAAATAAATCAAATTGGATTTCCCTATGGCAGCCACCATCACCTTTTGTGCATTGAACTTCTACTTCATTTAGATCTAGAAAGATATTTTTCTTCACCCACATCTTGGCATGTCCTTGGATGTGTGAACTTGTCTTCATATCTTCAATTCTTTTTGCACTCTTTCCTTTCCATGAATCACTGGATCTTCTTGTTGATGTGTATGAAGAAATCCTCCTAGGTTGACTCCTTTGACTTGGGCATTCTTGGGCTTTGTGACCAAAATCACTATAGGAGTATCACCTCATCGTGTGACAGTTAGTAGCCACATGTCCAATATGATTGCAATCCCAACACCTAACTTTCCAATTTGTGCTTCTAACACTTCTTCTTCCATAGGATCTACAATCTAAATCCTTATGACCATAATTAGAGCAAGAAAAACAATAACCATTGAACTTGTTTTCATACCTTGGACTTTGATTCCAACATGGAGTTGTCTCTTTGATTTGAGGATTGGGCCTAGCTCCTTGATATGTCCTTGAACAATCATCATCTTTGTTGTCATGAGATGCATCCTTGGTCATTGATGGACCAACTTCTGGAGTCTTTGGAGACCACTTGTCTTCTTATAGATTGTCTTCTACCTTTTTATACCCAATGCCAGTTTTGTCATGGGGAGACCTTTGGCAATCCAATAATTTATCCAACATGACCGAGATGTTGTTGAACTTCTCATGATAGTCGGATTTTTCAATTTTCTTCTTGAGTCTAACAGCTTCCACCTCAAGCTCTTCATTTCTATTCTCCTTTTCATCCAAGTGACTCCTCAATACTTCTTCTCTTCTTTTAGCCTCCTCCAATTGAATTTTCAGATCAAGGTTAAACCATCTTGTCTCTTCAAGTTCTCTAAGATCCACATCAGTCTTTTCTTGTTCATTTCCTAGTTGATCCTTCAACCTTTTGACCTTGAGATCTTTATCTTCCAACTCACCTTGCAAATCATTGTTCTTGACCTTCAAGCTCATGAACAAAGATTTTGTCTCCTCTTGGTATTTTTCAAGTTCCCCCATAATCTTCTTCTTAAGCCTTATATTGGATTTGACATCCTTATCCAATAGATTTTTTGCAAATGCCTCTTTGATTTTTAACAACTCATCTTCTTCAACCTTCACTAGAGCAACACAACTGATTTTCGAATTATTGCAAATAGAAGAGTTCGTGCTTGATGCTTTAGCCTTCTTCTCTTCTTGATTTTCATCTCCAGATGTCTTGACTTTCTTTTCTTTGTCAATGTTTTGAACCTTCCTTTAGTGCTCTCTTTCAAGTGTGCTCCAGAGTTCATTGGTTGAGGTGTACTTTCCAACATCTACTCTTTCCTTCTCTGATTGAGACAAGGCCATGAAGATGAAGCTTAATCCATTTTCATTGATTTCAAGTAGCTTCTTAACTACTCCCCCTTCAATTGATTTCTAGATGTCATAGCCCTTTGCCACTACGTGATGATTCATTCTGATGATCCAAGACTCATAATTTGATTCATTGAGTAATGGAACTCCATCTTCTGAATAATCCTTTATTTCTTCTTGCTTTACTGATCCTTCCATATTGTGTCTACTGATTTCCGTCAAGCTTGTTAGGCTTATGCTGAAGGCCTGCTCTAATACCAATTGTTAGACACAATGCTCACTGAGAGGGAGGGGTGAATCAGTGAGCCTACACTTAATTCAAATTTCAACTTTAATTATAATCTTGAATCATTATTTACTTCAATAACATATTCAACAATGAACTACCAACATCAAGTTAACATCAACACATCACACAAGATATAGTTTTCATAAAATTTATATAATTGGAGACTTCAATCTCCTTTATGGGCTAGAACCTATAAGGTGGCACCACCCACCAAAATGAATCAGTCAGCTACAACTGACTGGGATGCTACAACACCCCCAACAATCTAGTATATCAGATTTTTTAAGTTACATACATTTACAAACAAGAAACCCTTGTTTGTTTTCATACATCAACATATCATCACAATGTTGATCATAATTACTTCATCTTCGTATCAACCCAACAAATGTATCAACATATTGTTGTCATATCTCGACTCTGTCCATACTGTCCAAAAGCACCTTATCAATTCACAACCAACATCTTCTAAGTCATCATTATGTCCAAGCATCTTTCAATGTGATCACATCTTCATTATACATGTCATATTGCAGCCCTATATCATCTTTATGTCATTGTATCATGCCCAGCAATTTTCACTTTGTCCAACTCATGCTGCCTAGAATTAAAAACTTCATCATAATGTTGGTTCTGCTGCCCTAGATGTTGTTCTATTGTAGCATCATGTCATTAACATCATCATTCAAGCTTATCAAATTGTCCAGCATGTCATATCAATCTGCTGCACTATTTTGGCCTTATCTCTATTCATGTCCTCATAATTTCACCATTCTGTCCATCAACAGGCTACCTCAAATATACCCAAAAAATATCAAAAATAAAAGATCATCATGCTGCTCATGCTGCTCCTCAATATCCTACGAATGGTCCTCCTCAGACCTCTAAATTTCCTCTGCCTAGCTTCACTGAATTCTCACTTGACAAAATAAAATTTCTCTTTTATTTATACTTGTCATTTTTAAATAATTATGAGGCCGACTTGTTCAATCCAAAACAATTAGTATATTTTTTAATTCATTAATTCATGGAGGCCAACTTATCATCACTTTAGAACTTTTAATCACCAAATATAATATTTTTGGATTTCCCACATGACCAACTTTGACTTCACTACCGGCGTGAGGTTTTTGGCATACTTCATGCCCATCTTGAGATCCTCGTAGCTCCTCCCTTATGCCCGCAGATGTGCTCATTTTGCATGCCCGCATTGTCCATTTGAATGCCCGTAAGGGCTGATCTTAAAGTGCCCGTAGTGTTTTTTCTGAGATGCTCGCAAGGGTCTTTGATACATGCCCGTAGGCATTTATTTCAGGAGCTCATCTGTCAGGATGCCCACAACTAGGGTTTTGGAACATGCTCGTAGCTCTCCATTATTCCTCAAACTGTGCCCATAAGATTTCCAAAGAGTGCCCGCATTGTAACATGCCCGTAGGCTTCACGTCATTATATTGTCATATTTTCCATGTCATCCAATGCCTTTTCCCTATGCCTTCAAATGCATCATGCTTGTCATTTTCTCATGCTATGCTTGCCATGTCATTTTCCACATTATCTTTGTCTATGGTATTAGGCCCTCCAAATGACCACAGTATGGGTCATTTGGATCATTAGGTGTGCCAAAGGCTCCAATGCCCATCACCTTGTCCACCAAATCAACCTTGTGCTTGCTTTTCTTCAACTCACTCATGTTCTTCTTGTCCACACTTTAACCTTTTTCATTAATGGTGTGTCATCAATGACAACCTTAGACAACCATATTCATCAGGATCCATAGACCTTAACCTTGGGGAGAATTTGAGTGTGTTAGATGCCCATAAATCCATAGAAAAACCCATATTTGATAGCTCGAAAATCCAATTACAGGACAGAGTCATCTGTACATAGAATTGAGAAAATCGAAGTGTGAATGAAAGAGAAGAAGATAGAACAGAGGTTGGAATTGCTTGACAAACCCGGTGAAGGATAGAATCTCAAGGAATCAACAACTTGGACCTTTCTATGCCCACCCTGAAGAGCACTAGATGGAAGGGGGGCCCGAGGGACTGTGTAGCAGAGAAGGGGACCTTCCTTGTGTTGGGTGTGGTAGGTATAGTGGGTGACAAGGCTATTTGGATTTAGTTTGAGATGCCTGTAGCTCTATGGTTGAGCACATTGGCTTAGCATCCTCCTCCTTTGTCTCTTTGCATACTTGATAAACCCAACTGTGTGTTGGCTTAGAATGATTGTTTGTGTGAAACCATGTCTGTGAGTGAGTTTGTTTAGTTCCTCCTTAGCGGATATCTAACCCAGCTCGGGGGTGGTCTATTAGCTGAAAGAATATAGTATGTGTAGAGACCTATGGTTGGGTGGAACGTTGCTCTCACTTAGTCAATTGCTTGGGAAAATTCATCTTAAAGATAAGTGCTATATGTGGTTTAAATTATGTCCATTCTGTGTTTTGAATGTTTAATTATTCATGTTAATTGAATGAAATGATTATCTTAAGTTAGTCAGCATAAATCCTATGCATAACATGAGAAGGGGATTAATTCTATGTATGTTGTTTCATCATTCTTCCTGCGATAAATATGATGATGCATTCCATTCTCTGTGTGTGTGTTATTATGTTTTAATTCTGTTGTGTCTATTTTCATTATGCATTGCACACACATTTAGATGGTTTGTATTTCGCCATATGGGTTGAGGGGAAGAATCAGACACCCCCATCCCCTGTTGTTGTGTTCTTATTCCCTCTATGGGTCAGGATGATGGGAGGGGACGTGACATAGTAGTATCAGAGCCCAAGGTTGCAACACTTGGGATGTTGGGCCAGAATCTATGCTACAGGAAGATAATCATAATACTTGAAAAGGTGTTGATGGGTGTTGGGTTATGTTTTAGATTGGAATAATGATCTGGAATCAAGTGTGAAAATGTACACAGGATCACACTACTGCATAAATCTTGCCGATATCTTTTCAATGGTACCAAGTTTTCCAAAAATGAACTTAGGATGCGAAAATTATCATCCTCAGAAGCTGCAGGGTTGCGTGGCCGACACCCGCATTACACAATGCGAATTGTTGAAGTCAGAGGCATGATTTTTTAATGTTGTGCATTTAGGGTGCCGACTTTCCGAACCCGCATTGCGGATTGCAGATTGTGGAAGTTGGAGGCATGATTTTTCAAAGTTGTGCATTTGGGGTGCCGACTTTCTGAACCCGCATTGCGGATTAAGGATTACGGAAGTCAGAGCCATGATTTTTAGAATTTGTGCATTTGGGGTGCCAAATTTTTGAACCCGCATTACGGATTGCGGATTGCGGAAGTCAGAAGGTCCAAGATCTCCAAATTTATATTATCATTTTCGACTTTCCGAACCCACATTGCAGATTGCGTAAGTCAGGACGTTGGGTTAAAAAACAAAAAAAAAGTATAAAGCCCGAAACTCAATTTTTGGATAGCAGGAGCAGTCAGACTCAAAATTGGATGAGTCTTGTGATGTTCTGAGGCAATTAGCAAAGGCCATTAAATAACCAGAGAGAGTCTTGAGCCCATTATGCTCCAATTTGGCATAAAATGGGAAATAGTGACTTTTATAAATCACTGTCCCTAAGCTTGGAGGAAGGTCGAATTGAGTTGAAATCGCTATGGAGCGGCCATGGAGTAGGAACAGTGTTAATTTTGGAAGCTTGGAGCCAAAATCCAAAGGAGTCAGGGTGAGTAAGAAGGCTAAAAAGCACTATTCTGGGCCACTTTTTGAGGATTTTGAAAAGCTTGCAGTGGATAAAAGTGACCCTAGATGTAGGATTCAAGAAATATCCCGAAATCAATATTTCATCTTCTCATTAACATAGACATTTTCTGTTACACAAATATTTTCCAGAAATGCTCAGTTTAGAAGATAGCCATTTTGGGCCAAAATTTTGAAATTTTGGGAAACCGGTGAAAAATTAATAGTAAAACCGAGAATTTTATAAAAGTTGACTGGTGGATCGGAATAGGGATATGAAAGTTTCTGAGTGTTCCTTGTTATATGTATTAAATTCTCATGTTAGAAAAATTTTCACGATTCTTCCTAGATTTGATTCTACAAGTGGCTGAAGTTAGTCTTTCAAATAAATGCAACTGTGTAAAAAAGAGCAGAAATTTGGTAAAAATTGACATTTTTGAAGTAATGTAATTTCCATATCTTAAGTCGGAATGAAGCATGTAGATAGGCATTGGAAATATTATCTAGAAGGGAACAATGCTGCATCATCCGAATTTCAACAAGGGATTCATATTTCCTAGATATTCGGAGTAGAAAAGTGTCTGTGGTGTTGTTTTGACAAAAACAAATTGTTGTCAATATGGGTAAATTTCAAAATTGCATGAAAGGGGCAAAAGAGAAGAAAACATCATAGCTTTGTGAATTATTCCATGAGTTTAATTCTATCTAATATTGATGTTTTATTTTTTATATTCATTCCTAAGATGTCTAATAAATGTCTCTATAATGCATAGTGTTTGCAGCTGATAATAAGATTTGAATAGTTGTAGCAGAGGGCAGAAGGAAGGGGGAAAGAGTCTCAAAGGAAAAATGGTAACCATGAATGACGCTCATGACCCTTATGAGCATGATGATGATGTTCTAGGAGAAAATGTTGAGACTTAATCCAATGGGAGAAGGGAGCAAATAACTCCTCGGAATTTGGTTGAAACCATGATAAGATTTAATGAAAGATTGATGAAGGCTCAGGAGGAACATAACCAACTCAATGATGTTACTTTGTAGAGCCTCACTAATATGCAACAGAGGATAAACCTTGGTTCCAACCCAATAAATGTAGGTAAAGAAGGAAGAGATGTAGAGAGTCACTCTAGAGGTTGTTCTAGGAAGAGGACTCCAAGCCCAAGAAAGAGTTCAGTGAGAGAAAAACATAGAACACCCTCCTCAAGATCTTCTTCCGGCAGGTCATGTGACCCCATAGGTTCTAGAAGAAGTCCAAAGCATACTTCTAAAAGATTTGAAGTAAGAAAGAAATTCAAAGGAATTCCACAGGGAGAATTCAGGAAGGCAAGGATTCCCACATTTGACGGAGAAGGTAAGACTGGCCAAGAGGCAGAGGCATGGCTTCTTGGGATGAAGAAATATTTCAAGATTCATGATTACTCGGGAAATGAAAAGGCCAGAATTTGATTACAATTTAAATGGAAGAGCTTCAATTTGGTGGGAGCACCTCATGCAAGTAAAAGGGATCAATGAAAAGAGGATCGGCTGGGAGCAATTTAAGAAGTGTTTCAAGGAAAAATACCTTTATGCTAGGTATTATGACAGTAAGAGGAAAGAATTCAATGAAATCAAGTTGGGATATAAATATATGGAAGAACATGTCCATAAAATTTTGGAATTGTTGAGGTATGTGGACTACATCAAAGATGAGAGGGTAAAGATCCAATGCTTCCTTGGAAGTCTACCTCAAAGTTTCAGAAATAGGATTGAGTTTGTTAATACACCAAGTCTTGATGAAGCCATTAGGATGACAAGGCATTGTTATGAGAAGAGAAAAGGAAAATCAGAGGTTCACCCAGCATGGAAAGGAAATCCAAATGGGAGTTTTGATCAAAGGAAAAGTGGATTTAATCCACCATTCAAAAATCATCCAAGAAAGTTTCCACAAGGCCAACAAGCAGGAAGTGGGAACAAGCCAGCAGTAGCACCAGAAAAAGCATCAAAAGGGCCACTTCAGTGTTGGGGATGTGGAGGAAACCACATGCTTAAATATTTTCCACATCGGAGGGAGAATCCCCAGAGCTTGCACAACTTAAAAGGAGCAGCTATAGTGGAGGATATGGCAAGGGCAGTGCCTCGAATTTATGCAGTGTTGGATAATCATCAGGAAGACAATCAATCAACAGTGGTGGAAGTTGAAGGTAATACTGGTAGGCAATCTATTTCTATTTTGATTGATCCAGGATCTACTAATAGTTATGTTTCTCCAAAAGTGGTTGAAGATTGTTCTATTAGAAAAATGAAGCAAAGTAAGTCCTGGCTAGTTCAATTAGCCACATGGACCAAGAGAAAAGTGAGTGAAGTACTGATGGAGTGCCCCATGGAGTTGAAGGGATTACCCACAAAAGTAAATGTGAATGTCCTACCATTAGGATCTTATGATGCTCTAATTAGTATGGATTGGTTGGAAAGGCATAGAGCCAAGATAGATTTCTATGAAAAGGTACTTGAATGCATTGATGAAGAGGGAATATCAATATTGGTAAGAGGAATTCCAATCACATGCATTCTCAGTATGTCTTTAAGAACTTGATTCACCCTCTCAGTTTGGCCATCTATTTGAGGATGATATGTTGTACTAAAATTCAGTTGTGTTCCCAATTCCTGAAATAATCCCTTCCAAAAATTGGATGTGAACTTTACATATCGATATGAAATTATTGCCTTGGGAAATCCATGCAATCTGAATATCTCTGAATCCAAGGAAACAGAGCCTTGGGAAACCCATTTGACTTTCCTTGCTGACATTTAATTTTGTTGTAAGGAAGTGGTTGAAGAAATCAGTCCATGGATTCAATGCAGTATCGGCAGCCCATAAATTCGTATAGTATGGGCTCTGTTTCCTTGACCCACAATTCACTCTACCTCATGTGAATTCGTTTTCTCTCATTAACATTCCATTGTTGAACATCTGAGCGTGAGTTTTCATGCATTACACATTCCCAGCAGTGACAAAAAACAGAAATCGCAACTCTGAAGGAAGCCACGTTTTGAAGTGCCAAAAATGCCCCAAAAATTGTGGGGACAATGAAATCCATTGGGGGATCCATAGACCTAAACCCTGGGGAGAATTTGAGAGTGCTAGATGCCCATAAATCCATAGGAAAACCCAGATTTGATATCCTGAAAATCCAATTACGGGACAGAGTCATCTAGCCATAAAATTGCTTGGACAACTTCATCTTAAAGATAAGTGTTATATGTGGTTTAAATTATGTCCATTCTGTCTTATGAATGGTTAATTATTCATATTAATTGAATGAAATTATTATCTTAAGTTAGTCAGCATAAAGCTTGTGCATAGCATGGGAAGGGGATTAATTCTCTGTATGTTGTTTCATGATTATGCCTCGAATAAATATCCTAATGCATTCCATTTTGTGTGTGTGTTATTATGTTTTAATTCCGTTGTGTATATTTTCATTTTGCATTGCACACATATTTAGATGGTTTGTTTTTCTTCATATGGGCTTAGGGGAAGAATTAGACACCTCCATCCCCTATTGTTGTGTTCATGTTCCCTCTGTGGGTTGGTATGACGGGAGGGGATGTGACATCACATCTCTACTAATCATTACCTTTTTAGTTATTGGATTGTACATTGTATATGCATTTGATTCTTCACTATATCCCATAAATATGCATTTTTCTCCTTTGCTATCCAATTTTTTTCTCAATTCATCCAGGACATGTGCATATGCCACACATCCAAATAATCTCTTTTGAGAAACATGATCATGTTTTCTTCCTCTCTACACTTCTTCTGGAATCATATTAATGACACTTTTAATGGGACATCTATTCATAATATATGTTGCACATGCTACAACTTCATCCCAATATTGTTTATTCAAGTAGTATATAAATATAATAATGTTGTTTCCTCCATTATGTTTCTTATGATGTCTTGTAATAGATAATCCATGAAGGGACAAGTCCTCTCCCAATCGATTGCTAATCATGCGTTGAACTTCTTAGTATCCTTTTCTAATAGCACCCCTTTTATTACAACTTTGGGTGCTTAATCGTATCCCAAGAAACTACTTGGTATCCAAACTTCTAAGTGACCTTTGAAATATAACTCTTTTTCAACTTCTTAGTATCCCTTGTTTAGAATTCCTACTACATTAGACTATATTGAGTGATTGCCAAAGCTCCCGTTTATTTGAACTCGAGTGTTTCATATGGAGCACATTTGAGTCACATTATTTCCTTAAGTTCTTGTTAAAATAAATATATAATAAGTCTCATATGTCTAAACAAAATGAATTTGCTTATTTTGCATGGATTTTGTTCCATCTTCTCCGCCCTTCCATCTCTCTCTTCTAGTTATTTTATGTTTCTAGTAAGCATAGATTGAACCACTGATTGAAACTACTACTCCACACTCTTTGAAAATACACTCTATCTCTCTCTTCTAGTTATTTTATGTGGCTAGTAAGCATATATCGAACCACTAATTTGAAACTACTACTCCACGCTCTTTCAAAATACACTAGTATGTTCTTTTTCATATAATTGAAAAACACGTCTTGTGATAAGAGGATTTAGGAACATCACACTATCCATTAATAGTATTTAATAATGTCTATGTATCTATCATTATGCATGGGTGGCATGCCTTTAGGGTTTCACTAGTCGCGGTCCCCTCCTCATCTAATACTATACTTGTCTCCTCAGACCACTCTCCTATGCCTTCGCCTGTGTCATCCCCATCATATTCCGGCCCGTCAGAGGCCATTACCTTCCACGAAACGGTGGTGCCATGAAGGCCACTGAGAAGGCGGTACTCCCCTCGGATATGGCCACTGATCCCATAAAAAATATAAAGGGGGCCTGATTTGGTGGTCATTCCCTGTAACTATCTCCACTAAAAACTCGTAGTGGGAGGAAGTCAAAGGTTGAAATTTCAAAATACAACTTGGGGGAGGAGACTCTTATTGGTGCCCTTGCAGACTCACTCTCTCCAAACTCTAGGGCGCTTAGAGGCATTAAATCCCTTGCTCGGGGTCGTAAATGATCTCTCTCTCCTTGAATATCCGGGGGGTGGGGGGCCTTCCCAAGTTGCTATCCCTCAAGCGTATTTTTAATATTAGGAATCCGGATGTCGTTCTCCTTTAGGAAACCATGGTTTGCGAGGAAAAATCTAGGTCCTTCTTTGCAAAAATCAAGCCTAACTGGATGGTATGTGCGATTAGTGCAAATGGTCTGTCGGGGGGGGGGGGGATCTGTTGGCTGCATGGAACCCATTGTTCCTGGAGTTAAATTCATTTTATGTTTCAATTGGGATCCTCCTGTTTGGAAAGCTGAAAGGTTTCGCAATTGGCATTAATATTGTGAATTGTTATAGTCCTTATTCTGATAGGAAGCAATTTTGGGAAAAGGCATGTTCTGATCACCTACTTGACTTAGATAACTTGATCTTGGCAGGGGATTTCAAATTTACACGAGGGGCCTTGGAGATATGGGGTCATCATGCTAAGCTAGACCCCTTGGGTGACTTTTTATGCATTTTGGAGATATAGGTTTGAATAATCACAGGTTTTATGCATTTTATATCTCTTATCTTGATTGATGATTCAACTAACCTGAAGAGTCATAGGTTTGAGTAATTACAGGTTTAGACATGTTATGTTTTTTATGATTTGACTAACCATAAGAATCCTTGAATTCTAATGCTTATTATTTCTGTTTGAAATGATCATGACTATACATGGTTGAGATTATTGTGTTTTAATAGTATACTAATGAATGTATGATTTTATATGAGATCACAAGGATAACACATTCATGATACTAATAAGAATGCATAGGGACCAAGGATGAATATGAGATTCAAGAACAGGTAATCCAGGAAGCAAAGATCAAGAGGGAGTACACTCCAGTGGTTTATGCAAGGATGAAGATATTCAGAGGGAGTTGACCATCTCTCTACATCCCACAATAGAAAGGTGTAGAAGAAGCTACTTCAGATTAGGACTCCAACAGCTCCTGCAAGGAAGCGAAGACTCAGAGGGATTCCACCCAACGAACAAACAAAGATAAGTATTTGAATTGTCATTTCTTAAATAATACTATTCAATAATATATATATTGATGTTCCTAGAATTAGGTTGTGTATTATGCATATTAGAATAATTACATTGATGAACAGTATACTCCTAATATGCATGGGTAAGTGGCCTATGGCACTGTACAACATTCCATTTCTACTTATCTAGAATGAAACCTCTTTGCTGACATGTTGGGAGTTGTGCACACTCTTAACAATGTTCTGGTAGAGATTGGAAGGCATCTAGAAAGTTACGCAATATGGATAAATGTTGTATTGAAGCATTGGCTAAGATAATTGCATGACTGTATGGCATATTTCTTTATGTGTAAGAATTTGTTCTGAAAACTATGAGATGTTTTCTAATCATGCAATTTAACTTGTTGTGTAGGGAAGATCGTATGCCATCTCCTACAAAAGAAGAACTACAACATTTTGTTCCAGCAACAAAGATATCTATTGAAGATATTGAAGATATTGAAGTTCCCAGGGTCTGGGATGAAGAAATGAAATGCCATGATCCGTCGATCATGAAGAATGATGTTTGGGATGTAATCCCAAGACATGAAGGGAAGTTTGCTATGACTTCCAATTGGAACTATCAGATCAAGCATGTTGCAGATGGCAGCATTGAGAAATATAAAAGTGATGAAATAGAAGATGCACCAGACGGATCTCAAGACAGCATGGTGTAGTCATATATGTGTGCAGAACTTGGTATGGTAGGATAGACAGCTTTCTATCCAGTTTGGGTGTTACCAAGAGTAAAGCAGATTCCAACCTTTTCTACAAGGTTGAAGAAGGCAATGCAGTGATACTACTTTTGTATGCAGATAACCTGTTTGTTACAGGTAAAGATAGATTGATTGCCGACACGCAGCGGAAGCTTTCTACCAAGTTCGAGATGAAGAACTTGGGGATGATGCACTATTTGTTTTTGGCATGGAGGTGTGGCAGAGTGCATATGGAATCTTCCTTGGACAAGGGAAGTATGTAGTAGAGATCCTGAAGAGGTTCGGGATGATGGACTGCAAGGATATGGCCACACCTATGGCATCGAATCTAAAGCTTCTATGTGATGCTTCATCTGATCCGGTTGATGTCTCTTTGTATCGTCAGATGATTGGGTTCTTGATGTACCTGACGAACACGAGACCAGACATTTGCTTTGCTATGAACACATTGAGCCAGTTCCCGACGGATCCGAGGAGTGTTCACCTGGTTGCTATAAAGCATGTTCTGAGGTACCTGAAGGGTACAGCGGATTATGGGCTCAGGTATGAGGAGAATCAAAAGTTTAACCTGCAGGGTTATGTTGATTCAGATTGGGCTGGTAGTGCTGCAGACAGGAAGAGCACATCTGGGTGTTGCTTCAGTATGGGATCAGGTGTGATCTCTTGGTTTAGCAGGAAGAAATCCTATGTAGCATTGAGTACAGCTGGGGCAGAGTATGTTGCAGCCTGTTCAACTAGTTGTGAGACAGTATGGCTACGGAAGCTACTGTCTGGGTTATTTGATCTCCCATTGGAAGCTACTGGTATCTTCTGTGATAACCAGAGTTGTGTGAAGCTATCCGAGAACCCAATGTTTCATGACAGGTCGAAACACATAGAGATCAAATATCACTATATCAGGGATATGGTGCAGAGAGGAGCTGTGAAGCTCCTATATGTTGCGACAGACGAGCAGATTACAGATGTGCTGACGAAGCCGCTAGCCAGAGTGAAGTTCGAGTACTTCAGAGAGAGGCTTGGCGTTCTTCAGATCGAGGACACTTCGAGGAAGAAGTGATGGACACATCTGCTGAAGCCATTCCAAGCATGTTGGAAGGAGGATCCTTCACATGGCTATGGATGTAAGCGCTGGATAATGGGCATCAGGATGATGTTCTGGTTTCTGCTTGGATATGATCAGTTGGATCATTTATGTATGTACGCATCATGTTGGATGCTGGATATGATCAGTTGGATCATTTATGTATGTACGCATCATGTTGGATGTTGGATATGATCAGTTGGATCATTTATGTATGTATGCATGATGTTGGATGCTGGATATGATCAGTTGGATCATGTGTATGTATTTTGTATATGCATCATGTTGGATGCTTGGACCATGTATCTGTATATGTATCAGGTGGATACATTGTATGATCAGGTGGATCATGTACGGTGATATGTATCATGTATCAGGTGGATACATTGTATGATCAGGAGGATCATGTATGATGATATGTATCAGGTAGATACTTGGTATGCATTAGGTGGATGCATTGATGATCAGGTGGATCATGCAGCAGGATGTTGCAGTGATGATCAGGATGATCATGGATGATGAGCTTCAGGATGTTGCTCCAGATGACATGCAGCAGGACGTTGCAGTGATGATGATCAGGACGATCATGAGTACATCAGGACGATGTATGGTGAGTATCAGGTTGATACTCTGTGGCCGTGGATCAGGTTGTGTAGATGAGCATGTCTGGGAGATCCTATAGGTCGGAGTTGTGTACCCGTAACATCCTGGGATGCTCTTTCGAGACATTGCTCTGGGAGGACATGTAATTTGTGCGCTGGGAGATTTCAGGTCGGAGTTGTGTACCCGTAACATCCTGAGATGCTCTTGCAAGGTTTTGTCCTATGGCATGTAATTTGGGCCCTAGGATATTTCAGGTCGGAGTTGTGTACCCGTAACATCCTGAGATGCTCTTTCGAGGTTTTGCCATGACCACATGTAATTTGTGCCCTGGGAGATTTCAGGTCGGAGTTGTGTACCCGTAACATCCTGAGATGCTCTTGCTAGGTTTTGTGGTGGACCACATATAATTTGTGCCCTGGGAGATTTCAGGTCGGAGTTGTGTACCCGTAACATCCTGAGATGCTCTTTCGAGGTTTTGCCATGACCACATGTAATTTGTGCCCTGGGAGATTTCAGGTCGGAGTTGTGTACCCGTAACATCTTGAGATGCTCTTGCTAGGTTTTGTGGTGGACCACATGTAATTTGTGCCCTGGGAGATTTCAGGTCGGAGTTGTGTACCCATAACATCCTGAGATGCTCTTTCGAGGTTTTGTGGTGGGGTCACATGTAATAGTGCCCTGGGAGATCCTACAGGTCGGAGTTGTGTACCCGTAACATCCTGGGATGCTCTTTCGAGGTTTTGTGACGCACGTAATAAGTCCTGAGGATTCCATAGTATGGCCAGTGATGATGAAGACCTGCAGGTGGTGTGCCTACATCCAGTATGAAAAAGGACTGGCTCTGTAGAACTTCCTATGATGAGTAGATTCAGAGATTGATTGAGATAGCAGCAGCAGTGACGATGATGATGACTCGATGACGATTATCCAGTGACGATGATCCAGAGAAGATGACTTGTGCTAGAAGAACTGTGCTGAGAAATACCTTCCTAGTTAAGAGGGAGTGTTGATGTATATGTAACTTCGGAATGTATTTCACATATATGTATATTGTATTCCTATAGAGATGGTATTATTCCTCTATAAGGAAGTGTCGTCATTTATATTGTAAGTGTCGTAACTTATACTTGATGGGTTATTAGACCACCTTGTTTGGGGTCGGCCCTGTATAAGTCATGTGGGTCAAAGGGTTATTAGACCAACCTATTGGGGGTCGGCCATGTGGGTCAAAGGGTTATTAGACCACCCTATTAGGGGTCGGCCCAGTCAGCATTATGTTATGTGGTTAAGTTCGAGCCTACATGAGTTAGGTAAAAAGGAAAGTCAAGTCAAGTATAAATAGAGTGCGGGAGGCACTCTATTTACACACTCACTTCTCACACATGCACTCAAGGAGGAGTGGCGCACTTATGGAGGAGAAGGATCTGCTGCTAGGTTGTGTCTATCTCTTATGGTTGATTGTATCATTGCTCTATCTATCTCTGAGGAAGTTATTGGGGTTTTTCACTTTTATGGTTTTCCCCAAGTAAATCTTTGTGTCTCTTGTGTGCTTGCATGATTGATATGCTGTAGATATGTTGTACATGTTGTTCTCTCAGTTAAGATCCTAGATCAGATTGAAGTAAATTCTGAAAATTCAACAAGCTGATCTTACTATTACTAAGAAAGAGCATAGATAATGATACTTATAACTCATAGATAGTGTAATCATAGTAACCTAATATGGAAACTGTAACATAAGCAAATAGAGTGGAATAGTACTAAGAGGTTTAACATGAACTCTGCCCAATTGGGCAGAGTTCATGAACTCTGTCCAATTGGGTAGAGTTCATGAACTCTGTCCAAATCTTATGTTGAAAATGATTTAAATTTAAATATAAAAAGAGAAATATATGCAGTCTTTAGTTAGTTAATCTTGTTAAACTATTGATTTTGCTTATGTGTTTAGAAATGAAAATAAAAGTAGTTTTGTAATTGTATTTGCAAATGATATTTCCCCTTTATATATAGGTTTCTCTTTTCGGTTGAACTCTGTCAACATGGACATGGACAGAGTTCATAGATCAATATATTAGTTTTATTACAAACCGTGTTAATGCATAGCTACAGATACAACAAAACTTTAGACACGATTAAACTTTACTTTGGATACAACAAAACTTTAGACATGACTAAACTTTACTTTAGACACAACTAAACTATAGGCATGAATAAAATTTACTTTAGATGTAATAGGAAAGAACAAAAGTCAATTGTATTATGTACCAAACTGAAGACCATTTTGCAACATGGCAAATTTGTAAAACATAGCCAAACTTGTGAAAAATAATACCATGCATTGTTAATATTTTATGATTGTATGGAATAATGAAAATACTTGTAGATAAAATTTATGTTTAAATTATTAAAATATCAATTAAGTAATTAATTTAAGATTTTAATTAAAAGTTAACATGTTCATGAACTCATTCTTTGACATAAAGAAATGTAACCCTTCACTTTGTATTTCACTATATTGGTTCGATTCATTTTAAACATAAAAAACACTTAGAAGATTGGCACATTAATTCCTTATTAGCTATACTCATTTTAAGAACTATTAGATGATATTAGGTATATTTAGGTCTTTATTACATAACTTAGTTTCTTTAGCAGCTAGGTTTTAGAATTTGTAGAATTACTATCTAGATGTAACCCTTAACTTAGTATTTAACTATATTGGCTCTATTCATTTTAAACATAAAAAACATTTAGAAGATTGGTACATTAATTCCTTATACGTCCAACAATATTAGTTATACTCATTTTAAGAACTATTAGATGATGTTAGGTATATCTAGGTTCTTATTACATAACTTAGTTTCTTTAGAAGCTAGGTTTTAGAATTTGTAGAATTAACATGTAGAATTTGAATATGTAATCAGTTGATATTTGTGTAAGTGTAGACATTATATCAAATGGAAAGAGAGGAGTCTTTGAGGTGAAAGCGTAGGAGGTCTTCACAGTCTTATGGAGTTGGTGTTTCAAGTGATAATCGGAGGTTGTCAACTTCCCCTCGAGATTCAAGTTTATTGTATAGTTCACATTCAGTTGATCATCGACGAGGCGAAAGGGGTACAAATGATTCCCTTATATCTTCCGTGGGAGAACGTCGATCTCAACCTTCTGTTGGTATATGAATATCAATCTTTTAATATGTGTACATATAAATTGTTTTTTTTGTGTACGCAAAGTTTGTACATGTTTAAACAAAAATTTGTTTTTATTTGAAGAAGAGCATGGTTCAGAAGATGCTTGTAATTCTACAGAGAGGGAGGCAGAGAGAGCAAGGGAGATGGATGAGGGTGCAGAGCAAGGTTCTCAAGAGGCTCGTCATTCTACACAAGGTGATGATGGTCGAGTCAGGACACAATATGTTGAACTAATTGAGGGTTGTACACCCATTACAACATATCCATCTGATTTACCTCGGGAGCTTCCATGGGAAAGTGGTGATCATCAAATGACTCTTGAAAGATGTAGATCCCACTATGGCAAGTTGGAAAATGATTTGTCTACTATGGATCTCCCTCCAGAGAGTAAACAAAGTTTGGAGATTGTTTTGGGATCATTGCAAAAATTCATTCAGGCATATGAGAATCTCGGACCAACTACGAATGGTTTTGTTGATTTAATGTGAAGACAAAGGGAACAAGTGATGGGTCCAGACAAGTGGGCTGTTGTGAAGGAGAGAGTGACAAAAGAACATGCCAAATCAATGTTTAACTTCAAAGAAGGTCTAAAGCGAGAAATATTGAAAGTGCAATATTTCAAGCATCCCAATCTTGCACATCTACTATATGATCGGTTCCTCGCAACGTATGGTTGGTTTCCATGGAACGATGAGGTTTCTCAATATTTTGCTAGATTTTTTTATGTTGAGTTTTTTTAAAATATGAATTCAGACTATACTGATGTTCATTCAGAATTTTATGGATTTGGAAAGGGTTGAATATATAATCGAAAAGGTGTTCTTAGAGACCCTACAACTCTTCGACCTCCACCCTAGATATCTCGCCCACCTAGGTTGGTGGCATTAAGATCAGAGGTAGAGCCCACATCCCAACTTGGGACAACTACAAGGGATTTTGTTGACGATGGTTTATCGTCAGCATTAGTTGGAGTAGATGTGGGATTGGTTCGAGAAAGGGCTCATTCCACTATTCGTCAAAAGTTTGTTTACAAAACTAATGATGAGGTAGATGGAATGAGCATTGGAGATCTCAGGGCGTATGCCAAGGTATGTCGTGACATAGCATCAAATGTTATATCCAATGACACATCGAGTTTAGGAGAGGTTTGTTGATTATGATATGACTTGATCTAAATTTAATCTTTTATTCATTTTGAATTGAATTTTTTGTTACATTATAAGAATGATAAATTATGTTTTTTTTGATGTATAGTAATAAGTACATTATGTAAATGTTTATTGGTTGCAGTTTTCAAGAAAGATGAATGAACGTTCTTTTCGTCTTTCCACTAGCGAAAATATAGAGCATATTGGAGAGGTATATTTATTATTTACATATTTATAATCATATTTGAACTTGATATATATTATCGTTTTTTTGAATTTTAATTTAACTATGCATCTTATTGTTAATTTGACTTATCCATGTAGGTTTTTTTAGATACGAACTTTTTAAATGATTTATCATCTATTGTGAGCTAATGTTTTTAATTTTTTCGTTTTAGTTTTAAGTTAATTGCTTAATTTTTTTTGTTTGTATTATGTTTTATTTATTAACACAATTTAAATTTTAGAGAGGAGAGATAGGTTCTTTGTTGAATGCAGCAGATATTGGCACGGAGGTAATTTTGTTCACACTTGAATTGATCTTTGATATAAGTTTAATATTTTAATTTTTTTGGATTTAGTTAAAATTTGTTCAAGTAATTTATGAGATTCATAAATTGATTTTATACATGTTGCAGCTTGGGTCTCTTAAATATTTTGGAGGCAAAGGGAAGACTCTTTTGGAGGATAGTGGTGGACAAGCATTTGGAGAATTTAATGTAATTTTGTTAATAATTGAATTGTTTTTTGATATATAAGTTTAATATTTTAATTTTTTGAATTTAGTTTAAATAATTTAAATGATATCCATAATCTACTTTTATACATGTTGCAGGGTGGGTTGAGTCTAAGGGGAAGCCCTAGTGGAGGATAACACGGTGGACATTTTCTTTTTTTAGCATGGTGGACATTTTTTTTTTAGCACGGTGGACATTTATATATATATATATATATATATATATATAGAGTAAAGATTTGTTTTGGACATCGAGGAGATTTATTTTTGGACTAGATACATATGTACATTGAACTCACATGTTCATGAACGTTTTTTGAGGATTATATACATGTAAATTGAACTTACATAGTCTGTATTTACTTTAAATGATCTACTTTTTTTTGTTTATTTAGCATATTTGGTGTGATTTAAAGGTTTAAAAGATGTATTTGCATGTTTAAATGAATGAATGAATATGTAAGAATGAATGTTAAGGATGTTATAATCTAAGTGCAATAAATGAATGAATGTTAAAAGAATGAATGTTAGGTTTTTATAGGAATTTTAAGAATGAATGAATGTTAAGATTGAATGTTAAGAATGACTATTATCTTTGAATGTTAGGAAGTTTATGAATGTTAGGAAGTTTTGATAGAAATATGAATGTTAGGAAGTTTTGATAGAAGTATGAATGTTAGGAAGTTTAAAAATGAATGTTATGTTTAAATTTTATGAATGATAGGAAGTTGTGATTGAAATATGAATGTTAGGAAGTCGAAAAATGAATGTTAAGTTCAAATTTTGATAGGAATGTTACCTGAATATGTTAAGAATGAATGTTACATGGTAAGAATGAATGTTAACGAAGCTATGATAGGTGCAATGAAAGAATGAATGTTAAGAATGAATGTTAGGTTTTTATATGAATTTTAAGAATAAATGAATGTTAAGAACATGACTGTTATCTTTAAATATTATGAAGTTTAGGAATGTTAGGAAGTTTAAAAATGATTGTTAGGTTCAAAATTCAGGAATGTTAGGAAGTTTTGATTGAAATATGAATGCATGTTAAGATTGAATTTAAGAACATGAATGTTATCTTTGAATGTTAAGAAGTTTATGAATGTTAGAAGTTTTGATAGAAATATGAATAAATTAGGAAGTTTAAAAATGAATGTTAGGTTCAAACTTTAGGAATGTTAGGAAGTTTTGATTGAAATATGAATGTTAGGAAGTTGAAAAATGAATGTTAGGTTCAAATTTTGATAGGAATGTTAGGAATATGTTAAGAATGAATATCATGGTAAGAATGGATGTTATGGTAAAAATGGATGTTAAGGAATTTATGATAGGTACAATGAATGAATGAATGTTAGTTTTTTATAGGAATTTTAAGAATGAATGAATGTTAAGATTGAACGTTAAAAATATGACTGTTATCTTTGAATGTTAGGAAGTTTAGGAATGTCAGGAAGTTTTGATAGAAATATGAATGTTAGGAAGTTTAAAAATGAATGTTAGGTTCAAAGTTCAGGTTTTTGTTAGGAAGTTTTGATTGAAATATGAATGCTAGGAAGTTGAAAAATGAATATTAGGTTCAAATTTTGATAGGAATTTTTAATTAATAATCCTTATTTTCAATATTCGGGTATATTTTATGCGGCTGAAATCATGGCAAATAGAGATTTAACGAATTTTTGTTTTTTAATCATAAGAAAATATTACAAGATTGTGAAGCTTGTGCTAAATTAGAGCAATGATTTCAGACAACAATTTGATGAATTTTCATCGATTTGTTGTAAATAATCATTCCTCTAATTTAGCATAAGCTTCATAATCCTGGAATCCTTTCTTGTGATTAAAAATCAAATGATCGTTGTCTCCATTTTCCATGATTTCAGTTATGTGAACTTACACAAGTGACATTTTAAAGTAAAGATTCAGGGCAGAGAGTGGCGACAGCCACATCCGTTATCTCATCCCTTAAGTGGTCGAATAGACATATGGGGACCCGAATAAAGTATTTTATACATAATTAAGACAGAAATTTTACACATTGAAGTTTTCATTATCAAAACATTTTTGAATTCATTTCAACATACTAGAATACGATCATTTAAACTTTTATATTCTAGTTACTTTCAAGATCATAGAAGTTGAAAGAAAAAAATATATTGTACACAACATTTGATAATGACATGGACAAAACCATTGATCTATTAATTTTTGATATAGTTAAAAACATCGCAATGGAATGCTGTCCTCAATTATCCGTTCATGCTCATATTTGGACAGTTTCCATTTTTTAATTTTTAATTGTTTTTTCGATGGAACTTGAACCAATTTTATTCGAGATGCACATACTAAATGACTATATTGACAACATATAATATCAGGTTCATAATTATGAAAGTAGACATAATTTTCAGTCATATGGGTCTGCTGAAAAAAAATAGCCCTTTAAAATGATGGATCCTCTCTCGTACATATATCCGTTGTCATTGTAGTCTTCCAATAACTTAATCTTTCCTTCAGTGCATCGCATCAAATAATACTTCACATTTTCGTTGTTGTCTATAGGTGCAATCACAGCAAAAACATCCCCTGTGCAAATTACAATTGACGTTAGGATTTTTAAATCAATTAAATTGACTAATATACATGTATAAGGTGATAGACAAGAATGAACAATCGACAAAACAATTGTACTTGATCATTACCTTCTCTAACAAGATCTGAATTTTTTTCGCCATCAGATGATATTGCTATTTATTTTGATTCTAATTCTTATATGCTTTCTAGTGGCATTTTTCCTTTAGGATTAATCTCTGTGTGTTTCCAATGTTTTACATAGTTGTTCACTATGTTTTCACAAACTTCTGTAGATTCAATATTTTCAGTGCAAATATGACAAAAGCATGATTGCTTTCTACTGTGAAATGCATACACGTTTTGGAAGGCTTTTGTTTGAATAGAGTGAAAATATCTAGTCCCATGTATGGTGCTAACGTCGTACGGTATTGATCTATTTATATCTTGGACCCCAACAAGCCAAAAAAACCTAGTACACAAATGACAAATTTTGATGTTAGTACATACTTTTTTTTAAATTGATAATAAAATATAAATTAAAACATTTGTGTACATACCTGTGCACATCTTTTGATTTTTGATTACAATCTTGGCTTAGATGTGATTTACACCATTGGACAACCTCTGTAGCTGAATGAAATCATGCAAAACTATGGTTCATTTGCCATCTTCGAAGTGCTCTTTTTACGCATGCTTCTGCACCATCATGTTCACTTTTTCCATGACCAGTTTCAAAGAAATTACAGCGATGTTTAATGTTTAATGCTTTATGAAGTCGACATAACCAATAAAATGATCGCGAAGATTTAAATTGTCCTGCACATCCATCTGACCATATCCAATGCTCATTGAATTTAACGTTACATCCCTTTAGTGAATCATAGAAAATACTTTCAATACAATGTTGAACAAAATGTGTATCGTGTGTACGATCGTCGCTGATATAAAAGTGATATTCTTTAATCACATCTCGATTGTCACACGTGCCTTCAATGCCATCAACATCCTGTTGAGAATGTTTATATAAAACATGGACAAATATCAAAACTTGGTTAGAATGATAGTATTCACTCTGTATCTCTTTTTGTGCAGCAAATGTGTAATTTTCTACAAAATCAACCACTGACAAAATTGTTACTGGTGGAAAAAATTTCACGAGACTATTTGAATTGAAGGTCTTGCCATCGTACCCTATGTAAATGCTTGGTGTATTTATAAATTTCACTTTCAAATTTCTTGAGAAAATCTGTCACACCTATTTTATCTTCTCGCAAATCAATCCTTTTGGAATGTGCATCACTAGAACTTGTAATGTATTCATATCTTCTCCAATCAACGGTTACATTTGACAGCGAGTGATCTGAGTATCGATATGATATTTATTATGGAATAAAACCAAATTTCCACAACGATTACAATGTTTTCCATTGACACATTTCTTATTATAAAATACTTCATCGTGATTTCTCTCACATAGGGTTTGAGATATGAATTCACGTATTATGGGCGGAGGTGGTGAATTTGTCCAAAACATTTTACCAAATTCAAGAAACGTGATGTAATATAATTGAAATTGCACATGATAACGGAAACAACATGTGTCACGTATAGTAATAGGTCTAACATACCATGGTTTTAGTTGCACAAATGTAGTGATTGACACATTAATTCCATGATGATCTTCCTTGAATTTATTGAACAATTGTACTTGTGTCATACCCATTATATGTTTTGGATTGCTTACATATACTCCTCGTGATACTCTTTGTCGTATCATATCCCTTGAATTTGGTGAAACTCGAGCATGTGTCAACCAATATTCCCGTACAATATCTTTAACACATGCTTCCATTCTATCTTTGTAACGCTGTCTACAAATAATTTCCTAGCAAGCAAGTTCATCATTTTCATCTATTTGCATTTTGAATTTGCTATGTTTGTATAATGTCTCTCTTGAGGTTCCAACTACTTTTGCTAGTTGTGTTGTCAAACGTTTTTGTCTAGTACTAGTCGAAATAATTATTGTATGAATTGCTCTTCGTGCATCACTGATATCTTTCTTCCTAGATTTTCCAAATTTTATTATTGCATCACCTATATTTTCTATCACATTATGTTTCAATTTTGACCCTTTGGTCACCTTGTGAATACCCAATAATGACGTAGCATCTTCTAACTTCTTGGTCACAAATAAACATTTCAAAATTTGTGCTTGTCCTGTTACTGAATAATTCTTCAGAACATCATCATAAATTTTTTGAGCCCGATATTGTGCAGCATGTATGGGTATTTTTTTCCATATTTATTGCAATCAACGTTTTCTAACGTTTCATCATCAATGATGAAAGTACCTATACATCAAGTTAAATTTAAGTTAACATGTATCCAAAAATACAATTCATTATAAAAAATGAATTTGGAAGATACATGATATATACATACCTGGTCCAATTTATGGTTCTTGAACTTGATCTTCAATATTGACTTCATCGATATTAATATGTAAATCACTATTTACATCTTCAACAATGGTCTCTTCAACTTCAATTTGTTCTTCTTGAACTCTATTTTCAATTTCCATTTCATCAACATTATCATGTAAAACCGTATTTGTATCTTCAATAATCGTAGCTTGCATTTCTGTAAGGCTTGCTTTGTTGGCATCATATTTAAGTTTTTATTTTTCTCTATTATCATCATCATCAGCACGTTTATGATCATATTTTCTTTGACGGTTTCTCTTACTGCCTATGATTTTTTAATCTATAAATGATAAATTAAAGAATCATCATTTTATAGTAAAAAAAAAAATTAATATTTAAAAAACAGTTACGAAATTTATAAACACATGAACTGAAATTTACTTCGCCTTATCAAAATCTTGTAAGAGTCTTTTGAAAAAAACTCCTTAGAAACAAATTTCTTTGAAAAAGAACCTTCTTTGAATGAAATAAGAACTCATTGACAATAAATCACCTTTGAAAAAACCCATTGGAAAAGAATAAGAACACCTTCTAAATAAATCTTCTTTGTAAAACCACTGGAAAAAAAACTTCTTTGAAAAAATACCTAGGAAAAAAACTTCTTTGGAAAAATCCTTGCAAAGAAATAACTCTTTTGCAAAAATAACTTGGGAGAACAACTCTTTGAAAAAATCCCTTTTCAAAGAAATAAGAAGGAAAAATACATCTCCTTTGTAAAGATACCTTGAAATAAAATCTTATTTGCAAAAATACCTTGAAATAAAATCTTATTTGCAAAAATACCTTGAAATAAAAACTCTGTAAATGTACCCTTTGGAAAGAAACATTTTCTGAAAAAAACACTTGTAAAAATACTTTGTAAAAAAAACATTGCAAAATACTTTAGAAAAAAAAAAAAACTTCGAAAAAAACCCATTAAAAAAAAACTCATTTGCAAAAATATCTTGGGAAAATAACTCTTTGAAAAAATCATTTTCAAAGAAATAAGAAGGAAAAAATACAACTCCTTTGAAAAAATAACATGGAATAAAAACTTCTTTGCACAAAATACTTTGGAATAAAAACTCTTTAAAATCACAATTTTGGAAAAAAAACACCTTGAAAAAAACCCATTGCAAAGAAATAAGAAGTGCAAAAAGATTGGAATAAAAACTCATTTTGCAAAAATGCCATAGAAAAAACTCTTTCAATGTAATCCTTAGAAAAAAATAGGAAGAAAAATACTTTCTAAAAAAAACTCCCTTTGCAAAAAAAGGTCCTTAGAAAACCCCTTCAAAAATATTCTGACCAGAAATATGTGAAATTAAAATGTGTGAAAATAATGAAAGTATTTAGTTTTATTTATATAAGTTTAGACAACAATGCTTGCTTTTTTTTTTTTTTTAATCGTCCGACAAGTTTTTTTTTACGTTTGGTTATTCAGCCGAATAACCTTTGCTGTAAGTGACATCGTCATTACGGAAAACAGTTATTCGGCCGAATAACCTCTGAAACTTGAAAAGCTCACGTTTTCTCACAGTTTTCAGGTTTCTCCATTTTCGGAAGGTAAAAAGAATCTCTTACACTACAAAACGACTGTCGGACTTGATACTATTAGTTTCGCTATTGAATCTACTTTCCGAATATATATATTTTGTTGTGTATAGGTAAGATCTAATATTTTTAATTATTTTTTTTCTTAATAGGTGTTGAGTTTGGTTTCATCTTTTTCAAAATATGGTGAAATGAAAAATCCATAACTTTAAAAATACACCACCAAAAAAATTGAAAAAACTATGGTGCAGTTAATTAGCATGTCTACTTCAAAAGGGTATTCATAGATTTTTTAGTTTTATATTCAATTGAGAGAAAAGTTTTGCGACCAAAAATATGTTGAAAATTGACAAGGTTTCCCCATTGATCGAATTCAAAAAAATATAATAATTAGTATATAGATCCATAGGTTACAAACTTATAGTCATGCAGTAGTATATTGTGTGTAGATTATCGTAGCATATTTGTTTTTTGCAAAAAACAAGTTTAACAATGATTTTACGTGTGCGACAAAACATGGCTATTTTGTAGTCCTTTCATTTTATAAGAACACACTGTCAAACATTTGCCGAATCGACATATCAAATCTCAATATAAAAAAATTGAAAAAAATATGGATAGCAAGCTAACATAATTCTCTAAAAGTTT
Organism: Larix kaempferi; assembly: GCA_027924585.1. Lineage (NCBI taxonomy): Eukaryota > Viridiplantae > Streptophyta > Pinopsida > Pinales > Pinaceae > Larix > Larix kaempferi. Next base: position 28,834,873 of record BSBM01000089.1, read on the forward strand.
TCTTTTTAATGAAAAGTGAAATTCCAAACAAAAATATCACTTTTATTTTCCCAAAGTTGGGAAACATGAAAAACTCAGATTTATTTTCTCACGGGACCCCCCAAAATAGACAAACATTCTATTTCTTCTCTGTCATTCCCACTTGGATTTCTCAATTTCTATGGCCAAAGTGACTCTATCCCGCATCTCGGTTCTTGACTATCCACTCTAGGTTTCCTCACAGGTTTCTGAGCATATCACACTCTGTAAATTTTCCCTAGGGTTCAGGCCGATAGATCCGTTGTTGGATTTAACTTCCCACACAAATTTCTGGATGAATTTGGCACTCTAAATTGGGTTTTTCTCAGAATCGTGATTTCCTTCCTCTCTTCACTGCTCGGCTCTTTATTATCCTACCAAAACTCCTAGGTATTTTCCATAATGGAATGGGATGTGGAAAAATAATTCCTAGGAGGTAGAGTGACTTGTGGATCAAGGAAAACACATCCCCATACCCTGCCATCCAAAATTTCGTGGTTTCCCACACTCCATCGAACTCATGAACATTTTCTTCAACCAATTCCTTATAGAAGAATTAAATGTCAGCAAGGAAGGTCAAAAGGGTTCTAAAGATGACATTTGGAATCCTATGGTTCAGTTCCTCAACCCCCTCACCTCTCCCTAGTGGATACACATGGCTCCCTCTTATTATTTTCTTCCATAGTCAGTTTCTTTGGTATTTTTATTGCAATGTTAGTATTTACATCATTTAGAATGTCCCATGGCTTAATAGCACATGGATGACAGAATATCAAATACTTTCCTTTTACATAAAACCTAGCATCCACTAGTGGGGCCTTGGCCTTGAGCTCCACACTAGGAAAACATACATCGCATGTATATAAAATTTACATTGAAAGCAAAATATGTCCTAAGGGTCAAAATCGGGGGTTTTACATTTCCCTCCCCTTAAAACAATATCGTTGTTGGTGTTCTCAAAACTGAAAAAAATGGGAATGCCTCTCTCATGGCATCCTCCAACTCCCATGTAGCCTCATCGGGAAGGTGCTTCCATTGCACATTCACCTATCCGATAGCTCAGTTCTGGAGCAATGTGATCTTCTTGTCGAGGATGCGCATAGGATCCACTTGGAACTCTCCCTCGAGTTCCACTTGTATCACATTCCAATCAATTATGTGATTAGAATCATGTACATATTTCTTAAGCAAAGAAACATGGAAAACATTATGAGCTCGCATGTTAGCGGGAAATGCAATTCTATATGCAACTGGTCCTATCCTATCAAGGAATTCAAATGGCCCACAATATCTTGGTTTCAACTTGGCACAAATCCCCAAATTTAGGGAACTTTTCCTTGGTTCCACTCACAAATAAACATGATCCCCAATCTCAAATTCCTTATGCACTCTTTTCAAATCAGCATAACTCTTTTTCCTATCATGAGCTGCCTTTAAATTCTTCCTTATTTTAACAATTTCCTATTCCATTTCCTTGATCATATATGGCCCAAGCACTACCCTCTTCACAGGATTATCCCAATTCACTGGATTCCTGCATCATTTTCCATACAATACCTCAAAAGGACTCATCCCTAATGAGGCTTGATTTCCATTACTATATGCAAATTCTACCAAGTGTAGGTAGTCCTCCGACTTGGATGGTTTTTCCATCACATACATTCTCAGAATGTCTTAAGGAACCTAATTCACCCTCTCAATTTGACCATATGTTTGAGGATAATATGTTGTACTAAAATTCAGCTGAGTTCCCAATTCCTGAAATAGTCATTTCCAAAAATTGGATGTGAACTTTACATCTCGATATGAAATTATTGCTTTGGGGAATCCAAGAAATCTGAATATCTCCTTCATGAAAATATTTCCTATGTCACTTGTCTTTGAGTGGAATTGACTGAGATAAACTGATCTACCTTTGATAGCTTGTCCACCACTACCATAATTGAATCATGCTTCCTCATTGTCCTTGGAAAATCTGTTATAAAATCCATAGAAATTATTTTTTAATGAGCTTAAAATGGAAAGAATCTATGCTCATGATAGCCTGTTTCATTTTTTAATGAATTTGACACAGAAAGGGAACTATGCTCCTGAACGGTTTCATTTTTACACAAGCTCGAAATCAAAGGAAAACTATGCTTGGGATAGGTTTCATTTTTACACAAGATTGAAACCAAAGGTAAACCTTGCTTTGGACTAGTTCCTATCGAACATGATGTCCATAGGTTGGTAGTGTGCCCCATAGCATAAGAAGCTAGGGAAATAACTCCAACATGATTTCCAGAGGATGGATACATGCCCCCCATCCCTAGGGGGAATAAACCACTAAAACATGTGGAACATTCAGGGAAGTCTGATGACTAGGAGTCATGCGATGAGTGGGTGTCACAAATGAAAGTTGATCAATGGTCACCATATTCCCATTATGAGGAAAATACATCACTCGAAAGAGTGAGGACATTACAACTTTCATTGCATAAACATAGTCTCGTCCAATGAACATATTAAAATCTAAGGGACCTTGGACTACCATAACATCAATACAGACAGTTTTCCCTCCTAAGGTGATAAGTAACTGAGGAAGGATCCCTAAAGGTCCAGTAGGCCTTATATTAAAATCCAATGTCTGGTCAGTGAATGGCACAAGCTGAGGGGAACCTATAGCTTTCCAAGCAGTTGAGGATAAAATACTAACAGAAGCTCCCTCATCCACTATAGTGCGAAATATTTCCTTATCAGAAGCTCCTACGGATATCTGGAAAGGAACACTGGAATGAAGACGAGATTTTGTTAGCCCATTCCAATCAAAGGAAATGACCTCAGTACTTGGAGGGGGTCCTGTGGAAATGGACAGGGTTTCCCCTTGCCTAGAACAATTTGAACTGCCTAGGAAAACATTAGCGGTTTCCAATTCACTCTCAACTGGAAGACTAGAATGAGACGAAAATTTTATCATGGTGACTACTTCAATATGGGCATTCTCTAATAAAAGAGTGGGATCGAGTGGAGGCGATATCGACTCGACCACTTCAACTTCACTCTGTGAAGAAAGAGTGGGATCGACCAAGGATGGGGCTAGATTGACCACTTCATCAACCAATGGGGGGTCAAGGGACTACTTACGATCTCCAGTCGAAAAGTGTTTCTGAGATACAGTAATGTCTTCCAACAATTGTGAAGCTTCATCCATGCGTGGACAAAGGTAAGTAAGGTGCATTCCCTTACATAACAAACAAGGATTCTTGACTTTACCTTTCTGACCCTTAACCATAGAGTCACTAGTTGATGGGATATCATTAGTATGATGTCTAGAGGCTGACGATATAGGTGGTTTGGAGGCTTTAGACCACTCTTCTAACACTTTGGAAAGACCAGGACAATCCTTGAGAAGGTGATCACCATTGCAAATCTTGTAAGGGAACTTGGGTCTACGAGGTGTTCGAATAGAACGAGTGACATCGGAGGCAAATGGTTGATGCTTGGTCTCTTTCTTGTCCTTATTCTTCTTAACCTTCATTTTCTTCTTCTTCTTATTCTCCTGATTACTAACCCTATTGCTTTGATCAGGCGAGGAAGAAGGAACATAAGAAGATACATCTGTCGAAGAAGGGGAATGATCAATTTGGGATTGACACTCTCATGGTGGAGAGTTAACATTTGAAACATTGGGTACATCCGGAATAACTAGATTGAATAACCATACCGGTAATCCTATGGTTAATCCAGGAAGATTTAAAGTGGCAATAAAGGGAGGACCAATATCTCCAACTGGAGGAAAGACAAAAGGTACCCCTTGAAAAGGGGCCTCTTGATTGGTAGTACCAAAAGAGGTTTCCATATTTAAAATTTGTAAGTCCTTCTAATTATCACGCACAAGAAACGATACTCAATCTAAAAGCAATAAGCAAACCTGTGAATAGGAGGGATGTACAAGCTGGATCCTCATGGGTGTGTCAAGCTGACAAAACTCGCGATATACTATAGGGTCCAACAGTTATGCTTGGCCCAATTTTTCAGAGCACTAACCAAGGAGGATTGGGACCATACCCTTGGTCGTATAACCCGACTACCTAACAGTACATGCGTAGTAATATCCCTTAGTGTTGTTCTTGGTGTATTGCAAAAACAAGACAGTCAAAAGGTTTGCTCGAATGGTTCAAGGAATCCTAATGGGGTCTCCCGATATACTCAAGGTATATGGGAGTGCCAAATCCGTAGTGCTATTGTCTAATGCACAACCGTACGAAACAATACTTCCAATATACTACCGAGTACGTGAAGTGCCTTTCGATATACCCAAGGGTACGTGAAAGGACGTTCGATATACCAGTTGGTACGTGGAAGAAATGCAAGCCCCCGGGATGCAGTGCAGGAAAATAACGACAGCTTCCACGTTTAAAGATGTCAGAACACGTCTCTAACCTAACACACAAGTTGCTGAAAATTTTTAACCTAAACTAACGCTTGATTTTATCTTGTACGGTTAAGTGAAAACATGAAGTGAAGACTTGGAATTTAAACAAGATGCAAATCTGATCTATATGAAAATGAAAGTCTTCTCTTCTATGAATTCCTGCTTAAGAAGGAGAGAAAGAATTTTTTTCTTCCCAAATGCACAACTCCATGCAAATGCAATTTTAAATTTTTCAATGAATGATGACCAATCATGTAAGAACCATACCCAAACTATCCTAAAACAAAAAAAGAGATATTTTTATGAACACCAATTGCAATAATTCTAATATGTTTCCTATCTTTTTACAATCGAAAAAGACACATCTAAGCTATGGAAAGAAGGATTCCACAAACATTTCCAATCAAAAGCAAGATAAAGAAAAACACTTAATAATCTTATATGACTCTAATGCACACAAATCTGAAACAAGACTTTCTTCTTCTTATGAGTGTAAGACCAAGAATGTCAAATGATCAAATTAAAGCAAGAAGAATATTTATGTTTTCCAATTTTGTGAATCTAGCAAAGAGTGACAAAATCGAGCTTCTCTTTGAACTAAAGTGGAGACAAGGAACCAATCTTTTCCAACAATCATTAGATAGCTCAGCATGTAAGGGAAACAAGATGCACAACCCAAAAAAAAGAGGCTAAAAAAGATATGGATGTCCCATACTTTTCAAGTATTTAAAACAAGCAAATCACACCAAACCAAAAATTATCTTAAAAATTTAATATGGGTCAAAACGACTGTAGGATACACGATTCAAAAATAGAATCCATTTCGCTTAAAAATGCAAGCAAAACACTAGTTTTGACTCAAAGGGCCAAACATGGATCCAAATCTCAAAAAGACCCAAAAATGGAGGAAAATGATAGTATGTTGTGTCTAGGGGTTCTGTGACTATAAGGTGCAGTACACAGAGCTCAATCAATCTGATCAAATGACCAAAAATGGAGAAAATGTGCTAAACACAAAGCAACAGATGCTGGCACAATTTGTTCTTGTGCACTAGAGCGCCAAGCGCAATCTATGTGCAGGATAAGGGCACCAATGGCGTAGGCTGTACTCAGGAAAAGGGTGCCAATGGCACAGTATGCTCATGGACAATGAGAGCCAAACTCCTAGTAGCGCAGGTAATATAAACCCTAGGTGTGCCGAGCGAATAACAAGAAGTAAGAAAGCAAATATATATAAAAATATAAAGCAAAAGGTCCAATGTTGATCCCAGACAGAGTCAGGGCAAGTCAACAGACTCTGAAATAGTAGAAATTCAAAAATGGGAGGGGCTTAGGAGGCTAGAAAATGAATCAAAAGAAATCAATGAAAACAAATCAAATTGAAATCGAAACTATGTTCTTTCCCCAGTATGGTCGCCATTTTTGTTTACGGATAATCTACTCGAGTAGATGCGAGAGTGATCTCCCTAGTCTAAGTGGATCTAGAACAAATAAGTATAGAATATAATCAACTTCCCTAGATCAATAGAAGTGTAAAGTAACAATTAGATCTCTTACTTGAGATTCACAATTCTTTTTTCATCTTGCCTAATCCAATGCTCCAGAACCTTCATATCTACAGTTGCAAAGGCATGTTGAACAAGTAGACATGAACAAACAGTAAAAGCATATATTGAATATGATTGATCTAAGCTAACAATTAAGAAGGTAAGCTCTAAACATTAACAACACAATAATGTATACGGAAAGATATTGTATAACTATAATAAACAAGAGTACAATAAGAGAGAACGTTACAACCTATGCCTTAACGTCGCAACCTTCCTTCCACCAAGCCAAACCAAGCCTCCAAGGATAAAGTAAGACTCCCAAAGATGGATAAGGGTCACCTAAGATGATTCCACTAGCATGAGAGTGCTATAGACCTTCCTCCCTTTCCAATGGGGAGGAGCTTCATATATATAAGACCAAATGGATAGAGTGGGTTGAGGATTAATGGGAGAATTCTGAGGGATACTCCCTTGAGGTTAGGGAATTGAAGGACAACTCACCTATCAACTAGGGATAGACGTCCACCTCACCATGCTTCAAGAAGTCACTCAAATCTCTTGTTTATCCAATTTAACCAACCCTAGCACATCCTGCATGAAGGCAACTGGCTCTACGAATGGGGCAGCGTAGGTTGCATGAGGGAAACCTGAGCCACTGGCACATCCTGCCAAGTAGCATTTTGTGCCAATCATGCTCTGGTGCCTATTGTTGAAAGACAACCTGCACCGGTGCAACTAGAAAATATGGACACAAGGGTTAACAACTTGGTCTGGGTATTTTTGGTCAGGGAAACTTCATGGATTGAGGCATGAAGTTGGCACATAACTCATGATGATGAGATTTAGGTGTAACATGTAGACTTGAATTTCTTGAATCCAGATAGTTTACATATAAAACTACAGCTAGTTTAAATATAGGTTTTAACATGACCATAATATAAGCCTGTATTGTTTCACCTTCTAGCAAATAAAAAATTAGATATATCATAAAATCGTTGTATATGAGTTTGTTTAAACTCATCTATTGGGCACATCGTTTCAACTTGCATAAATGATATTTCTTTTTCTTTCTTTGTGTGCAACCACAATTGTAGAAACCCTATTTATATGTGTTTCTCTTATTAGTCCCTATTGAAGGCAGGGTACTAATTTTTTTCGATTCATGTTGACTAGGCATTAGTTTCGGTTGACTAATAATGCAATGTACCCTTTTAACCAAAGTTTCAGATTAATTTTCTATTAATTAATATAAAAATCCAATTTTTCTGCAAATTTATTGGATGATAGTTTGAAGCGTTATTGCCGCAGCGACGACGTGGGTATTGGGAATGGCTCCCTCTCTCTGCATTCTTCGATGTGATTTTAGTGCATTTAGTACATGTGTTTTCCAGCAAATGCTAGCATTTACACCAACATTGACACTAGTTGATCCTACACATTAATTTTCACATTAATTTCTAAGAGCATTTGGAAGCTATGTTGTAATAATAAAGATTGAGAGATTGTAATTATAAACATTGAAAGAAAATATATTGTATTTGAACTAATGTTTCATTGTTTCATTATTCATGAAAACAAATAATTTAGTTCAGAGGGTCCTTCGCTGCCACCGCAAACTCTCACCGCCTCCACTGTCACTGCCTCCACTGCCACTGGATATTTTCTACGATTTTCACCGCCATTGTTATTATTTGCTTATTTACTTCCATACTTGATTCAATTGGCATCGGTTGTCTGTACCATCCGCTCTTTCTTTGTAAGAGCACTATCCATTTCAACTGCACCATGCCGAACTCTTGCTGTTGATTCATAAAATCATAAAATCTTATTTGAAGCAAGCAAGACAGGTACATGCCACATAGACTGGATTGGATATAGAGGATTGGGTAGATGAAGAATAATACCTTGGACCTTGGCAGAAAAGAGATCAACCAGGTCGCTGATCAAATCCTCAACGTGCTCCTGCAAATAGGTGCATATATTATATTTCCCTCTCATCTTCTTTTCCATGAATGTTTCAATTTGATGATTGCATGGGCTCTCGGGAGATCTGCAAAATAGGTGAAAACACTAGAAGCAGTGGAATGGGAGGCACAAGTGGAATCAGAGGCACATAAACGTGAGTTAGAAGCCAAAGTTGTAGAATATTATAAAGGAGTAGAAGAAGCCAAGGAAACAACTGAGGCTACGAATGCTTTGGAAGATCAAATAAAATCATAAGAAGCTTTATAGGTTCTAAATAAAAAGGAGGAATATAGTGAATTAAACTCTTATAGGAGGGAGGATGTTGAATTTATAGAAGATTGCAAACTACTACTATTGTTGGTACTGATGCTAAGAAAACAAAACTATGCTGAGGAGGATGTTGAATAAAAAACGATGTCAGAAGTTGGGCTGCAAACAAACATGTTTGTCTTTTATTTGAAGAACTATAGATAGGAAAAGGAGCAATCTAACCATAATTAAGGTTAAACATGAGTCAAGCTTTTTTTTACTTCATAATTTAACACCCAATTGACAAAACAAATTACCTTATTTGAATTTATTATCTTGGAGATGCTATTTCTATGAGAAATCCCTTCATGCTAAGAAATAGAAAGACTCATGGAATTTAACTAGATCTCCAAGTTCTGAGCTGTAGCATAGGCAAGAAAGACGAGGAGAAATGTGAAACTCAGAATGTTGAGGTCTCTCAGATGACGAATAAAGGTTTTCGAATGAAGCTCCTTCACATTTTCGTCAACTGGCGAAGACTCTGGTAATAGAGGACTGAGATCTTCAGCAGCGATCGCCACATCGGAATATCCAATTCTCAAAAGGATTTCTTCATACTTAATCCTATTGGCTACAACAAGTCGAGTTTCAGCATGCTAGGAGCTCTGCTTTCCCATTAAGAATCATCCCCATTTGCCTTCCGTTGTTATTGGGTATATAGTGAGTGCTCTATTCTCTCCTCTTGGAAGTTCGAACGTAAAATTATCTGGATATTCAATTATATCCGACTAAACTTCAGGAAGTTGTCCTTTGTGAAAACGAAATATTTCTTGCGCATGAAATAAAAAATATAATGAAAGTTTTTATGCATTCTAAATATGAAAACACCATTGCCAAACCCCAACACTTGCAGTATAAAGAGGAATACTGTAAATATGAATTTTTTTTGCATTGTAAATATGAAAATGCCATTTCCAAAGCCGCAAAACCTACAGTATAAATAGGAACCAGATAAACGACATATGCAAGAATTATGTCCATAGTTTGGAATCGTTGTTCATTCCTAATTATTTTGTCCTTAGTTTGTTGTTCACGGTCTGTCCATTTACATTTTATGCAAACCAAATACAGGAAACTAAGTCTGAAATTGACAGTAAAATAAGCAGTAAAGGAAAGCCCAGAGCTTTATTTTATAATCAGTATAAAATACACACATATTTACTGTGAAATTATCTTGAAATGCATCGAAAGTGTTTACAGTCCTAAAGTTTCAAAAACTAAAATTTTGCTACACACTTACCTAGATGTCAAAAATTCTGAACGAATAGTTTTGAGAGAATTTTCTGCTAGAGACTTCGCTCTTGGCATTTTGAATTGAAAAGTACAAATGCAGTGGTTGTTGTAGTTTTGTAATTTGTTATCTCTATAAGCCATCTGTTTATGCAAAACCATAACCTTAATTGATACTGTGCATTAGCATTGCCTTAATTTCCTGCAACATTTCAAATTTGAGCTTCATATTGATTTGATTGACTGCTCAATTCCTAGCAGTTTGGCTGTCTATAGTTTGCTCATGTTTTTCATTAGAACAGAACAATAGTTAATGTTCTTCATTGCGACGTGAATTTTGTTAAACTTGTTTTATCCTGAAAAACATCGTAATATGTTATAAAAAATAACTGGTTAAACGGTCTGTGAATGGGCTCAGTTCCATATGATTTGGAGGCGTGAGGTGTCATTATGTAGATATTATTGTAAAAACAGTAGCCTAATGTGAATGCACTTGAGCAAAACATCTTCTTATATCAATGTAGGCATGGACATATTATTGCTAATCGACAGGGACAACCCTGCTTTGTAGCACTTGTTGTAAACTATAGTTAGTAATATGTTCAAACTAGCAGTAATATTTCGCAAGTATTTCGTTACCAATACTAATTTGCAAGAATAAGATAGATGTGGTAACGTTTTACAGGTCCTTCGACAATAAATTTCACAAAAGAAACTTGGAACATTTTTTTATTCATAGTAAAAGTACAAGAATTTGTTTACCCTATTTATTGCAAGTCAATAAGAGTTTACTTCCTCTCATATCGATTCTTTAAACATGCTAAAATCATTCCTTAGATTTTAATAATAGAAAATGCATTCTTTATTTATGGAGACTAACTAAAACTTCTTTCTCAACATCTCAGAAATAAGATCTATTTTTTTTATAGCTACATTAAGTGAAATTTAAGAAATAAACTCTATTTTTTTTATAGTTACATTAAGTGAAACTAAAATAAGTAATTGAACTTTCTTTTTCATTCAATCCTAACTAATTCAAACCTAACTAATTCAAATGATGTATTTGAACTTTTAGCTTTATGGGGAATGTGCATGATCTTCATTATGTATTGGTTTTTGTTATAGTTTAAATTGAAAGGATGTGTCCAAGATTGCATGGACATTTAATAATAACATGTATGTAATGAAGAATACCAAATTTTCAAATAAAATTTCCTTTAAAAGTCATAATACATATACTATAAATCCCTGTTTCTTGTGAATATACATTATTGTAGTTTGATATTGCCAGATTTTGTGTATGTTGATTTTGTTGGAGAAGTGTAGATTGTAGTTATATAAAGCAATATTTGTGTTTTTTTTAAATGTTACTTATTAGAAAAGCAATCTTCATATTGCTATTGACTAGGAAAATTGCATGACCCATTTTATTTTTTTATTCATTTTGTATACCTTCTTTTGATGCCATTCTAGCATGAAGGGATAGTAGGACACTATAATTAATACTGTTCTTTACACGTCTTTTTCTTGTTAGTCAAAATTTGTGTTTTTCTTAAATAAAGAAATGTAATACATCGCACTTAAAAAATGTCATTTTATATTTTTGCAACTCTAATTGAAAGAGAATTCTATAAGAATAGGTAACATGTGCATCTGTCCTTTGAAATTGTTAACAAGATCTTCATATTAGCTTTTTCTTTACCAATTTATTCCTTCTTTAAAGGCTTATATAATACGAGGAAAAAATGTATGGAAGGACATGGGAGGCCATTTTTACAACAAAGCACGAGGTATAAAAACAGAAAAAGCTACCTTTATTGTCAAATAATAATTTTTTTTACTGTGGGGTGAGGTTAAATTGTGTATCTGTTAGTAGTTCTCAATATGATGTAGCTTAGTTGTAACCTTATTCTTGGATTTACAAAATCAAATATTGAAACATAGTATTATCATTTTCTTCTTTGTTCTTTTCAAAAACTATTGGTAAATTTAAGTTATCCATTTATTGTCTTTTCTCATATTCTGAAGCATCCAGATGTTTGTTATTGGTTCTCAATATGACGTAGCTTAGTTGAAACCTTATTTTTGGATTTACAAAATCAAATAGTGAAACATAGAATTATCATTTTCTTCTTTGTTCTTTTCAAAAACTATTGGTAAATTTAAGTTATTCATTTATTGTCTTTTCTCATCTGAAACATCCGGATGTTTGTTAGTGGTTCTCAATACGATGTAGCTTAGTTGCAACCTTAATACGATGTAGCTTAGTTGCAACCTTATTCTTCGATTTGCAAAATCAAATATTGAAACATAGCATTATCATTTTCTTCTTTGTTCTTTTCAAAAACTATTGGTAAATTTAAGTTATCCATTTATTGGCTTTTCACATCAGAAGCATCCGGATTTTTGTTGTAGTATGGATTAATTCTTTTATTTGTTGTTCATCATACCTTTAATAAATAAATCTTTCTAATAATCATGCTATTATTCTATTCTTTGTTGGAAGCTTGTAGGTTGGTCAGGATCTTAGCACTCGGCCATATATATTGCCCAATGTTTATTGTGAGGATCTTGCAAAAGTAAAGGCACTATTGATTTTCTACTCTTTTTTTAACCATATCAGGACCTTGGCGGTCATATTATGACAAGTCTCTTTTATAGTTGTAATATGTTGTAATTAAGGTTTCAAGAACAAGCTCGAGACAAACTGTTTGATTGAGTATTCAACATTGTTTTTATTTTTCTCATCTATGTTGGAATAATACATGCCATTATTTCGCAATTTTAACCTTCTGCATAATGATCTTTATTAGTTTAACATATGAATCACCGTGTTGGAGTGGTCTAATTTATTCTAAATCTCCTCATGGAAACTTGAAGTTGTTACATTCATAATTTTTTTAGTTCCTTGTATTAGAGGTTATCCCTTCATGGGATGGATGCTTTCGTTTTTCCAAGGAAAAAAATGCAATTCTCATTCAAGTACAATAAAAATTACAATTAAAAAGGTGCTTGTGGCACTGTCTAGAATATCCTTCAAGAGGACCCAAAAAAGGAAACAAAATCATAGCATATATTAGTACTCAACAGAGTCCCGGAGGTATCCAACTTCTAGTCCATGACTGATATATTACGAACCCTAATTTTCCTTCATCAAAGATTCCATGAACTATTAAATGACCAACCTGCATAATATATAAGCTTAATTAAAAGTTATTAAGCATAGCCTGCCTTAGTATAGCAGACTCCCCATCAAAAATTTATGTAAGTGCAAAGTGATGATCCATGAGTTTTAGTCCTTTTGAGAGCTTATCGGCTACTTGATTTTGTTCTTTGAAAATGTGAGTGAACCTGATGACCTGGAAAAAAACCAGCAATGTGCATAAGTTTCTCTGCTATAGCATAGAGTTCAATATTATGTATTTCATATTGCCTAGTCATCCACTTTATGACTAATAAACAATCACCAAAGACTTGTAGGAATTTTTTTCCTCTACAACATTGTTTTTTGACCAAAGATCTGTAGAAGTCAAACTACAGCCCCTATGACACTATTTAGTATGCTTGAATATGCATTTTCTTCCTCGTCAACTCCAAAGTTGAGAGATGTATTTAATCAGAATTTTTGGAGTTGAACAATTGTATTTCTTTTTTGTAGTCATTTTAGTAAAAGATCTAACTCTTCATATTTTAGGTTGGGGTTTAGGTGGGTATTGAGATTCAATCAAACCTTGCTCCATGAAAACCAAGAAAAGTGAGATCAATATTTATTGGCTCACTAGAACCAAGAAAAGTTAGATCAATCTTTCTTGACTAATTATTTCTTTCAACTTTTTGTATTTTGCTTTAACATTTTCACATTGCCAGTTAGGAATAGTTGTTAGATTGAGTTATATTTGGCACATTCATAATTGTAATTTCAATTTTTATATGCAAGGCATCTGTCTTAATATTGTATTCGAATTGACATGAACATAGGTGAAAATCTAAATCTTTATTTACATACCCTATGTGTTATTGTTACCATGAAATGGTATCATATAAGTTTCACCATCAATGTATCTTTATAACTATTACATGCTTGAAACTTAATGATGGAGATTTTTCCCTCCACTGTAAAGATAAAAAAACTAGATATAACCCAAGAAAATGTAACTAAATGTTGTTAATTCCCTTGATTGCAAGAATAAATGTAGAGAAAGTGGAGGCAATTCATTGCATCTTGTGAATGACCCAAATCCAAGTTGTTCACATGACCAGAAAGTAAGAGGATTTTTTCTATGTTCATTTGGGTTCAAATGCCAATGATGTTTGTTTTGATAGGAAGGCAGGGAATTCCATATAGAAAATTCTTTCAATTTTGCATTTTAATGGAGTTTAATTTATTAATCTTATATAAAACATGAGCTCTCTATGGCTATACTTGTATTTACATGATATAAAATTGGTAGATTAGCAGGCTGTGGTGTGAAACATCTACAATTCTCATCTTTTCTAAGCATTGCACTGACTATTCGGCTACCAACTATTTTACATTCTTTGTTACATTGATTTCTTGATTGGGGTTCCTTTTATGAAATTTTATTTCCCCATTACTATTTCATTAGGTAATCCACTATCAAATGCTACAAATTGATCAATTTCTCGTGCAATCCCAATGGGATCATTATTAGCATTATACTATTATTTTATTTAGCATCATGTTTGCTTATACTAAGATGTGTTAGGGGTGGGCTGTTTATTACAACTTGATAATATGATATAAAGGGGACCATATAAAAATGGATACCTACAATATCTAGTGAAACTAGGGGTTTTCTTAATTGGGAAGTTAGATTGGGAGGGGGTTCAACAATACAATTTTAGGAGGCATTTTCCAATATTTATTGAAATTGGGGATATTCTTTAATATCATGTGAACGGTCGTGCTATGTAGCAAGTTCACTGAGTGAACTTCATATGGAATCATAGTAGATTCAATAGACATGGAGCATATAGTGGATACATGACTTGATAAATTCAAGAATGAAATATGAATCCTTCAATTGATTATATCCATGGATGGAGTTAACATGTTTTCCCTCCAAAAAATCAACTATTTTGTTTGGCCAGTGGTAGTGATCAATAACATTACCCCCCATGGTTTTATGTGAAGACTGGACAACTTATGTTGTCTCTTATAGTCCATGTAGAAGACAAGTGAAGAGAATGGCTACCTCCAATCATTGATCAATCAATTTAAGAATTTATGGGAATGGATACATGTATATGACATATCAAGACCCATACCAATGGAGATGTATTTTACATTGTATGGTATATGTGTGTACACCATGCATGATTATCTAGGACTAAGAGTTTTCTCTAGTAATCATGTTGATTTATTTGTTTATATATTTAATGTTATTTGACATACTTAATTTGGTGCAACTATCTTTTTTTATGCTAACATGGTCTATATATTAGGACATTGCATGTGTTGTAACAAAAGGATATCATGGATGTAAATGGTGTGGACCTTCTATAAATTCTAGGTGGTCCAACTACCAACGAAATCTGATGTATGACTCCTTGAGGGAATTCCTCCCAGAAGACCACCCTTATAGAAGAGTTTCATACTCCTTCATTGGTAAACCATAGAGAACCTAGAGACTTGAAATAGTCATAGTGACATATTGGATTAGGGCATGTGATACATATAATGAGAAGGAAATTGCAAAATGATTTGATTCAAATAGGGAACCTATGTATGATGATCTTGGCTTTTTTGACACCTATGTTGAGAAAATTCCCATTAGGATGAAAAGGAGATCTGTATTTTATGAGCTTCCATATTGGAAGCATATTAATATTACTCACTTACCAGATCCCATGCATATGTTCAAAAATGTTTCACCTTCTTTATAGAAGCACATATCATTGACAAAAATGGCACATTGGCTATAAGGAGAGATCTTATTTCTTCGAATACTAAAAAGAAACATTGGATAAGAAAATAAAGTAGAGGAGAGCCTAGTCCATCTTAGTCTATTGAAGAGGATGACGTCCCATGGATTTTGACGAAAGATGATATTTCTATGGTGAAGGATGTTATATTGGGTGTGAAGGCACCTTCTTTATATGGGTCATGTCTCTATGACGTTGCTTCATTCTAGAATGAAATTTGACGGGATTGACATCATATGACCATTTGAACCTTCTAAGGTTATGTATGTTGAATACATGATTTTTTTTATTTAGTGTAGGTTAAAATATACTATGCATTCATAGTGTTATGGAAATTAACTATGTGTGTGTCTATTTTGTAGTGGCGTTATCCTTTTCTTGGGCATGGTTGTGTGAACCATGACTTCCCCTAGGACTTGTGACGTTCCATATTGAAATTATTTTCATTTTTACAGTGGATCACATCAAAGGAGTTTCATATGGATAGCATTCTGTGTTGCAATTGAGAGATAGCTTAGATTGTTTGTATGTTTGAGAAGGAACTATCCACAAGTTTTACAGACTTGCAGGTTCGTCTTCTTATTCACCTACATAATGAGGTTGAATTAGGTAGGGTGGTATCATGTCATTGGATGTTCTTCTTAGAGCAGTACATGAAAAAATTGAAGGGGTTTGTTCAAAAAAGGGAAAACCTCAAGGGATCTATGGCAGAGGAATACTTCGTATACAATTTGTTTTATTATGTCAGTTAATACATCAAGAAAATTGATGGCACACTAGGGGTAGTGATTTGGGATGACCAATGAGATGATGAAAAAAAGGAAGGGGAGATAGTCTAAATGAATGGAAAAAGGTGCATGACAAAGAGTAAGTCACTTATATTTTGTTAAATTTGTACAGAGAAACTATTTACACTAATGTTTATAATATATATTTGATATCATACTATTCATTTCGAATTCAAAAATTGTTTCCAGCAATAACTCCATTCTTCACAACATGAAGGAAATGAAACCATGGGTCCCATTATATGAAGACAAAAGAAGGAAATGGGATAGTGACATGAAATAATTCAAATGGTTGAATGGTAGAATCATGCCTTATCTTGAACATTTGAAATAAAATATACCAAATATATGTTCTAATAGTTGGGTGGTTGACCAAATCAGGGAGAAATATCATGCATCTAATCGTTACCCACATGGATAAGACAATGCACTATACATAGGGCTCAATTGTATCAACTCTTTAATAATCACTCTAAGTACCATGTTCAATTTATAGTGCACATTTGAATTGAAACATGTATTATGTTTATATTAATGCTCGAGTTATTATACATATGAGTGACTGGAAAAGACTGGGTCATTTGGGAACTTTCCAGGTCCTTTATTTTGTTTTCCTTTTCAGATAATAGAGCGATGACTTCTGTTGAGCCCTGGATCCCTTGACCTAAGGTCACTACCATGTTTTGTAGCCTAATGTTTTCATTATATGGGCTCTTAACTCTGGTGTTCGAAAATTATTTTTTAACATGTATCGCTTCTTCCTTCTTGTATTCAGTCATCGTGGAAGTAGAGGTATTTATTATAAACGATACTATTTGACCCTTATGTTGTTTTCACACCATCTTCAATAGGTAAGTCTATAGTGTCTAGGGTGACCTCTAGAGTTCTCCATTTGTGGGGCTGCATGTCCTTATAACTCTTTTGAGCAAGGGGTTCTTGTGTGGTAATTACAAGCTAATTCTCAGTAACTGGATCGTACCATGGAAAAATTGTGGACTGATCTTGAGAGTCTAAGTTTATATGTCTTGTGCCCCTTCTTGGGCTTGTGCCCTCCTTTGTTGGTCATCTTTCAAGATTTAAAAGGGATTTGTGATACATAATGGATGTATAACTTTTTCACATGGGGTTTGATGTGTCATCTCTGAGGTTGAGGATGTTAAATATATGTTGGAAGTGCCCTTTGCAGCCACAAAAGATCAAATTTTATTAGATTAAAAAATTAAAGGAAGAGGATTGGAAGATGTTTTGCCTCCTTCTCTATTGGAGCTCTCCATATTGCTCCAAAAATTGGAAGAGGCATGGTGAGGGAGGTATGTATTCATGAATTCCCTCCTCAACTTGTTTACGCTCTACAATTTCCAACTTTCCCTTTTTGTTTTCTAGTTCTTCATAAGAAATATCATCTACT